>JAJGMV010000179.1:0-26451 GCA_021527685.1 Aphanomyces euteiches
AGGGTATCGATCCTGTACCTCCCGCATGCGAAGCGGGCGCTCTACCATCTGAGCTACAACCCCTTTTAAACGTTATATTCTGGCCCTGGTGACAAACATTCAGAATAAGAGCGAAAAAAGCACTTTGGCGACTCACTACACGACGACGCAGATGCAACAAACTGTCCATACTCAAAATACAACACAACAAACATCAAACAACACATATCGATTGTTTCTTGTCGACAGATAGTCTTGCAGAACACGCAGTATGTAAAACGCACTCTTTTCTAACGCGAACGATACACGTCTGGATTTTACATCTAGACATACTTGCAATCCACTCGAGTGTGCAAGGACACATGATACGTGTGCAGGATCTATATAAAATTATAGAGGTACAACAATACATTCTCGACAACGTTGAAACGCACGACACAAGTCAAGCAGAGTCGATGGCGTTCGTTTTTTGCTCATAACTTTTGTTCTACTGCTCCGTTTGAGCTCCACCAACTCGCAAAATGCAGCGTTTGATTTTCTCTATCGTTTCCGTCGTTCAAATGGGCAAAACGGCGATTGCGAAAAGAGTTATGACCGAAAAACGTGGACGTGTCCTTTTGGACACACGCAAAACAAGGACAAAACTTTGGAGCAGCAGGGTATCGATCCCTGTACCCCCGCATGCGAAGCGGGCGCTCTACCATCTGAGCTACAACCCCTTTTAAACGTTATATTCTGGCCCTGGTGACAAACATTCAGAATAAGAGCGAAAAAAGCACTTTGGCGACTCACTACACGACGACGCAGATGCACACAAACTGTCCATACTCAAAATACAACACAACAAACATCAAACAACACATATCGATTGTTTCTTGTCGACAGATAGTCTTGCAGAACACGCAGTATGTAAAACGCACTCTTTTCTAACGCGAACGATACACGTCTGGATTTTACATCTAGACATACTTGCAATCCACTCGAGTGTGCAAGGACACATGATACGTGTGCAGGATCTATATAAAATTATAGAGGTACAACAATACATTCTCGACAACGTTGAAACGCACGACACAAGTCAAGCAGAGTCGATGGCGTTCGTTTTTTGCTCATAACTTTTGTTCTACTGCTCCGTTTGAGCTCCACCAACTCGCAAAATGCAGCGTTTGATTTTCTCTATCGTTTCCCGTCGTTCAAATGGGCAAAACGGCGATTGCGAAAAGAGTTATGACCGAAAAACGTGGACGTGTCCTTTTGGACACACGCAAAACAAGGACAAAATTTGGAGCAGCAGGGTATCGATCCCTGTACCTCCCGCATGCGAAGCGGGCGCTCTACCATCTGAGCTACAACCCTTTTAAACGTTATATTCTGGCCCTGGTGACAAACATTCAGAATAAGAGCGAAAAAAGCACTTTGGCGACTCACTACACGACGACGCAGATGCACACAAACTGTCCATACTCAAAATACAACACAACAAACATCAAACAACACATATCGATTGTTTCTTGTCGACAGATAGTCTTGCAGAACGCAGTATGTAAAACGCACTCTTTTCTAACGCGAACGATACACGTCTGGATTTTACATCTAGACATACTTGCAATCCACTCGAGTGTGCAAGGACACATGATACGTGTGCAGGATCTATATAAAATTATAGAGGTACAACAATACATTCTCGACAACGTTGAAACGCACGACACAAGTCAAGCAGAGTCGATGGCGTTCGTTTTTTGCTCATAACTTTTGTTCTACTGCTCCGTTTGAGCTCCACAACTCGCAAAATGCAGCGTTTGATTTTCTCTATCGTTTCCCGTCGTTCAAATGGGCAAAACGGCGATTGCGAAAAGAGTTATGACCGAAAAACGTGGACGTGTCCTTTTGGACACACGCAAAACAAGGACAAAACTTTGGAGCAGCAGGGTATCGATCCCTGTACCTCCCGCATGCGAAGCGGGCGCTCTACCATCTGAGCTACAACCCTTTTAAACGTTATATTCTGGCCCTGGTGACAAACATTCAGAATAAGAGCGAAAAAAGCACTTTGGCGACTCACTACACGACGACGCAGATGCACACAAACTGTCCATACTCAAAATACAACACAACAAACATCAAACACACATATCGATTGTTTCTTGTCGACAGATAGTCTTGCAGAACACGCAGTATGTAAAACGCACTCTTTTCTAACGCGAACGATACACGTCTGGATTTTACATCTAGACATACTTGCAATCCACTCGAGTGTGCAAGGACACATGATACGTGTGCAGGATCTATATAAAATATAGAGGTACAACAATACATTCTCGACAACGTTGAAACGCACGACACAAGTCAAGCAGAGTCGATGGCGTTCGTTTTTTGCTCATAACTTTTGTTCTACTGCTCCGTTTGAGCTCCACCAACTCGCAAAATGCAGCGTTTGATTTTCTCTATCGTTTCCCGTCGTTCAAATGGGCAAAACGGCGATTGCGAAAAGAGTTATGACCGAAAAACGTGGACGTGTCCTTTTGGACACACGCAAAACAAGGACAAAACTTTGGAGCAGCAGGGTATCGATCCCTGTACCTCCCATGCGAAGCGGGCGCTCTACCATCTGAGCTACAACCCCTTTTAAACGTTATATTCTGGCCCTGGTGACAAACATTCAGAATAAGAGCGAAAAAAGCACTTTGGCGACTCACTACACGACGACGCAGATGCACACAAACTGTCCATACTCAAAATACAACACAACAAACATCAAACAACACATATCGATTGTTTCTTGTCGACAGATAGTCTTGCAGAACACGCAGTATGTAAAACGCACTCTTTTCTAACGCGAACGATACACGTCTGGATTTTACATCTAGACATACTTGCAATCCACTCGAGTGTGCAAGGACACATGATACGTGTGCAGGATCATAGAGGTACAACAATACATTCTCGACAACGTTGAAACGCACGACACAAGTCAAGCAGAGTCGATGGCGTTCTTTTTGCTCATAACTTTTGTTCTATCCGTTTGAGCTCCACCAACTCGCAAAATGCACTATCGTTTCCCGTCGTTCAAATGGGAAAACGGCGATTGCGAAAAGAGTTATGACCGAAAAACGTGGACGTGTCCTTTGGACACACGCAAAACAAGGACAAAACTTTGGAGCAGCAGGGTATCGATCCTGTACCTCCCGCATGCGAAGCGGGCGCTCTACCATCTGAGCTACAACCCTTTTAACCAGAAACATTCAAGCGAAAAAGCACTTTGGCGACTCACTACACGACGACGCAGATGCACACAAACTGTCCATACTCAAAATACAACACAACAACATCAAACAACACATATCGATTGTTTCTTGTCGACAGATAGTCTTGCAGAACACGCAGTATGTAAAACGCACTCTTTTAACGCGAACGATACACGTCTGGATTTTACATCTAGACATACTTGCAATCCACTCGAGTGTGCAAGGACACATGATACGTGTGCAGGATCTATATAAAATTATAGAGGTACAACAATACATTCTCGACAACGTTGAAACGCACGACACAAGTCAAGCAGAGTCGATGCGTTCGTTTTTTGCTCATAACTTTTGTTCTACTGCTCCGTTTGAGCCACCAACTCGCAAAATGCAGCGTTTGATTTTCTCTATCGTTTCCCGTCGTTCAAATGGGCAAAACGGCGATTGCGAAAAGAGTTATGACCGAAAAACGTGGACGTGTCCTTTTGGACACACGCAAAACAAGGACAAAATTTGGAGCAGCAGGTATCGATCCCTGTACCTCCCGCATGCGAAGCGGGCGCTCTACCATCTGAGCTACAACCCTTTTAAACGTTATATTCTGGCCCTGGTGACAAACATTCAGAATAAGAGCGAAAAAAGCACTTTGGCGACTCACTACACGACGACGCAGATGCACACAAACTGTCCATACTCAAAATACAACACAACAAACATCAAACAACACATATCGATTGTTTCTTGTCGACAGATAGTCTTGCAGAACACGCAGTATGTAAAACGCACTCTTTTCTAACGCGAACGATACACGTCTGGATTTTACATCTAGACATACTTGCAATCCACTCGAGTGTGCAAGGACACATGATACGTGTGCAGGATCTATATAAAATTATAGAGGTACAACAATACATTCTCGACAACGTTGAAACGCACGACACAAGTCAAGCAGAGTCGATGGCGTTCGTTTTTTGCTCATAACTTTTGTTCTACTGCTCCGTTTGAGCTCCACCAACTCGCAAAATGCAGCGTTTGATTTTCTCTATCGTTTCCCGTCGTTCAAATGGGCAAAACGGCGATTGCGAAAAGAGTTATGACCGAAAAACGTGGACGTGTCCTTTTGGACACACGCAAAACAAGGACAAAACTTTGGAGCAGCAGGGTATCGATCCCTGTACCTCCCGCATGCGAAGCGGGCGCTCTACCATCTGAGCTACAACCCCTTTTAAACGTTATATTCTGGCCCTGGTGACAAACATTCAGAATAAGAGCGAAAAAGCACTTTGGCGACTCACTACACGACGACGCAGATGCACACAAACTGTCCATACTCAAAATACAACACAACAAACATCAAACAACACATATCGATTGTTTCTTGTCGACAGATAGTCTTGCAGAACACGCAGTATGTAAAACGCACTCTTTTCTAACGCGAACGATACACGTCTGGATTTTACATCTAGACATACTTGCAATCCACTCGAGTGTGCAAGGACACATGATACGTGTGCAGGATCTATATAAAATTATAGAGGTACAACAATACATTCTCGACAACGTTGAAACGCACGACACAAGTCAAGCAGAGTCGATGGCGTTCGTTTTTTGCTCATAACTTTTGTTCTACTGCTCCGTTTGAGCTCCACCAACTCGCAAAATGCAGCGTTTGATTTTCTCTATCGTTTCCCGTCGTTCAAATGGGCAAAACGGCGATTGCGAAAAGAGTTATGACCGAAAAACGTGGACGTGTCCTTTTGGACACACGCAAAACAAGGACAAAACTTTGGAGCAGCAGGGTATCGATCCTGTACCTCCCGCATGCGAAGCGGGCGCTCTACCATCTGAGCTACAACCCCTTTTAAACGTTATATTCTGGCCCTGGTGACAAACATTCAGAATAAGAGCGAAAAAAGCACTTTGGCGACTCACTACACGACGACGCAGATGCACACAAACTGTCCATACTCAAAATACAACACAACAAACATCAAACAACACATATCGATTGTTTCTTGTCGACAGATAGTCTTGCAGAACACGCAGTATGTAAAACGCACTCTTTTCTAACGCGAACGATACACGTCTGGATTTTACATCTAGACATACTTGCAATCCACTCGAGTGTGCAAGGACACATGATACGTGTGCAGGATCTATATAAAATTATAGAGGTACAACAATACATTCTCGACAACGTTGAAACGCACGACACAAGTCAAGCAGAGTCGATGGCGTTCGTTTTTTGCTCATAACTTTTGTTCTACTGCTCCGTTTGAGCTCCACCAACTCGCAAAATGCAGCGTTTGATTTTCTCTATCGTTTCCCGTCGTTCAAATGGGCAAAACGGCGATTGCGAAAAGAGTTATGACCGAAAAACGTGGACGTGTCCTTTTGGACACACGCAAAACAAGGACAAAACTTTGGAGCAGCAGGGTATCGATCCTGTACCTCCCGCATGCGAAGCGGGCGCTCTACCATCTGAGCTACAACCCCTTTTAAACGTTATATTCTGGCCCTGGTGACAAACATTCAGAATAAGAGCGAAAAAAGCACTTTGGCGACTCACTACACGACGACGCAGATGCACACAAACTGTCCATACTCAAAATACAACACAACAAACATCAAACAACACATATCGATTGTTTCTTGTCGACAGATAGTCTTGCAGAACACGCAGTATGTAAAACGCACTCTTTTCTAACGCGAACGATACACGTCTGGATTTTACATCTAGACATACTTGCAATCCACTCGAGTGTGCAAGGACACATGATACGTGTGCAGGATCTATATAAAATTATAGAGGTACAACAATACATTCTCGACAACGTTGAAACGCACGACACAAGTCAAGCAGAGTCGATGGCGTTCGTTTTTTGCTCATAACTTTTGTTCTACTGCTCCGTTTGAGCTCCACCAACTCGCAAAATGCAGCGTTTGATTTTCTCTATCGTTTCCCGTCGTTCAAATGGGCAAAACGGCGATTGCGAAAAGAGTTATGACCGAAAAACGTGGACGTGTCCTTTTGGACACACGCAAAACAAGGACAAAACTTTGGAGCAGCAGGGTATCGATCCCTGTACCTCCCGCATGCGAAGCGGGCGCTCTACCATCTGAGCTACAACCCCTTTTAAACGTTATATTCTGGCCCTGGTGACAAACATTCAGAATAAGAGCGAAAAAAGCACTTTGGCGACTCACTACACGACGACGCAGATGCACACAAACTGTCCATACTCAAAATACAACACAAAAACATCAAACAACACATATCGATTGTTTCTTGTCGACAGATAGTCTTGCAGAACACGCAGTATGTAAAACGCACTCTTTTCTAACGCGAACGATACACGTCTGGATTTTACATCTAGACATACTTGCAATCCACTCGAGTGTGCAAGGACACATGATACGTGTGCAGGATCTATATAAAATTATAGAGGTACAACAATACATTCTCGACAACGTTGAAACGCACGACACAAGTCAAGCAGAGTCGATGGCGTTCGTTTTTTGCTCATAACTTTTGTTCTACTGCTCCGTTTGAGCTCCACCAACTCGCAAAATGCAGCGTTTGATTTTCTCTATCGTTTCCCGTCGTTCAAATGGGCAAAACGGCGATTGCGAAAAGAGTTATGACCGAAAAACGTGGACGTGTCCTTTTGGACACACGCAAAACAAGGACAAAACTTTGGAGCAGCAGGGTATCGATCCCTGTACCTCCCGCATGCGAAGCGGGCGCTCTACCATCTGAGCTACAACCCCTTTTAAACGTTATATTCTGGCCCTGGTGACAAACATTCAGAATAAGAGCGAAAAAAGCACTTTGGCGACTCACTACACGACGACGCAGATGCACACAAACTGTCCATACTCAAAATACAACACAACAAACATCAAACAACACATATCGATTGTTTCTTGTCGACAGATAGTCTTGCAGAACACGCAGTATGTAAAACGCACTCTTTTCTAACGCGAACGATACACGTCTGGATTTTACATCTAGACATACTTGCAATCCACTCGAGTGTGCAAGGACACATGATACGTGTGCAGGATCTATATAAAATTATAGAGGTACAACAATACATTCTCGACAACGTTGAAACGCACGACACAAGTCAGCAGAGTCGATGGCGTTCGTTTTTTGCTCATAACTTTTGTTCTACTGCTCCGTTTGAGCTCCACCAACTCGCAAAATGCAGCGTTTGATTTTCTCTATCGTTTCCCGTCGTTCAAATGGGCAAAACGGCGATTGCGAAAAGAGTTATGACCGAAAAACGTGGACGTGTCCTTTTGGACACACGCAAAACAAGGACAAAACTTTGGAGCAGCAGGGTATCGATCCCTGTACCTCCCGCATGCGAAGCGGGCGCTCTACCATCTGAGCTACAACCCCTTTTAAACGTTATATTCTGGCCCTGGTGACAAACATTCAGAAAGAGCGAAAAAAGCACTTTGGCGACTCACTACACGACGACGCAGATGCACACAAACTGTCCATACTCAAAATACAACACAACAAACATCAAACAACACATATCGATTGTTTCTTGTCGACAGATAGTCTGCAGAACACGCAGTATGTAAAACGCACTCTTTTCTAACGCGAACGATACACGTCTGGATTTTACATCTAGACATACTTGCAATCCACTCGAGTGTGCAAGGACACATGATACGTGTGCAGGATCTATATAAAATTATAGAGGTACAACAATACATTCTCGACAACGTTGAAACGCACGACACAAGTCAAGCAGAGTCGATGGCGTTCGTTTTTTGCTCATAACTTTTGTTCTACTGCTCCGTTTGAGCTCCACCAACTCGCAAAATGCAGCGTTTGATTTTCTCTATCGTTTCCCGTCGTTCAAATGGGCAAAACGGCGATTGCGAAAAGAGTTATGACCGAAAAACGTGGACGTGTCCTTTTGGACACACGCAAAACAAGACAAAACTTTGGAGCAGCAGGGTATCGATCCCTGTACCTCCCGCATGCGAAGCGGGCGCTCTACCATCTGAGCTACAACCCCTTTTAAACGTTATATTCTGGCCCTGGTGACAAACATTCAGAATAAGAGCGAAAAAAGCACTTTGGCGACTCACTACACGACGACGCAGATGCACACAAACTGTCCATACTCAAAATACAACACAACAAACATCAAACAACACATATCGATTGTTTCTTGTCGACAGATAGTCTTGCAGAACACGCAGTATGTAAAACGCACTCTTTTCTAACGCGAACGATACACGTCTGGATTTTACATCTAGACATACTTGCAATCCACTCGAGTGTGCAAGGACACATGATACGTGTGCAGGATCTATATAAAATTATAGAGGTACAACAATACATTCTCGACAACGTTGAAACGCACGACACAAGTCAAGCAGAGTCGATGGCGTTCGTTTTTTGCTCATAACTTTTGTTCTACTGCTCCGTTTGAGCTCCACCAACTCGCAAAATGCAGCGTTTGATTTTCTCTATCGTTTCCCGTCGTTCAAATGGGCAAAACGGCGATTGCGAAAAGAGTTATGACCGAAAAACGTGGACGTGTCCTTTTGGACACACGCAAAACAAGGACAAAACTTTGGAGCAGCAGGGTATCGATCCCTGTACCCCGCATGCGAAGCGGGCGCTCTACCATCTGAGCTACAACCCCTTTTAAACGTTATATTCTGGCCCTGGTGACAAACATTCAGAATAAGAGCGAAAAAAGCACTTTGGCGACTCACTACACGACGACGCAGATGCACACAAACTGTCCATACTCAAAATACAACACAACAAACATCAAACAACACATATCGATTGTTCTTGTCGACAGATAGTCTTGCAGAACACGCAGTATGTAAAACGCACTCTTTTCTAACGCGAACGATACACGTCTGGATTTACATCTAGACATACTTGCAATCCACTCGAGTGTGCAAGGACACATGATACGTGTGCAGGATCTATATAAAATTATAGAGGTACAACAATACATTCTCGACAACGTTGAAACGCACGACACAAGTCAAGCAGAGTCGATGGCGTTCGTTTTTGCTCATAACTTTTGTTCTACTGCTCCGTTTGAGCTCCACCAACTCGCAAAATGCAGCGTTTGATTTTCTCTATCGTTTCCCGTCGTTCAAATGGGCAAAACGGCGATTGCGAAAAGAGTTATGACCGAAAAACGTGGACGTGTCCTTTTGGACACACGCAAAACAAGGACAAAACTTTGGAGCAGCAGGGTATCGATCCCTGTACCTCCCGCATGCGAAGCGGGCGCTCTACCATCTGAGCTACAACCCCTTTTAAACGTTATATTCTGGCCCTGGTGACAAACATTCAGAATAAGAGCGAAAAAAGCACTTTGCGACTCACTACACGACGACGCAGATGCACACAAACTGTCCATACTCAAAATACAACACAACAAACATCAAACAACACATATCGATTGTTTCTTGTCGACAGATAGTCTTGCAGAACACGCAGTATGTAAAACGCACTCTTTTCTAACGCGAACGATACACGTCTGGATTTTACATCTAGACATACTTGCAATCCACTCGAGTGTGCAAGGACACATGATACGTGTGCAGGATCTATATAAAATTATAGAGGTACAACAATACATTCTCGACAACGTTGAAACGCACGACACAAGTCAAGCAGAGTCGATGGCGTTCGTTTTTTGCTCATAACTTTTGTTCTACTGCTCCGTTTGAGCTCCACCAACTCGCAAAATGCAGCGTTTGATTTTCTCTATCGTTTCCCGTCGTTCAAATGGGCAAAACGGCGATTGCGAAAAGAGTTATGACCGAAAAACGTGGACGTGTCCTTTTGGACACACGCAAAACAAGGACAAAACTTTGGAGCAGCAGGGTATCGATCCCTGTACCTCCCGCATGCGAAGCGGGCGCTCTACCATCTGAGCTACAACCCCTTTTAAACGTTATATTCTGGCCCTGGTGACAAACATTCAGAATAAGAGCGAAAAAAGCACTTTGGCGACTCACTACACGACGACGCAGATGCACACAAACTGTCCATACTCAAAATACAACACAACAAACATCAAACAACACATATCGATTGTTTCTTGTCGACAGATAGTCTTGCAGAACACGCAGTATGTAAAACGCACTCTTTTCTAACGCGAACGATACACGTCTGGATTTTACATCTAGACATACTTGCAATCCACTCGAGTGTGCAAGGACACATGATACGTGTGCAGGATCTATATAAAATTATAGAGGTACAACAATACATTCTCGACAACGTTGAAACGCACGACACAAGTCAAGCAGAGTCGATGGCGTTCGTTTTTGCTCATAACTTTTGTTCTACTGCTCCGTTTGAGCTCCACCAACTCGCAAAATGCAGCGTTTGATTTTCTCTATCGTTTCCCGTCGTTCAAATGGGCAAAACGGCGATTGCGAAAAGAGTTATGACCGAAAAACGTGGACGTGTCCTTTTGGACACACGCAAAACAAGGACAAAACTTTGGAGCAGCAGGGTATCGATCCCTGTACCTCCCGCATGCGAAGCGGGCGCTCTACCATCTGAGCTACAACCCCTTTTAAACGTTATATTCTGGCCCTGGTGACAAACATTCAGAATAAGAGCGAAAAAAGCACTTTGGCGACTCACTACACGACGACGCAGATGCACACAAACTGTCCATACTCAAAATACAACACAACAAACATCAAACAACACATATCGATTGTTTCTTGTCGACAGATAGTCTTGCAGAACACGCAGTATGTAAAACGCACTCTTTTCTAACGCGAACGATACACGTCTGGATTTTACATCTAGACATACTTGCAATCCACTCGAGTGCAAGGACACATGATACGTGTGCAGGATCTATATAAAATTATAGAGGTACAACAATACATTCTCGACAACGTTGAAACGCACGACACAAGTCAAGCAGAGTCGATGGCGTTCGTTTTTTGCTCATAACTTTTGTTCTACTGCTCCGTTTGAGCTCCACCAACTCGCAAAATGCAGCGTTTGATTTTCTCTATCGTTTCCCGTCGTTCAAATGGGCAAAACGGCGATTGCGAAAAGAGTTATGACCGAAAAACGTGGACGTGTCCTTTTGGACACACGCAAAACAAGGACAAAACTTTGGAGCAGCAGGGTATCGATCCCTGTACCTCCCGCATGCGAAGCGGGCGCTCTACCATCTGAGCTACAACCCCTTTTAAACGTTATATTCTGGCCCTGGTGACAAACATTCAGAATAAGAGCGAAAAAAGCACTTTGGCGACTCACTACACGACGACGCAGATGCACACAAACTGTCCATACTCAAAATACAACACAACAAACATCAAAACACATATCGATTGTTTCTTGTCGACAGATAGTCTTGCAGAACACGCAGTATGTAAAACGCACTCTTTTCTAACGCGAACGATACACGTCTGGATTTTACATCTAGACATACTTGCAATCCACTCGAGTGTGCAAGGACACATGATACGTGTGCAGGATCTATATAAAATTATAGAGGTACAACAATACATTCTCGACAACGTTGAAACGCACGACACAAGTCAAGCAGAGTCGATGGCGTTCGTTTTTTGCTCATAACTTTTGTTCTACTGCTCCGTTTGAGCTCCACCAACTCGCAAAATGCAGCGTTTGATTTTCTCTATCGTTTCCCGTCGTTCAAATGGGCAAAACGGCGATTGCGAAAAGAGTTATGACCGAAAAACGTGGACGTGTCCTTTTGGACACACGCAAAACAAGGACAAAACTTTGGAGCAGCAGGGTATCGATCCCTGTACCTCCCGCATGCGAAGCGGGCGCTCTACCATCTGAGCTACAACCCCTTTTAAACGTTATATTCTGGCCCTGGTGACAAACATTCAGAATAAGAGCGAAAAAAGCACTTTGGCGACTCACTACACGACGACGCAGATGCACACAAACTGTCCATACTCAAAATACAACACAACAAACATCAAACAACACATATCGATTGTTTCTTGTCGACAGATAGTCTTGCAGAACACGCAGTATGTAAAACGCACTCTTTTCTAACGCGAACGATACACGTCTGGATTTTACATCTAGACATACTTGCAATCCACTCGAGTGTGCAAGGACACATGATACGTGTGCAGGATCTATATAAAATTATAGAGGTACAACAATACATTCTCGACAACGTTGAAACGCACGACACAAGTCAAGCAGAGTCGATGGCGTTCGTTTTTTGCTCATAACTTTTGTTCTACTGCTCCGTTTGAGCTCCACCAACTCGCAAAATGCAGCGTTTGATTTTCTCTATCGTTTCCCGTCGTTCAAATGGGCAAAACGGCGATTGCGAAAAGAGTTATGACCGAAAAACGTGGACGTGTCCTTTTGGACACACGCAAAACAAGGACAAAACTTTGGAGCAGCAGGGTATCGATCCCTGTACCTCCCGCATGCGAAGCGGGCGCTCTACCATCTGAGCTACAACCCCTTTTAAACGTTATATTCTGGCCCTGGTGACAAACATTCAGAATAAGAGCGAAAAAAGCACTTTGGCGACTCACTACACGACGACGCAGATGCACACAAACTGTCCATACTCAAAATACAACACAACAAACATCAAACAACACATATCGATTGTTTCTTGTCGACAGATAGTCTTGCAGAACACGCAGTATGTAAAACGCACTTTTTCTAACGCGAACGATACACGTCTGGATTTTACATCTAGACATACTTGCAATCCACTCGAGTGTGCAAGGACACATGATACGTGTGCAGGATCTATATAAAATTATAGAGGTACAACAATACATTCTCGACAACGTTGAAACGCACGACACAAGTCAAGCAGAGTCGATGGCGTTCGTTTTTTGCTCATAACTTTGTTCTACTGCTCCGTTTGAGCTCCACCAACTCGCAAAATGCAGCGTTTGATTTTTCTATCGTTTCCCGTCGTTCAAATGGGCAAAACGGCGATTGCGAAAAGAGTTATGACCGAAAAACGTGGACGTGTCCTTTTGGACACACGCAAAACAAGGACAAAACTTTGGAGCAGCAGGGTATCGATCCCTGTACCTCCCGCATGCGAAGCGGGCGCTCTACCATCTGAGCTACAACCCCTTTTAAACGTTATATTCTGGCCCTGGTGACAAACATTCAGAATAAGAGCGAAAAAAGCACTTTGGCGACTCACTACACGACGACGCAGATGCACACAAACTGTCCATACTCAAAATACAACACAACAAACATCAAACAACATATCGATTGTTTCTTGTCGACAGATAGTCTTGCAGAACACGCAGTATGTAAAACGCACTCTTTTCTAACGCGAACGATACACGTCTGGATTTTACATCTAGACATACTTGCAATCCACTCGAGTGTGCAAGGACACATGATACGTGTGCAGGATCTATATAAAATTATAGAGGTACAACAATACATTCTCGACAACGTTGAAACGCACGACACAAGTCAAGCAGAGTCGATGGCGTTCGTTTTTTGCTCATAACTTTTGTTCTACTGCTCCGTTTGAGCTCCACCAACTCGCAAAATGCAGCGTTTGATTTTCTCTATCGTTTCCCGTCGTTCAAATGGGCAAAACGGCGATTGCGAAAAGAGTTATGACCGAAAAACGTGGACGTGTCCTTTTGGACACACGCAAAACAAGGACAAAACTTTGGAGCAGCAGGGTATCGATCCCTGTACCTCCCGCATGCGAAGCGGGCGCTCTACCATCTGAGCTACAACCCCTTTTAAACGTTATATTCTGGCCCTGGTGACAAACATTCAGAATAAGAGCGAAAAAAGCACTTTGGCGACTCACTACACGACGACGCAGATGCACACAAACTGTCCATACTCAAAATACAACACAACAAACATCAAACAACACATATCGATTGTTTCTTGTCGACAGATAGTCTTGCAGAACACGCAGTATGTAAAACGCACTCTTTTCTAACGCGAACGATACACGTCTGGATTTTACATCTAGACATACTTGCAATCCACTCGAGTGTGCAAGGACACATGATACGTGTGCAGGATCTATATAAAATTATAGAGGTACAACAATACATTCTCGACAACGTTGAAACGCACGACACAAGTCAAGCAGAGTCGATGGCGTTCGTTTTTTGCTCATAACTTTTGTTCTACTGCTCCGTTTGAGCTCCACCAACTCGCAAAATGCAGCGTTTGATTTTCTCTATCGTTTCCCGTCGTTCAAATGGGCAAAACGGCGATTGCGAAAAGAGTTATGACCGAAAAACGTGGACGTGTCCTTTTGGACACACGCAAAACAAGGACAAAACTTTGGAGCAGCAGGGTATCGATCCCTGTACCTCCCGCATGCGAAGCGGGCGCTCTACCATCTGAGCTACAACCCCTTTTAAACGTTATATTCTGGCCCTGGTGACAAACATTCAGAATAAGAGCGAAAAAAGCACTTTGGCGACTCACTACACGACGACGCAGATGCACACAAACTGTCCATACTCAAAATACAACACAACAAACATCAAACAACACATATCGATTGTTTCTTGTCGACAGATAGTCTTGCAGAACACGCAGTATGTAAAACGCACTCTTTTCTAACGCGAACGATACACGTCTGGATTTTACATCTAGACATACTTGCAATCCACTCGAGTGTGCAAGGACACATGATACGTGTGCAGGATCTATATAAAATTATAGAGGTACAACAATACATTCTCGACAACGTTGAAACGCACGACACAAGTCAAGCAGAGTCGATGGCGTTCGTTTTTTGCTCATAATTCTACTGCTCCGTTTGAGCTCCACCAACTCGCAAAATGCAGCGTTTGATTTTCTCTATCGTTTCCCGTCGTTCAAATGGGCAAAACGGCGATTGCGAAAAGAGTTATGACCGAAAAACGTGGACGTGTCCTTTTGGACACACGCAAAACAAGGACAAACTTTGGAGCAGCAGGGTATCGATCCCTGTACCTCCCGCATGCGAAGCGGGCGCTCTACCATCTGAGCTACAACCCCTTTTAAACGTTATATTCTGGCCCTGGTGACAAACATTCAGAATAAGAGCGAAAAAAGCACTTTGGCGACTCACTACACGACGACGCAGATGCACACAAACTGTCCATACTCAAAATACAACACAACAAACATCAAACAACACATATCGATTGTTTCTTGTCGACAGATAGTCTTGCAGAACACGCAGTATGTAAAACGCACTCTTTTCTAACGCGAACGATACACGTCTGGATTTTACATCTAGACATACTTGCAATCCACTCGAGTGTGCAAGGACACATGATACGTGTGCAGGATCTATATAAAATTATAGAGGTACAACAATACATTCTCGACAACGTTGAAACGCACGACACAAGTCAAGCAGAGTCGATGGCGTTCGTTTTTTGCTCATAACTTTTGTTCTACTGCTCCGTTTGAGCTCCACCAACTCGCAAAATGCAGCGTTTGATTTTCTCTATCGTTTCCCGTCGTTCAAATGGGCAAAACGGCGATTGCGAAAAGAGTTATGACCGAAAAACGTGGACGTGTCCTTTTGGACACACGCAAAACAAGGACAAAACTTTGGAGCAGCAGGGTATCGATCCCTGTACCTCCCGCATGCGAAGCGGGCGCTCTACCATCTGAGCTACAACCCCTTTTAAACGTTATATTCTGGCCCTGGTGACAAACATTCAGAATAAGAGCGAAAAAAGCACTTTGGCGACTCACTACACGACGACGCAGATGCACACAAACTGTCCATACTCAAAATACAACACAACAAACATCAAACAACACATATCGATTGTTTCTTGTCGACAGATAGTCTTGCAGAACACGCAGTATGTAAAACGCACTCTTTTCTAACGCGAACGATACACGTCTGGATTTTACATCTAGACATACTTGCAATCCACTCGAGTGTGCAAGGACACATGATACGTGTGCAGGATCTATATAAAATTATAGAGGTACAACAATACATTCTCGACAACGTTGAAACGCACGACACAAGTCAAGCAGAGTCGATGGCGTTCGTTTTTTGCTCATAACTTTTGTTCTACTGCTCCGTTTGAGCTCCACCAACTCGCAAAATGCAGCGTTTGATTTTCTCTATCGTTTCCCGTCGTTCAAATGGGCAAAACGGCGATTGCGAAAAGAGTTATGACCGAAAAACGTGGACGTGTCCTTTTGGACACACGCAAAACAAGGACAAAACTTTGGAGCAGCAGGGTATCGATCCCTGTACCTCCCGCATGCGAAGCGGGCGCTCTACCATCTGAGCTACAACCCCTTTTAAACGTTATATTCTGGCCCTGGTGACAAACATTCAGAATAAGAGCGAAAAAAGCACTTTGGCGACTCACTACACGACGACGCAGATGCACACAAACTGTCCATACTCAAAATACAACACAACAAACATCAAACAACACATATCGATTGTTTCTTGTCGACAGATAGTCTTGCAGAACACGCAGTATGTAAAACGCACTCTTTTCTAACGCGAACGATACACGTCTGGATTTTACATCTAGACATACTTGCAATCCACTCGAGTGTGCAAGGACACATGATACGTGTGCAGGATCTATATAAAATTATAGAGGTACAACAATACATTCTCGACAACGTTGAAACGCACGACACAAGTCAAGCAGAGTCGATGGCGTTCGTTTTTTGCTCATAACTTTTGTTCTACTGCTCCGTTTGAGCTCCACCAACTCGCAAAATGCAGCGTTTGATTTTCTCTATCGTTTCCCGTCGTTCAAATGGGCAAAACGGCGATTGCGAAAAGAGTTATGACCGAAAAACGTGGACGTGTCCTTTTGGACACACGCAAAACAAGGACAAAACTTTGGAGCAGCAGGGTATCGATCCCTGTACCTCCCGCATGCGAAGCGGGCGCTCTACCATCTGAGCTACAACCCCTTTTAAACGTTATATTCTGGCCCTGGTGACAAACATTCAGAATAAGAGCGAAAAAAGCACTTTGGCGACTCACTACACGACGACGCAGATGCACACAAACTGTCCATACTCAAAATACAACACAACAAACATCAAACAACACATATCGATTGTTTCTTGTCGACAGATAGTCTTGCAGAACACGCAGTATGTAAAACGCACTCTTTTCTAACGCGAACGATACACGTCTGGATTTTACATCTAGACATACTTGCAATCCACTCGAGTGTGCAAGGACACATGATACGTGTGCAGGATCTATATAAAATTATAGAGGTACAACAATACATTCTCGACAACGTTGAAACGCACGACACAAGTCAAGCAGAGTCGATGGCGTTCGTTTTTTGCTCATAACTTTTGTTCTACTGCTCCGTTTGAGCTCCACCAACTCGCAAAATGCAGCGTTTGATTTTCTCTATCGTTTCCCGTCGTTCAAATGGGCAAAACGGCGATTGCGAAAAGAGTTATGACCGAAAAACGTGGACGTGTCCTTTTGGACACACGCAAAACAAGGACAAAACTTTGGAGCAGCAGGGTATCGATCCCTGTACCTCCCGCATGCGAAGCGGGCGCTCTACCATCTGAGCTACAACCCTTTTAAACGTTATATTCTGGCCCTGGTGACAAACATTCAGAATAAGAGCGAAAAAAGCACTTTGGCGACTCACTACACGACGACGCAGATGCACACAAACTGTCCATACTCAAAATACAACACAACAAACATCAAACAACACATATCGATTGTTTCTTGTCGACAGATAGTCTTGCAGAACACGCAGTATGTAAAACGCACTCTTTTCTAACGCGAACGATACACGTCTGGATTTTACATCTAGACATACTTGCAATCCACTCGAGTGTGCAAGGACACATGATACGTGTGCAGGATCTATATAAAATTATAGAGGTACAACAATACATTCTCGACAACGTTGAAACGCACGACACAAGTCAAGCAGAGTCGATGGCGTTCGTTTTTTGCTCATAACTTTTGTTCTACTGCTCCGTTTGAGCTCCACCAACTCGCAAAATGCAGCGTTTGATTTTCTCTATCGTTTCCCGTCGTTCAAATGGGCAAAACGGCGATTGCGAAAAGAGTTATGACCGAAAAACGTGGACGTGTCCTTTTGGACACACGCAAAACAAGGACAAAACTTTGGAGCAGCAGGGTATCGATCCCTGTACCTCCCGCATGCGAAGCGGGCGCTCTACCATCTGAGCTACAACCCCTTTTAAACGTTATATTCTGGCCCTGGTGACAAACATTCAGAATAAGAGCGAAAAAAGCACTTTGGCGACTCACTACACGACGACGCAGATGCACACAAACTGTCCATACTCAAAATACAACACAACAAACATCAAACAACACATATCGATTGTTTCTTGTCGACAGATAGTCTTGCAGAACACGCAGTATGTAAAACGCACTCTTTTCTAACGCGAACGATACACGTCTGGATTTTACATCTAGACATACTTGCAATCCACTCGAGTGTGCAAGGACACATGATACGTGTGCAGGATCTATATAATTATAGAGGTACAACAATACATTCTCGACAACGTTGAAACGCACGACACAAGTCAAGCAGAGTCGATGGCGTTCGTTTTTTGCTCATAACTTTTGTTCTACTGCTCCGTTTGAGCTCCACCAACTCGCAAAATGCAGCGTTTGATTTTCTCTATCGTTTCCCGTCGTTCAAATGGGCAAAACGGCGATTGCGAAAAGAGTTATGACCGAAAAACGTGGACGTGTCCTTTTGGACACACGCAAAACAAGGACAAAACTTTGGAGCAGCAGGGTATCGATCCCTGTACCTCCGCATGCGAAGGGCGCTACCATCTGAGCTACAACCCCTTAAACGTTATATTCTGGCCCTGGTGACAAACATTCAGAATAAGAGCGAAAAAAGCACTTTGGCGACTCACTACACGACGACGCAGATGCACACAAACTGTCCATACTCAAAATACAACACAACAAACATCAAACAACACATATCGATTGTTTCTTGTCGACAGATAGTCTTGCAGAACACGCAGTATGTAAAACGCACTCTTTTCTAACGCGAACGATACACGTCTGGATTTTACATCTAGACATACTTGCAATCCACTCGAGTGTGCAAGGACACATGATACGTGTGCAGGATCTATATAAAATTATAGAGGTACAACAATACATTCTCGACAACGTTTAGCTCAGAGATGGCGTTCGTTTTTTGCTCATAACTTTTGTTCTACTGCTCCGTTTGAGCTCCACCAACTCGCAAAATGCAGCGTTTGATTTTCTCTATCGTTTCCCGTCGTTCAAATGGGCAAAACGGCGATTGCGAAAAGAGTTATGACCGAAAAACGTGGACGTGTCCTTTTGGACACACGCAAAACAAGGACAAAACTTTGGTATCGATCCCTGTACCTCCCGCATGCGAAGCGGGCGCTCTACCATCTGAGCTACAACCCCTTTTAAACGTTATATTCTGGCCCTGGTGACAAACATTCAGAATAAGAGCGAAAAAAGCACTTTGGCGACTCACTACACGACGACGCAGATGCACACAAACTGTCCATACTCAAAATACAACACAACAAACATCAAACAACACATATCGATTGTTTCTTGTCGACAGATAGTCTTGCAGAACACGCAGTATGTAAAACGCACTCTTTTCTAACGCGAACGATACACGTCTGGATTTACATCTAGACATACTTGCAATCCACTCGAGTGTGCAAGGACACATGATACGTGTGCAGGATTATAAAATTATAGAGGTACAACAATACATTCTCGACAACGTTGAAACGCACGACACAAGTCAAGCAGAGTCGATGGCGTTCGTTTTTTGCTCATAACTTTTGTTCTACTGCTCCGTTTGAGCTCCACCAACTCGCAAAATGCAGCGTTTGATTTTCTCTATCGTTTCCCGTCGTTCAAATGGGCAAAACGGCGATTGCGAAAAGAGTTATGACCGAAAAACGTGGACGTGTCCTTTTGGACACACGCAAAACAAGGACAAAACTTGGAGCAGCAGGGTATCGATCCCTGTACCTCCCGCATGCGAAGCGGGCGCTCTACCATCTGAGCTACAACCCCTTTTAAACGTTATATTCTGGCCCTGGTGACAAACATTCAGAATAAGAGCGAAAAAAGCACTTTGGCGACTCACTACACGACGACGCAGATGCACACAAACTGTCCATACTCAAAATACAACACAACAAACATCAAACAACACATATCGATTGTTTCTTGTCGACAGATAGTCTTGCAGAACACGCAGTATGTAAAACGCACTCTTTTCTAACGCGAACGATACACGTCTGGATTTTACATCTAGACATACTTGCAATCCACTCGAGTGTGCAAGACACATGATACGTGTGCAGGATCTATATAAAATTATAGAGGTACAACAATACATTCTCGACAACGTTGAAACGCACGACACAAGTCAAGCAGAGTCGATGGCGTTCGTTTTTTGCTCATAACTTTTGTTCTACTGCTCCGTTTGAGCTCCACCAACTCGCAAAATGCAGCGTTTGATTTTCTCATCGTTTCCCGTCGTTCAAATGGGCAAAACGGCGATTGCGAAAAGAGTTATGACCGAAAAACGTGGACGTGTCCTTTGGACACACGCAAAACAAGGACAAAACTTTGGAGCAGCAGGGTATCGATCCCTGTACCTCCCGCATGCGAAGCGGGCGCTCTACCATCTGAGCTACAACCCCTTTTAAACGTTATATTCTGGCCCTGGTGACAAACATTCAGAATAAGAGCGAAAAAAGCACTTTGGCGACTCACTACACGACGACGCAGATGCACACAAACTGTCCATACTCAAATACAACACAACAAACATCAAACAACACATATCGATTGTTTCTTGTCGACAGATAGTCTTGCAGAACACGCAGTATGTAAAACGCACTCTTTTCTAACGCGAACGATACACGTCTGGATTTTACATCTAGACATACTTGCAATCCACTCGAGTGTGCAAGGACACATGATACGTGTGCAGGATCTATATAAAATTATAGAGGTACAACAATACATTCTCGACAACGTTGAAACGCACGACACAAGTCAAGCAGAGTCGATGGCGTTCGTTTTTTGCTCATAACTTTTGTTCTACTGCTCCGTTTGAGCTCCACCAACTCGCAAAATGCAGCTTGATTTTCTCTATCGTTTCCCGTCGTTCAAATGGGCAAAACGGCGATTGCGAAAGAGTTATGACCGAAAAACGTGGACGTGTCCTTTTGGACACACGCAAAACAAGGACAAAACTTTGGAGCAGCAGGGTATCGATCCCTGTACCTCCCGCATGCGAAGCGGGCGCTCTACCATCTGAGCTACAACCCCTTTTAAACGTTATATTCTGGCCCTGGTGACAAACATTCAGAATAAGAGCGAAAAAGCACTTTGGCGACTCACTACACGACGACGCAGATGCACACAAACTGTCCATACTCAAAATACAACACAACAAACATCAAACAACACATATCGATTGTTTCTTGTCGACAGATAGTCTTGCAGAACACGCAGTATGTAAAACGCACTCTTTTCTAACGCGAACGATACACGTCTGGATTTTACATCTAGACATACTTGCAATCCACTCGAGTGTGCAAGGACACATGATACGTGTGCAGGATCTATATAAAATTATAGAGGTACAACAATACATTCTCGACAACGTTGAAACGCACGACACAAGTCAAGCAGAGTCGATGGCGTTCGTTTTTGCTCATAACTTTTGTTCTACTGCTCCGTTTGAGCTCCACCAACTCGCAAAATGCAGCGTTTGATTTTCTCTATCGTTTCCCGTCGTTCAAATGGGCAAAACGGCGATTGCGAAAAGTTATGACCGAAAAACGTGGACGTGTCCTTTTGGACACACGCAAAACAAGGACAAAACTTTGGAGCAGCAGGGTATCGATCCCTGTACCTCCCGCATGCGAAGCGGGCGCTCTACCATCTGAGCTACAACCCCTTTTAAACGTTATATTCTGGCCCTGGTGACAAACATTCAGAATAAGAGCGAAAAAAGCACTTTGGCGACTCACTACACGACGACGCAGATGCACACAAACTGTCCATACTCAAAATACAACACAACAAACATCAAACAACACATATCGATTGTTTCTTGTCGACAGATAGTCTTGCAGAACACGCAGTATGTAAAACGCACTCTTTTCTAACGCGAACGATACACGTCTGGATTTTACATCTAGACATACTTGCAATCCACTCGAGTGTGCAAGGACACATGATACGTGTGCAGGATCTATATAAAATTATAGAGGTACAACAATACATTCTCGACAACGTTGAAACGCACGACACAAGTCAAGCAGAGTCGATGGCGTTCGTTTTTTGCTCATAACTTTGTTCTACTGCTCCGTTTGAGCTCCACCAACTCGCAAAATGCAGCGTTTGATTTTCTCTATCGTTTCCCGTCGTTCAAATGGGCAAAACGGCGATTGCGAAAAGAGTTATGACCGAAAAACGTGGACGTGTCCTTTTGGACACACGCAAAACAAGGACAAAACTTTGGAGCAGCAGGGTATCGATCCCTGTACCTCCCGCATGCGAAGCGGGCGCTCTACCATCTGAGCTACAACCCCTTTTAAACGTTATATTCTGGCCCTGGTGACAAACATTCAGAATAAGAGCGAAAAAAGCACTTTGGCGACTCACTACACGACGACGCAGATGCACACAAACTGTCCATACTCAAAATACAACACAACAAACATCAAACAACACATATCGATTTTTCTTGTCGACAGATAGTCTTGCAGAACACGCAGTATGTAAAACGCACTCTTTTCTAACGCGAACGATACACGTCTGGATTTACATCTAGACATACTTGCAATCCACTCGAGTGTGCAAGGACACATGATACGTGTGCAGGATCTATATAAAATTATAGAGGTACAACAATACATTCTCGACAACGTTGAAACGCACGACACAAGTCAAGCAGAGTCGATGGCGTTCGTTTTTTGCTCATAACTTTTTTCTACTGCTCCGTTTGAGCTCCACCAACTCGCAAAATGCAGCGTTTGATTTCTCTATCGTTTCCCGTCGTTCAAATGGGCAAAACGGCGATTGCGAAAGAGTTATGACCGAAAAACTGGACGTGTCCTTTTGGACACACGCAAACAAGGACAAAACTTTGGAGCAGCAGGGTATCGATCCCTGTACCTCCCGCATGCGAAGCGGCGCTCTACCATCTGAGCTACAACCCCTTTTAAACGTTATATTCTGGCCCTGTGACAAACATTCAGAATAAGAGCGAAAAAAGCACTTTGGCGACTCACTACACGACGACGCAGATGCACACAAACTGTCCATACTCAAAATACAACACAACAAACATCAAACAACACATATCGATTGTTTCTTGTCGACAGATAGTCTTGCAGAACACGCAGTATGTAAAACGCACTCTTTTCTAACGCGAACGATACACGTCTGGATTTTACATCTAGACATACTTGCAATCCACTCGAGTGTGCAAGGACACATGATACGTGTGCAGGATCTATATAAAATTATAGAGGTACAACAATACATTCTCGACAACGTTGAAACGCACGACACAAGTCAAGCAGAGTCGATGGCGTTCGTTTTTTGCTCATAACTTTTGTTCTACTGCTCCGTTTGAGCTCCACCAACTCGCAAAATGCAGCGTTTGATTTTCTCTATCGTTTCCGTCGTTCAAATGGGCAAAACGGCGATTGCGAAAAGAGTTATGACCGAAAAACGTGGACGTGTCCTTTTGGACACACGCAAAACAAGGACAAAACTTTGGAGCAGCAGGGTATCGATCCCTGTACCTCCCGCATGCGAAGCGGGCGCTCTACCATCTGAGCTACAACCCCTTTTAAACGTTATATTCTGGCCCTGGTGACAAACATTCAGAATAAGAGCGAAAAAAGCACTTTGGCGACTCACTACACGACGACGCAGATGCACACAAACTGTCCATACTCAAAATACAAACAACAAACATCAAACAACACATATCGATTGTTTCTTGTCGACAGATAGTCTTGCAGAACACGCAGTATGTAAAACGCACTCTTTTTCTAACGCGAACGATACACGTCTGGATTTTACATCTAGACATACTTGCAATCCACTCGAGTGTGCAAGGACACATGATACGTGTGCAGGATCTATATAAAATTATAGAGGTACAACAATACATTCTCGACAACGTTGAAACGCACGACACAAGTCAAGCAGAGTCGATGGCGTTCGTTTTTTGCTCATAACTTTTTTCTACTGCTCCGTTTGAGCTCCACCAACTCGCAAAATGCAGCGTTTGATTTTCTCTATCGTTTCCCGTCGTTCAAATGGGCAAAACGGCGATTGCGAAAAGAGTTATGACCGAAAAACGTGGACGTGTCCTTTTGGACACACGCAAAACAAGGACAAAACTTTGGAGCAGCAGGGTATCGATCCCTGTACCTCCCGCATGCGAAGCGGGCGCTCTACCATCTGAGCTACAACCCCTTTTAAACGTTATATTCTGGCCCTGGTGACAAACATTCAGAATAAGAGCGAAAAAAGCACTTTGGCGACTCACTACACGACGACGCAGATGCACACAAACTGTCCATACTCAAAATACAACACAACAAACATCAAACAACACATATCGATTGTTCTTGTCGACAGATAGTCTTGCAGAACACGCAGTATGTAAAACGCACTCTTTTCTAACGCGAACGATACACGTCTGGATTTTACATCTAGACATACTTGCAATCCACTCGAGTGTGCAAGGACACATGATACGTGTGCAGGATCTATATAAAATTATAGAGGTACAACAATACATTCTCGACAACGTTGAAACGCACGACACAAGTCAAGCAGAGTCGATGGCGTTCGTTTTTTGCTCATAACTTTTGTTCTACTGCTCCGTTTGAGCTCCACCAACTCGCAAAATGCAGCGTTTGATTTTCTCTATCGTTTCCCGTCGTTCAAATGGGCAAAACGGCGATTGCGAAAAGAGTTATGACGAAAAACGTGGACGTGTCCTTTTGGACACACGCAAAACAAGGACAAAACTTTGGAGCAGCAGGGTATCGATCCCTGTACCTCCCGCATGCGAAGCGGGCGCTCTACCATCTGAGCTACAACCCCTTTTTAAACGTTATATTCTGGCCCTGGTGACAAACATTCAGAATAAGAGCGAAAAAAGCACTTTGGCGACTCACTACACGACGACGCAGATGCACACAAACTGTCCATACTCAAAATACAACACAACAAACATCAAACAACACATATCGATTGTTTCTTGTCGACAGATAGTCTTGCAGAACACGCAGTATGTAAAACGCACTCTTTTCTAACGCGAACGATACACGTCTGGATTTTACATCTAGACATACTTGCAATCCACTCGAGTGTGCAAGGACACATGATACGTGTGCAGGATCTATATAAAATTATAGAGGTACAACAATACATTCTCGACAACGTTGAAACGCACGACACAAGTCAAGCAGAGTCGATGGCGTTCGTTTTTTGCTCATAACTTTTGTTCTACTGCTCCGTTTGAGCTCCACCAACTCGCAAAATGCAGCGTTTGATTTTCTCTATCGTTTCCCGTCGTTCAAATGGGCAAAACGGCGATTGCGAAAAGAGTTATGACCGAAAAACGTGGACGTGTCCTTTGGACACACGCAAAACAAGGACAAAACTTTGGAGCAGCAGGGTATCGATCCCTGTACCTCCCGCATGCGAAGCGGGCGCTCTACCATCTGAGCTACAACCCCTTTTAAACGTTATATTCTGGCCCTGGTGACAAACATTCAGAATAAGAGCGAAAAAAGCACTTTGGCGACTCACTACACGACGACGCAGATGCACACAAACTGTCCATACTCAAAATACAACACAACAAACATCAACAACACATATCGATTGTTTCTTGTCGACAGATAGTCTTGCAGAACACGCAGTATGTAAAACGCACTCTTTTCTAACGCGAACGATACACGTCTGGATTTACATCTAGACATACTTGCAATCCACTCGAGTGTGCAAGGACACATGATACGTGTGCAGGATCTATATAAAATTATAGAGGTACAACAATACATTCTCGACAACGTTGAAACGCACGACACAAGTCAAGCAGAGTCGATGGCGTTCGTTTTTGCTCATAACTTTGTTCTACTGCTCCGTTTGAG
>JAJGMV010000198.1:0-335213 GCA_021527685.1 Aphanomyces euteiches
GGTATCGATCCTGTACCTCCCGCATGCGAAGCGGGCGCTCTACCATCTGAGCTACAACCCCTTTTAAACGTTATATTCTGGCCCTGGTGACAAACATTCAGAATAAGAGCGAAAAAAGCACTTTGGCGACTCACTACACGACGACGCAGATGCACACAAACTGTCCATACTCAAAATACAACACAACAAACATCAAACAACACATATCGATTGTTTCTTGTCGACAGATAGTCTTGCAGAACACGCAGTATGTAAAACGCACTCTTTTCTAACGCGAACGATACACGTCTGGATTTTACATCTAGACATACTTGCAATCCACTCGAGTGTGCAAGGACACATGATACGTGTGCAGGATCTATATAAAATTATAGAGGTACAACAATACATTCTCGACAACGTTGAAACGCACGACACAAGTCAAGCAGAGTCGATGGCGTTCGTTTTTTGCTCATAACTTTTGTTCTACTGCTCCGTTTGAGCTCCACCAACTCGCAAAATGCAGCGTTTGATTTTCTCTATCGTTTCCCGTCGTTCAATGGGCAAAACGGCGATTGCGAAAAGAGTTATGACCGAAAAACGTGGACGTGTCCTTTTGGACACACGCAAAACAAGGACAAAACTTTGGAGCAGCAGGGTATCGATCCCTGTACCTCCCGCATGCGAAGCGGGCGCTCTACCATCTGAGCTACAACCCCTTTTAAACGTTATATTCTGGCCCTGGTGACAAACATTCAGAATAAGAGCGAAAAAAGCACTTTGGCGACTCACTACACGACGACGCAGATGCACACAAACTGTCCATACTCAAAATACAACACAACAAACATCAAACAACACATATCGATTGTTTCTTGTCGACAGATAGTCTTGCAGAACACGCAGTATGTAAAACGCACTCTTTTCTAACGCGAACGATACACGTCTGGATTTTACATCTAGACATACTTGCAATCCACTCGAGTGTGCAAGGACACATGATACGTGTGCAGGATCTATATAAAATTATAGAGGTACAAAATACATTCTCGACAACGTTGAAACGCACGACACAAGTCAAGCAGAGTCGATGGCGTTCGTTTTTTGCTCATAACTTTTGTTCTACTGCTCCGTTTGAGCTCCACCAACTCGCAAAATGCAGCGTTTGATTTTCTCTATCGTTTCCCGTCGTTCAAATGGGCAAAACGGCGATTGCGAAAAGAGTTATGACCGAAAAACGTGGACGTGTCCTTTTGGACACACGCAAAACAAGGACAAAACTTTGGAGCAGCAGGGTATCGATCCCTGTACCTCCCGCATGCGAAGCGGGCGCTCTACCATCTGAGCTACAACCCCTTTTAAACGTTATATTCTGGCCCTGGTGACAAACATTCAGAATAAGAGCGAAAAAAGCACTTTGGCGACTCACTACACGACGACGCAGATGCACACAAACTGTCCATACTCAAAATACAACACAACAAACATCAAACAACACATATCGATTGTTTCTTGTCGACAGATAGTCTTGCAGAACACGCAGTATGTAAAACGCACTCTTTTCTAACGCGAACGATACACGTCTGGATTTTACATCTAGACATACTTGCAATCCACTCGAGTGTGCAAGGACACATGATACGTGTGCAGGATCTATATAAAATTATAGAGGTACAACAATACATTCTCGACAACGTTGAAACGCACGACACAAGTCAAGCAGAGTCGATGGCGTTCGTTTTTTGCTCATAACTTTTGTTCTACTGCTCCGTTTGAGCTCCACCAACTCGCAAAATGCAGCGTTTGATTTTCTCTATCGTTTCCCGTCGTTCAAATGGGCAAAACGGCGATTGCGAAAAGAGTTATGACCGAAAAACGTGGACGTGTCCTTTTGGACACACGCAAAACAAGGACAAAACTTTGGAGCAGCAGGGTATCGATCCTGTACCTCCCGCATGCGAAGCGGGCGCTCTACCATCTGAGCTACAACCCCTTTTAAACGTTATATTCTGGCCCTGGTGACAAACATTCAGAATAAGAGCGAAAAAGCACTTTGGCGACTCACTACACGACGACGCAGATGCACACAAACTGTCCATACTCAAAATACAACACAACAAACATCAAACAACACATATCGATTGTTTCTTGTCGACAGATAGTCTTGCAGAACACGCAGTATGTAAAACGCACTCTTTTCTAACGCGAACGATACACGTCTGGATTTTACATCTAGACATACTTGCAATCCACTCGAGTGTGCAAGGACACATGATACGTGTGCAGGATCTATATAAAATTATAGAGGTACAACAATACATTCTCGACAACGTTGAAACGCACGACACAAGTCAAGCAGAGTCGATGGCGTTCGTTTTTTGCTCATAACTTTTGTTCTACTGCTCCGTTTGAGCTCCACCAACTCGCAAAATGCAGCGTTTGATTTTCTCTATCGTTTCCCGTCGTTCAAATGGGCAAAAACGGCGATTGCGAAAAGAGTTATGACCGAAAAACGTGGACGTGTCCTTTTGGACACACGCAAAACAAGGACAAAACTTTGGAGCAGCAGGGTATCGATCCCTGTACCTCCCGCATGCGAAGCGGGCGCTCTACCATCTGAGCTACAACCCCTTTTAAACGTTATATTCTGGCCCTGGTGACAAACATTCAGAATAAGAGCGAAAAAAGCACTTTGGCGACTCACTACACGACGACGCAGATGCACACAAACTGTCCATACTCAAAATACAACACAACAAACATCAAACAACACATATCGATTGTTTCTTGTCGACAGATAGTCTTGCAGAACACGCAGTATGTAAAACGCACTCTTTTCTAACGCGAACGATACACGTCTGGATTTTACATCTAGACATACTTGCAATCCACTCGAGTGTGCAAGGACACATGATACGTGTGCAGGATCTATATAAAATTATAGAGGTACAACAATACATTCTCGACAACGTTGAAACGCACGACACAAGTCAAGCAGAGTCGATGGCGTTCGTTTTTTTGCTCATAACTTTTGTTCTACTGCTCCGTTTGAGCTCCACCAACTCGCAAAATGCAGCGTTTGATTTTCTCTATCGTTTCCCGTCGTTCAAATGGGCAAAACGGCGATTGCGAAAAGAGTTATGACCGAAAAACGTGGACGTGTCCTTTTGGACACACGCAAAACAAGGACAAAACTTTGGAGCAGCAGGTATCGATCCCTGTACTCCCGCATGCGAAGCGGGCGCTCTACCATCTGAGCTACAACCCCTTTTAAACGTTATATTCTGGCCCTGGTGACAAACATTCAGAATAAGAGCGAAAAAAGCACTTTGGCGACTCACTACACGACGACGCAGATGCACACAAACTGTCCATACTCAAAATACAACACAACAAACATCAAACAACACATATCGATTGTTTCTTGTCGACAGATAGTCTTGCAGAACACGCAGTATGTAAAACGCACTCTTTTCTAACGCGAACGATACACGTCTGGATTTTACATCTAGACATACTTGCAATCCACTCGAGTGTGCAAGGACACATGATACGTGTGCAGGATCTATATAAAATTATAGAGGTACAACAATACATTCTCGACAACGTTGAAACGCACGACACAAGTCAAGCAGAGTCGATGGCGTTCGTTTTTTGCTCATAACTTTTGTTCTACTGCTCCGTTTGAGCTCCACCAACTCGCAAAATGCAGCGTTTGATTTTCTCTATCGTTTCCCGTCGTTCAAATGGGCAAAACGGCGATTGCGAAAAGAGTTATGACCGAAAAACGTGGACGTGTCCTTTTGGACACACGCAAAACAAGGACAAAACTTTGGAGCAGCAGGGTATCGATCCCTGTACCTCCCGCATGCGAAGCGGGCGCTCTACCATCTGAGCTACAACCCCTTTTAAACGTTATATTCTGGCCCTGGTGACAAACATTCAGAATAAGAGCGAAAAAAGCACTTTGGCGACTCACTACACGACGACGCAGATGCACACAAACTGTCCATACTCAAAATACAACACAACAAACATCAAACAACACATATCGATTGTTTCTTGTCGACAGATAGTCTTGCAGAACACGCAGTATGTAAAACGCACTCTTTTCTAACGCGAACGATACACGTCTGGATTTTACATCTAGACATACTTGCAATCCACTCGAGTGTGCAAGGACACATGATACGTGTGCAGGATCTATATAAAATTATAGAGGTACAACAATACATTCTCGACAACGTTGAAACGCACGACACAAGTCAAGCAGAGTCGATGGCGTTCGTTTTTTGCTCATAACTTTTGTTCTACTGCTCCGTTTGAGCTCCACCAACTCGCAAAATGCAGCGTTTGATTTTCTCTATCGTTTCCCGTCGTTCAAATGGGCAAAACGGCGATTGCGAAAAGAGTTATGACCGAAAAACGTGGACGTGTCCTTTTGGACACACGCAAAACAAGGACAAAACTTTGGAGCAGCAGGGTATCGATCCCTGTACCTCCCGCATGCGAAGCGGGCGCTCTACCATCTGAGCTACAACCCCTTTTAAACGTTATATTCTGGCCCTGGTGACAAACATTCAGAATAAGAGCGAAAAAAGCACTTTGGCGACTCACTACACGACGACGCAGATGCACACAAACTGTCCATACTCAAAATACAACACAACAAACATCAAACAACACATATCGATTGTTTCTTGTCGACAGATAGTCTTGCAGAACACGCAGTATGTAAAACGCACTCTTTTCTAACGCGAACGATACACGTCTGGATTTTACATCTAGACATACTTGCAATCCACTCGAGTGTGCAAGGACACATGATACGTGTGCAGGATCTATATAAAATTATAGAGGTACAACAATACATTCTCGACAACGTTGAAACGCACGACACAAGTCAAGCAGAGTCGATGGCGTTCGTTTTTTGCTCATAACTTTTGTTCTACTGCTCCGTTTGAGCTCCACCAACTCGCAAAATGCAGCGTTTGATTTTCTCTATCGTTTCCCGTCGTTCAAATGGGCAAAACGGCGATTGCGAAAAGAGTTATGACCGAAAAACGTGGACGTGTCCTTTTGGACACACGCAAAACAAGGACAAAACTTTGGAGCAGCAGGGTATCGATCCCTGTACCTCCCGCATGCGAAGCGGGCGCTCTACCATCTGAGCTACAACCCCTTTTAAACGTTATATTCTGGCCCTGGTGACAAACATTCAGAATAAGAGCGAAAAAAGCACTTTGGCGACTCACTACACGACGACGCAGATGCACACAAACTGTCCATACTCAAAATACAACACAACAAACATCAAACAACACATATCGATTGTTTCTTGTCGACAGATAGTCTTGCAGAACACGCAGTATGTAAAACGCACTCTTTTCTAACGCGAACGATACACGTCTGGATTTTACATCTAGACATACTTGCAATCCACTCGAGTGTGCAAGGACACATGATACGTGTGCAGGATCTATATAAAATTATAGAGGTACAACAATACATTCTCGACAACGTTGAAACGCACGACACAAGTCAAGCAGAGTCGATGGCGTTCGTTTTTTGCTCATAACTTTTGTTCTACTGCTCCGTTTGAGCTCCACCAACTCGCAAAATGCAGCGTTTGATTTTCTCTATCGTTTCCCGTCGTTCAAATGGGCAAAACGGCGATTGCGAAAAGAGTTATGACCGAAAAACGTGGACGTGTCCTTTTGGACACACGCAAAACAAGGACAAAACTTTGGAGCAGCAGGGTATCGATCCCTGTACCTCCCGCATGCGAAGCGGGCGCTCTACCATCTGAGCTACAACCCCTTTTAAACGTTATATTCTGGCCCTGGTGACAAACATTCAGAATAAGAGCGAAAAAAGCACTTTGGCGACTCACTACACGACGACGCAGATGCACACAAACTGTCCATACTCAAAATACAACACAACAAACATCAAACAACACATATCGATTGTTTCTTGTCGACAGATAGTCTTGCAGAACACGCAGTATGTAAAACGCACTCTTTTCTAACGCGAACGATACACGTCTGGATTTTACATCTAGACATACTTGCAATCCACTCGAGTGTGCAAGGACACATGATACGTGTGCAGGATCTATATAAAATTATAGAGGTACAACAATACATTCTCGACAACGTTGAAACGCACGACACAAGTCAAGCAGAGTCGATGGCGTTCGTTTTTTGCTCATAACTTTTGTTCTACTGCTCCGTTTGAGCTCCACCAACTCGCAAAATGCAGCGTTTGATTTTCTCTATCGTTTCCCGTCGTTCAAATGGGCAAAACGGCGATTGCGAAAAGAGTTATGACCGAAAAACGTGGACGTGTCCTTTTGGACACACGCAAAACAAGGACAAAACTTTGGAGCAGCAGGGTATCGATCCCTGTACCTCCCGCATGCGAAGCGGGCGCTCTACCATCTGAGCTACAACCCCTTTTAAACGTTATATTCTGGCCCTGGTGACAAACATTCAGAATAAGAGCGAAAAAAGCACTTTGGCGACTCACTACACGACGACGCAGATGCACACAAACTGTCCATACTCAAAATACAACACAACAAACATCAAACAACACATATCGATTGTTTCTTGTCGACAGATAGTCTTGCAGAACACGCAGTATGTAAAACGCACTCTTTTCTAACGCGAACGATACACGTCTGGATTTTACATCTAGACATACTTGCAATCCACTCGAGTGTGCAAGGACACATGATACGTGTGCAGGATCTATATAAAATTATAGAGGTACAACAATACATTCTCGACAACGTTGAAACGCACGACACAAGTCAAGCAGAGTCGATGGCGTTCGTTTTTTGCTCATAACTTTTGTTCTACTGCTCCGTTTGAGCTCCACCAACTCGCAAAATGCAGCGTTTGATTTTCTCTATCGTTTCCCGTCGTTCAAATGGGCAAAACGGCGATTGCGAAAAGAGTTATGACCGAAAAACGTGGACGTGTCCTTTTGGACACACGCAAAACAAGGACAAAACTTTGGAGCAGCAGGGTATCGATCCCTGTACCTCCCGCATGCGAAGCGGGCGCTCTACCATCTGAGCTACAACCCCTTTTAAACGTTATATTCTGGCCCTGGTGACAAACATTCAGAATAAGAGCGAAAAAAGCACTTTGGCGACTCACTACACGACGACGCAGATGCACACAAACTGTCCATACTCAAAATACAACACAACAAACATCAAACAACACATATCGATTGTTTCTTGTCGACAGATAGTCTTGCAGAACACGCAGTATGTAAAACGCACTCTTTTCTAACGCGAACGATACACGTCTGGATTTTACATCTAGACATACTTGCAATCCACTCGAGTGTGCAAGGACACATGATACGTGTGCAGGATCTATATAAAATTATAGAGGTACAACAATACATTCTCGACAACGTTGAAACGCACGACACAAGTCAAGCAGAGTCGATGGCGTTCGTTTTTTGCTCATAACTTTTGTTCTACTGCTCCGTTTGAGCTCCACCAACTCGCAAAATGCAGCGTTTGATTTTCTCTATCGTTTCCCGTCGTTCAAATGGGCAAAACGGCGATTGCGAAAAGAGTTATGACCGAAAAACGTGGACGTGTCCTTTTGGACACACGCAAAACAAGGACAAAACTTTGGAGCAGCAGGGTATCGATCCCTGTACCTCCCGCATGCGAAGCGGGCGCTCTACCATCTGAGCTACAACCCCTTTTAAACGTTATATTCTGGCCCTGGTGACAAACATTCAGAATAAGAGCGAAAAAAGCACTTTGGCGACTCACTACACGACGACGCAGATGCACACAAACTGTCCATACTCAAAATACAACACAACAAACATCAAACAACACATATCGATTGTTTCTTGTCGACAGATAGTCTTGCAGAACACGCAGTATGTAAAACGCACTCTTTTCTAACGCGAACGATACACGTCTGGATTTTACATCTAGACATACTTGCAATCCACTCGAGTGTGCAAGGACACATGATACGTGTGCAGGATCTATATAAAATTATAGAGGTACAACAATACATTCTCGACAACGTTGAAACGCACGACACAAGTCAAGCAGAGTCGATGGCGTTCGTTTTTTGCTCATAACTTTTGTTCTACTGCTCCGTTTGAGCTCCACCAACTCGCAAAATGCAGCGTTTGATTTTCTCTATCGTTTCCCGTCGTTCAAATGGGCAAAACGGCGATTGCGAAAAGAGTTATGACCGAAAAACGTGGACGTGTCCTTTTGGACACACGCAAAACAAGGACAAAACTTTGGAGCAGCAGGGTATCGATCCCTGTACCTCCCGCATGCGAAGCGGGCGCTCTACCATCTGAGCTACAACCCCTTTTAAACGTTATATTCTGGCCCTGGTGACAAACATTCAGAATAAGAGCGAAAAAAGCACTTTGGCGACTCACTACACGACGACGCAGATGCACACAAACTGTCCATACTCAAAATACAACACAACAAACATCAAACAACACATATCGATTGTTTCTTGTCGACAGATAGTCTTGCAGAACACGCAGTATGTAAAACGCACTCTTTTCTAACGCGAACGATACACGTCTGGATTTTACATCTAGACATACTTGCAATCCACTCGAGTGTGCAAGGACACATGATACGTGTGCAGGATCTATATAAAATTATAGGTACAACAATACATTCTCGACAACGTTGAAACGCACGACACAAGTCAAGCAGAGTCGATGGCGTTCGTTTTTTGCTCATAACTTTTGTTCTACTGCTCCGTTTGAGCTCCACCAACTCGCAAAATGCAGCGTTTGATTTTCTCTATCGTTTCCCGTCGTTCAAATGGGCAAAACGGCGATTGCGAAAAGAGTTATGACCGAAAAACGTGGACGTGTCCTTTTGGACACACGCAAAACAAGGACAAAACTTTGGAGCAGCAGGGTATCGATCCCTGTACCTCCCGCATGCGAAGCGGGCGCTCTACCATCTGAGCTACAACCCCTTTTAAACGTTATATTCTGGCCCTGGTGACAAACATTCAGAATAAGAGCGAAAAAAGCACTTTGGCGACTCACTACACGACGACGCAGATGCACACAAACTGTCCATACTCAAAATACAACACAACAAACATCAAACAAACACATATCGATTGTTTCTTGTCGACAGATAGTCTTGCAGAACACGCAGTATGTAAAACGCACTCTTTTCTAACGCGAAACGATACACGTCTGGATTTTACATCTAGACATACTTGCAATCCACTCGAGTGTGCAAGGACACATGATACGTGTGCAGGATCTATATAAAATTATAGAGGTACAACAATACATTCTCGACAACGTTGAAACGCACGACACAAGTCAAGCAGAGTCGATGGCGTTCGTTTTTTTTGCTCATTAACTTTTGTTCTACTGCTCCGTTTGAGCTCCACCAACTCGCAAAATGCAGCGTTTGATTTTCTCTATCGTTTCCCGTCGTTCAAAATGGGCAAAACGGCGATTGCGAAAAGAGTTATGACCGAAAAACGTGGACGTGTCCTTTTGGACACACGCAAAACAAGGACAAAACTTTGGAGCAGCAGGGTATCGATCCCTGTACCTCCCGCATGCGAAGCGGGCGCTCTAACCATCTGAGCTACAACCCCTTTTAAACGTTATATTCTGGCCCTGGTGACAAACATTCAGAATAAGAGCGAAAAAAAGCACTTTGGCGACTCACTACACGACGACGCAGATGCACACAAACTGTCCATACTCAAAATACAACACAACAAACATCAAACAACACATATCGATTGTTTCTTGTCGACAGATAGTCTTGCAGAACACGCAGTATGTAAAACGCACTCTTTTCTAACGCGAACGATACACGTCTGGATTTTACATCTAGACATACTTGCAATCCACTCGAGTGTGCAAGGACACATGATACGTGTGCAGGATCTATATAAAATTATAGAGGTACAACAATACATTCTCGACAACGTTGAAACGCACGACACAAGTCAAGCAGAGTCGATGGCGTTCGTTTTTTGCTCATAACTTTTGTTCTACTGCTCCGTTTGAGCTCCACCAACTCGCAAAATGCAGCGTTTGATTTTCTCTATCGTTTCCCGTCGTTCAAATGGGCAAAACGGCGAATTGGCGAAAAGAGTTATGACCGAAAAACGTGGACGTGTCCTTTTGGACACACGCAAACAAGGACAAAACTTTGGAGCAGCAGGGTATCGATCCCTGTACCTCCGCATGCGAAGCGGGGCGCTCTACCATCTGAGCTAACAACCCCTTTTAAACGTTATATTCTGGCCCTGGTGACAAACATTCAGAATAAGAGCGAAAAAAGCACTTTGGCGACTCACTACACGACGACGCAGATGCACACAAACTGTCCATACTCAAAATACAAACACAACAAACATCAAACAACACATATCGATTGTTTCTTGTCGACAGATAGTCTTGCAGAACACGCAGTATGTAAAACGCACTCTTTTCTAACGCGAACAGATACACGTCTGGATTTTACATCTAGACATACTTGCAATCCACTCGAGTGTGCAAGGACACATGATACGTGTGCAGGATCTATATAAAATTATAGAGGTACAACAATACATTCTCGACAAACGTTGAAACGCACGACACAAGTCAAGCAGAGTCGATGGCGTTCGTTTTTTGCTCATAACTTTTGTTCTACTGCTCCGTTTGAGCTCCACCAACTCGCAAAATGCAGCGTTTGATTTTCTCTATCGTTTCCCGTCGTTCAAATGGGCAAAAACGGCGATTGCGAAAAGAGTTATGACCGAAAAACGTGGACGTGTCCTTTTGGACACACGCAAAACAAGGACAAAACTTTGGAGCAGCAGGGTATCGATCCCTGTACCTCCCGCATGCGAAGCGGCGCTCTACCATCTGAGCTACAACCCCTTTTAAACGTTATATTCTGGCCCTGGTGACAAACATTCAGAATAAGAGCGAAAAAAGCACTTTGGCGACTCACTACACGACGACGCAGATGCACACAAACTGTCCATACTCAAAATACAACACAACAAACATCAAACAACACATATCGATTGTTTCTTGTCGACAGATAGTCTTGCAGAACACGCAGTATGTAAAACGCACTCTTTTCTAACGCGACGATACACGTCTGGATTTTACATCTAGACATACTTGCAATCCACTCGAGTGTGCAAGGACACATGATACGTGTGCAGGATCTATATAAAATTATAGAGGTACAACAATACATTCTCGACAACGTTGAAAACGCACGACACAAGTCAAGCAGAGTCGATGGCGTTCGTTTTTTTGCTCATAACTTTTGTTCTACTGCTCCGTTTGAGCTCCACCAACTCGCAAAATGCAGCGTTTGATTTTCTCTATCGTTTCCCCGTCGTTCAAATGGGCAAAAACGGCGATTGCGAAAAGAGTTATGACCGAAAAACGTGGACGTGTCCTTTTGGACACACGCAAAACAAGGACAAAACTTTGGAGCAGCAGGGTATCGATCCCTGTACCTCCCGCATGCGAAGCGGGCGCTCTACCATCTGAGCTACAACCCCTTTTAAACGTTATATTCTGGCCCTGGTGACAAACATTCAGAATAAGAGCGAAAAAAAGCACTTTGGCGACTCACTACACGACGACGCAGATGCACACAAACTGTCCATACTCAAAATACAACACAACAAACATCAAACAACACATATCGATTGTTTCTTGTCGACAGATAGTCTTGCAGAACACGCAGTATGTAAAACGCACTCTTTTCTAACGCGAACGATACACGTCTGGATTTTACATCTAGACATACTTGCAATCCACTCGAGTGTGCAAGGACACATGATACGTGTGCAGGATCTATATAAAATTATAGAGGTACAACAATACATTCTCGACAACGTTGAAACGCACGACACAAGTCAAGCAGAGTCGATGGCGTTCGTTTTTTGCTCATAACTTTTGTTCTACTGCTCCGTTTGAGCTCCACCAACTCGCAAAATGCAGCGTTTGATTTTCTCTATCGTTTCCCGTCGTTCAAATGGGCAAAACGGCGATTGCGAAAAGAGTTATGACCGAAAAACGTGGACGTGTCCTTTTGGACACACGCAAAACAAGGACAAAACTTTGGAGCAGCAGGGTATCGATCCCTGTACCTCCCGCATGCGAAGCGGGCGCTCTACCATCTGAGCTACAACCCCTTTTTAAACGTTATATTCTGGCCCTGGTGACAAACATTCAGAATAAGAGCGAAAAAAGCACTTTGGCGACTCACTACACGACGACGCAGATGCACACAAACTGTCCATACTCAAAATACAACACAACAAACATCAAACAACACATATCGATTGTTTCTTGTCGACAGATAGTCTTGCAGAACACGCAGTATGTAAAACGCACTCTTTTCTAACGCGAACGATACACGTCTGGATTTTACATCTAGACATACTTGCAATCCACTCGAGTGTGCAAGGACACATGATACGTGTGCAGGATCTATATAAAATTATAGAGGTACAACAATACATTCTCGACAACGTTGAAACGCACGACACAAGTCAAGCAGAGTCGATGGCGTTCGTTTTTTGCTCATAACTTTTGTTCTACTGCTCCGTTTGAGCTCCACCAACTCGCAAAATGCAGCGTTTGATTTTCTCTATCGTTTCCCGTCGTTCAAATGGGCAAAACGGCGATTGCGAAAAGAGTTATGACCGAAAAACGTGGACGTGTCCTTTTGGACACACGCAAAACAAGGACAAAACTTTGGAGCAGCAGGGTATCGATCCCTGTACCTCCCGCATGCGAAGCGGGCGCTCTACCATCTGAGCTACAACCCCTTTTAAACGTTATATTCTGGCCCTGGTGACAAACATTCAGAATAAGAGCGAAAAAAGCACTTTGGCGACTCACTACACGACGACGCAGATGCACACAAACTGTCCATACTCAAAATACAACACAACAAACATCAAACAACACATATCGATTGTTTCTTGTCGACAGATAGTCTTGCAGAACACGCAGTATGTAAAACGCACTCTTTTCTAACGCGAACGATACACGTCTGGATTTTACATCTAGACATACTTGCAATCCACTCGAGTGTGCAAGGACACATGATACGTGTGCAGGATCTATATAAAATTATAGAGGTACAACAATACATTCTCGACAACGTTGAAACGCACGACACAAGTCAAGCAGAGTCGATGGCGTTCGTTTTTTGCTCATAACTTTTTGTTCTAACTGCTCCGTTTGAGCTCCACCAACTCGCAAAATGCAGCGTTTGATTTTCTCTATCGTTTCCCGTCGTTCAAATGGGCAAAACGGCGATTGCGAAAAGAGTTATGACCGAAAAACGTGGACGTGTCCTTTTGGACACACGCAAAACAAGGACAAAACTTTGGAGCAGCAGGGTATCGATCCCTGTACCTCCCGCATGCGAAGCGGGCGCTCTACCATCTGAGCTACAACCCCTTTTAAACGTTATATTCTGGCCCTGGTGACAAACATTCAGAATAAGAGCGAAAAAAGCACTTTGGCGACTCACTACACGACGACGCAGATGCACACAAACTGTCCATACTCAAAATACAACACAACAAACATCAAACAACACATATCGATTGTTTCTTGTCGACAGATAGTCTTGCAGAACACGCAGTATGTAAAACGCACTCTTTTCTAACGCGAACGATACACGTCTGGATTTTACATCTAGACATACTTGCAATCCACTCGAGTGTGCAAGGACACATGATACGTGTGCAGGATCTATATAAAAATTATAGAGGTACAACAATACATTCTCGACAACGTTGAAACGCACGACACAAGTCAAGCAGAGTCGATGGCGTTCGTTTTTTGCTCATAACTTTTGTTCTACTGCTCCGTTTGAGCTCCACCAACTCGCAAAATGCAGCGTTTGATTTTCTCTATCGTTTCCGTCGTTCAAATGGGCAAAACGGCGATTGCGAAAAGAGTTATGACCGAAAAACGTGGACGTGTCCTTTTGGACACACGCAAAACAAGGACAAAACTTTGGAGCAGCAGGGTATCGATCCCTGTACCTCCCGCATGCGAAGCGGGCGCTCTACCATCTGAGCTACAACCCTTTTAAACGTTATATTCTGGCCTGGTGACAAACATTCAGAATAAAGCGAAAAAAAGCACTTGGCGACTCACTACACGACGACGCAGATGCACACAAACTGTCCATACTCAAAATACAACACAACAAACATAAACAACACATATCGATTGTTCTTGTCGACAGATAGTCTTGCAGAACACGCAGATGTAAAACGCACTCTTTTCTAACGCGAACGATACACGTGGATTTTACATTAGACATACTGCAATCCACTCGGTGTGCAAGACACATGATACGTGTGCAGGATCTAATAAAATTATAGAGGTACAAAAACATTTCGACAACGTTGAACGCACGACACAAGTCAAGCAGAGTCGATGGCGTTCGTTTTTTGCTCATAACTTTTGTTCTACTGCTCCGTTTGAGCTCCACCAACTCGCAAAATGCAGCGTTTGATTTTCTCTATCGTTTCCCGTCGTTCAAATGGGCAAAACGGCGATTGCGAAAAGAGTTATGACCGAAAAACGTGGACGTGTCCTTTTGGACACACGCAAAACAAGGACAAAACTTTGGAGCAGCAGGGTATCGATCCCTGTACCTCCCGCATGCGAACGGGCGCTCTACCATCTGAGCTACAACCCCTTTTAAACGTTATATTCTGCCCTGGTGACAACATTCAGAATAAGAGCGAAAAAAGCACTTTGGCGACTCACTACACGACGACGCAGATGCACACAAACTGTCCATACTCAAAATACAACACAACAAACATCAAAACAACACATATCGATTGTTTCTTGTCGACAGATAGTCTTGCAGAACACGCAGTATGTAAAACGCACTCTTTTCTAACGCGAACGATACACGTCTGGATTTTACATCTAGACATACTTGCAATCCACTCGAGTGTGCAAGGACACATGATACGTGTGCAGGATCTATATAAAATTATAGAGGTACAACAATACATTCTCGACAACGTTGAAACGCACGACACAAGTCAAGCAGAGTCGATGGCGTTCGTTTTTTGCTCATAACTTTTGTTCTACTGCTCCGTTTGAGCTCCCACCAACTCGCAAAATGCAGCGTTTGATTTTCTCTATCGTTTCCCGTCGTTCAAATGGGCCAAAACGGCGATTGCGAAAAAGAGTTATGACGAAAAACGTGGACGTGTCCTTTTGGACACACGCAAAACAAGGACAAAACTTTGGAGCAGCAGGGTATCGATCCCTGTACCTCCGCCATGCGAAGCGGGCGCTCTACCATCTGAGCTACAACCCTTTTAAACGTTATATTCTGGCCCTGGTGACAAACATTCAGAATAAGAGCGAAAAAAGCACTTTGGCGACTCACTACACGACGACGCAGATGCACACAAACTGTCCATACTCAAAATACAACACAACAAACATCAAACAACACATATCGATGTTTCTTGTCGACAGATAGTCTTGCAGAACACGCAGTATGTAAAACGCACTCTTTTCTAACGCGAACGATACACGTCTGATTTTACATCTAGACATACTTGCAATCCACTCGAGTGTGCAAGGACACATGATACGTGTGCAGGATCTATATAAAATTATAGAGGTACAACAATACATTCTCGACAACGTTGAAACGCACGACACAAGTCAAGCAGAGTCGATGGCGTTCGTTTTTTGCTCATAACTTTTGTTCTACTGCTCCGTTTGAGCTCCACCAACTCGCAAAATGCAGCGTTTGATTTTCTCTATCGTTTCCCGTCGTTCAAATGGGCAAAACGGCGATTGCGAAAAGAGTTATGACCGAAAAACGTGGACGTGTCCTTTTGGACACACGCAAAACAAGGACAAAACTTTGGAGCAGCAGGGTATCGATCCCTGTACCTCCCGCATGCGAAGCGGGCGCTCTACCATCTGAGCTACAACCCCTTTTAAACGTTATATTCTGGCCCTGGTGACAAACATTCAGAATAAGAGCGAAAAAAGCACTTTGGCGACTCACTACACGACGACGCAGATGCACACAAACTGTCCATACTCAAAATACAACACAACAAACATCAAACAACACATATCGATTGTTTCTTGTCGACAGATAGTCTTGCAGAACACGCAGTATGTAAAACGCACTCTTTTCTAACGCGAACGATACACGTCTGGATTTTACATCTAGACATACTTGCAATCCACTCGAGTGTGCAAGGACACATGATACGTGTGCAGGATCTATATAAAATTATAGAGTACAACAATACATTCTCGACAACGTTGAAACGCACGACACAAGTCAAGCAGAGTCGATGGCGTTCGTTTTTTGCTCATAACTTTTGTTCTACTGCTCCGTTTGAGCTCCACCAACTCGCAAAATGCAGCGTTTGATTTTCTCTATCGTTTCCCGTCGTTCAAATGGGCAAAACGGCGATTGCGAAAAGAGTTATGACCGAAAAACGTGGACGTGTCCTTTTGGACACACGCAAAACAAGGACAAAACTTTGGAGCAGCAGGGTATCGATCCCTGTACCTCCCGCATGCGAAGCGGGCGCTCTACCATCTGAGCTACAACCCTTTTAAACGTTATATTCTGGCCCTGGTGACAAACATTCAGAATAAGAGCGAAAAAAGCACTTTGGCGACTCACTACACGACGACGCAGATGCACACAAACTGTCCATACTCAAAATACAACACAACAAACATCAAACAACACATATCGATTGTTTCTTGTCGACAGATAGTCTTGCAGAACACGCAGTATGTAAAACGCACTCTTTTCTAACGCGAACGATACACGTCTGGATTTTACATCTAGACATACTTGCAATCCACTCGAGTGTGCAAGGACACATGATACGTGTGCAGGATCTATATAAAATTATAGAGGTACAACAATACATTCTCGACAACGTTGAAACGCACGACACAAGTCAAGCAGAGTCGATGGCGTTCGTTTTTTGCTCATAACTTTTGTTCTACTGCTCCGTTTGAGCTCCACCAACTCGCAAAATGCAGCGTTTGATTTTCTCTATCGTTTCCCGTCGTTCAAATGGGCAAAACGGCGATTGCGAAAAGAGTTATGACCGAAAAACGTGGACGTGTCCTTTTGGACACACGCAAAACAAGGACAAAACTTTGGAGCAGCAGGGTATCGATCCCTGTACCTCCCGCATGCGAAGCGGGCGCTCTACCATCTGAGCTACAACCCCTTTTAAACGTTATATTCTGGCCCTGGTGACAAACATTCAGAATAAGAGCGAAAAAAGCACTTTGGCGACTCACTACACGACGACGCAGATGCACACAAACTGTCCATACTCAAAATACAACACAACAAACATCAAACAACACATATCGATTGTTTCTTGTCGACAGATAGTCTTGCAGAACACGCAGTATGTAAAACGCACTCTTTTCTAACGCGAACGATACACGTCTGGATTTTACATCTAGACATACTTGCAATCCACTCGAGTGTGCAAGGACACATGATACGTGTGCAGGATCTATATAAAATTATAGAGGTACAACAATACATTCTCGACAACGTTGAAACGCACGACACAAGTCAAGCAGAGTCGATGGCGTTCGTTTTTTGCTCATAACTTTTGTTCTACTGCTCCGTTTGAGCTCCACCAACTCGCAAAATGCAGCGTTTGATTTTCTCTATCGTTTCCCGTCGTTCAAATGGGCAAAACGGCGATTGCGAAAAGAGTTATGACCGAAAAACGTGGACGTGTCCTTTTGGACACACGCAAAACAAGGACAAAACTTTGGAGCAGCAGGGTATCGATCCCTGTACCTCCCGCATGCGAAGCGGGCGCTCTACCATCTGAGCTACAACCCCTTTTAAACGTTATATTCTGGCCCTGGTGACAAACATTCAGAATAAGAGCGAAAAAAGCACTTTGGCGACTCACTACACGACGACGCAGATGCACACAAACTGTCCATACTCAAAATACAACACAACAAACATCAAACAACACATATCGATTGTTTCTTGTCGACAGATAGTCTTGCAGAACACGCAGTATGTAAAACGCACTCTTTTCTAACGCGAACGATACACGTCTGGATTTTACATCTAGACATACTTGCAATCCACTCGAGTGTGCAAGGACACATGATACGTGTGCAGGATCTATATAAAATTATAGAGGTACAACAATACATTCTCGACAACGTTGAAACGCACGACACAAGTCAAGCAGAGTCGATGGCGTTCGTTTTTTGCTCATAACTTTTGTTCTACTGCTCCGTTTGAGCTCCACCAACTCGCAAAATGCAGCGTTTGATTTTCTCTATCGTTTCCCGTCGTTCAAATGGGCAAAACGGCGATTGCGAAAAGAGTTATGACCGAAAAACGTGGACGTGTCCTTTTGGACACACGCAAAACAAGGACAAAACTTTGGAGCAGCAGGGTATCGATCCCTGTACCTCCCGCATGCGAAGCGGGCGCTCTACCATCTGAGCTACAACCCCTTTTAAACGTTATATTCTGGCCCTGGTGACAAACATTCAGAATAAGAGCGAAAAAAGCACTTTGGCGACTCACTACACGACGACGCAGATGCACACAAACTGTCCATACTCAAAATACAACACAACAAACATCAAACAACACATATCGATTGTTTCTTGTCGACAGATAGTCTTGCAGAACACGCAGTATGTAAAACGCACTCTTTTCTAACGCGAACGATACACGTCTGGATTTTACATCTAGACATACTTGCAATCCACTCGAGTGTGCAAGGACACATGATACGTGTGCAGGATCTATATAAAATTATAGAGGTACAACAATACATTCTCGACAACGTTGAAACGCACGACACAAGTCAAGCAGAGTCGATGGCGTTCGTTTTTTGCTCATAACTTTTGTTCTACTGCTCCGTTTGAGCTCCACCAACTCGCAAAATGCAGCGTTTGATTTTCTCTATCGTTTCCCGTCGTTCAAATGGGCAAAACGGCGATTGCGAAAAGAGTTATGACCGAAAAACGTGGACGTGTCCTTTTGGACACACGCAAAACAAGGACAAAACTTTGGAGCAGCAGGGTATCGATCCCTGTACCTCCCGCATGCGAAGCGGGCGCTCTACCATCTGAGCTACAACCCCTTTTAAACGTTATATTCTGGCCCTGGTGACAAACATTCAGAATAAGAGCGAAAAAAGCACTTTGGCGACTCACTACACGACGACGCAGATGCACACAAACTGTCCATACTCAAAATACAACACAACAAACATCAAACAACACATATCGATTGTTTCTTGTCGACAGATAGTCTTGCAGAACACGCAGTATGTAAAACGCACTCTTTTCTAACGCGAACGATACACGTCTGGATTTTACATCTAGACATACTTGCAATCCACTCGAGTGTGCAAGGACACATGATACGTGTGCAGGATCTATATAAAATTATAGAGGTACAACAATACATTCTCGACAACGTTGAAACGCACGACACAAGTCAAGCAGAGTCGATGGCGTTCGTTTTTTGCTCATAACTTTTGTTCTACTGCTCCGTTTGAGCTCCACCAACTCGCAAAATGCAGCGTTTGATTTTCTCTATCGTTTCCCGTCGTTCAAATGGGCAAAACGGCGATTGCGAAAAGAGTTATGACCGAAAAACGTGGACGTGTCCTTTTGGACACACGCAAAACAAGGACAAAACTTTGGAGCAGCAGGGTATCGATCCCTGTACCTCCCGCATGCGAAGCGGGCGCTCTACCATCTGAGCTACAACCCCTTTTAAACGTTATATTCTGGCCCTGGTGACAAACATTCAGAATAAGAGCGAAAAAAGCACTTTGGCGACTCACTACACGACGACGCAGATGCACACAAACTGTCCATACTCAAAATACAACACAACAAACATCAAACAACACATATCGATTGTTTCTTGTCGACAGATAGTCTTGCAGAACACGCAGTATGTAAAACGCACTCTTTTCTAACGCGAACGATACACGTCTGGATTTTACATCTAGACATACTTGCAATCCACTCGAGTGTGCAAGGACACATGATACGTGTGCAGGATCTATATAAAATTATAGAGGTACAACAATACATTCTCGACAACGTTGAAACGCACGACACAAGTCAAGCAGAGTCGATGGCGTTCGTTTTTTGCTCATAACTTTTGTTCTACTGCTCCGTTTGAGCTCCACCAACTCGCAAAATGCAGCGTTTGATTTTCTCTATCGTTTCCCGTCGTTCAAATGGGCAAAACGGCGATTGCGAAAAGAGTTATGACCGAAAAACGTGGACGTGTCCTTTTGGACACACGCAAAACAAGGACAAAACTTTGGAGCAGCAGGGTATCGATCCCTGTACCTCCCGCATGCGAAGCGGGCGCTCTACCATCTGAGCTACAACCCCTTTTAAACGTTATATTCTGGCCCTGGTGACAAACATTCAGAATAAGAGCGAAAAAAGCACTTTGGCGACTCACTACACGACGACGCAGATGCACACAAACTGTCCATACTCAAAATACAACACAACAAACATCAAACAACACATATCGATTGTTTCTTGTCGACAGATAGTCTTGCAGAACACGCAGTATGTAAAACGCACTCTTTTCTAACGCGAACGATACACGTCTGGATTTTACATCTAGACATACTTGCAATCCACTCGAGTGTGCAAGGACACATGATACGTGTGCAGGATCTATATAAAATTATAGAGGTACAACAATACATTCTCGACAACGTTGAAACGCACGACACAAGTCAAGCAGAGTCGATGGCGTTCGTTTTTTGCTCATAACTTTTGTTCTACTGCTCCGTTTGAGCTCCACCAACTCGCAAAATGCAGCGTTTGATTTTCTCTATCGTTTCCCGTCGTTCAAATGGGCAAAACGGCGATTGCGAAAAGAGTTATGACCGAAAAACGTGGACGTGTCCTTTTGGACACACGCAAAACAAGGACAAAACTTTGGAGCAGCAGGGTATCGATCCCTGTACCTCCCGCATGCGAAGCGGGCGCTCTACCATCTGAGCTACAACCCCTTTTAAACGTTATATTCTGGCCCTGGTGACAAACATTCAGAATAAGAGCGAAAAAAGCACTTTGGCGACTCACTACACGACGACGCAGATGCACACAAACTGTCCATACTCAAAATACAACACAACAAACATCAAACAACACATATCGATTGTTTCTTGTCGACAGATAGTCTTGCAGAACACGCAGTATGTAAAACGCACTCTTTTCTAACGCGAACGATACACGTCTGGATTTTACATCTAGACATACTTGCAATCCACTCGAGTGTGCAAGGACACATGATACGTGTGCAGGATCTATATAAAATTATAGAGGTACAACAATACATTCTCGACAACGTTGAAACGCACGACACAAGTCAAGCAGAGTCGATGGCGTTCGTTTTTTGCTCATAACTTTTGTTCTACTGCTCCGTTTGAGCTCCACCAACTCGCAAAATGCAGCGTTTGATTTTCTCTATCGTTTCCCGTCGTTCAAATGGGCAAAACGGCGATTGCGAAAAGAGTTATGACCGAAAAACGTGGACGTGTCCTTTTGGACACACGCAAAACAAGGACAAAACTTTGGAGCAGCAGGGTATCGATCCCTGTACCTCCCGCATGCGAAGCGGGCGCTCTACCATCTGAGCTACAACCCCTTTTAAACGTTATATTCTGGCCCTGGTGACAAACATTCAGAATAAGAGCGAAAAAAGCACTTTGGCGACTCACTACACGACGACGCAGATGCACACAAACTGTCCATACTCAAAATACAACACAACAAACATCAAACAACACATATCGATTGTTTCTTGTCGACAGATAGTCTTGCAGAACACGCAGTATGTAAAACGCACTCTTTTCTAACGCGAACGATACACGTCTGGATTTTACATCTAGACATACTTGCAATCCACTCGAGTGTGCAAGGACACATGATACGTGTGCAGGATCTATATAAAATTATAGAGGTACAACAATACATTCTCGACAACGTTGAAACGCACGACACAAGTCAAGCAGAGTCGATGGCGTTCGTTTTTTGCTCATAACTTTTGTTCTACTGCTCCGTTTGAGCTCCACCAACTCGCAAAATGCAGCGTTTGATTTTCTCTATCGTTTCCCGTCGTTCAAATGGGCAAAACGGCGATTGCGAAAAGAGTTATGACCGAAAAACGTGGACGTGTCCTTTTGGACACACGCAAAACAAGGACAAAACTTTGGAGCAGCAGGGTATCGATCCCTGTACCTCCCGCATGCGAAGCGGGCGCTCTACCATCTGAGCTACAACCCCTTTTAAACGTTATATTCTGGCCCTGGTGACAAACATTCAGAATAAGAGCGAAAAAAGCACTTTGGCGACTCACTACACGACGACGCAGATGCACACAAACTGTCCATACTCAAAATACAACACAACAAACATCAAACAACACATATCGATTGTTTCTTGTCGACAGATAGTCTTGCAGAACACGCAGTATGTAAAACGCACTCTTTTCTAACGCGAACGATACACGTCTGGATTTTACATCTAGACATACTTGCAATCCACTCGAGTGTGCAAGGACACATGATACGTGTGCAGGATCTATATAAAATTATAGAGGTACAACAATACATTCTCGACAACGTTGAAACGCACGACACAAGTCAAGCAGAGTCGATGGCGTTCGTTTTTTGCTCATAACTTTTGTTCTACTGCTCCGTTTGAGCTCCACCAACTCGCAAAATGCAGCGTTTGATTTTCTCTATCGTTTCCCGTCGTTCAAATGGGCAAAACGGCGATTGCGAAAAGAGTTATGACCGAAAAACGTGGACGTGTCCTTTTGGACACACGCAAAACAAGGACAAAACTTTGGAGCAGCAGGGTATCGATCCCTGTACCTCCCGCATGCGAAGCGGGCGCTCTACCATCTGAGCTACAACCCCTTTTAAACGTTATATTCTGGCCCTGGTGACAAACATTCAGAATAAGAGCGAAAAAAGCACTTTGGCGACTCACTACACGACGACGCAGATGCACACAAACTGTCCATACTCAAAATACAACACAACAAACATCAAACAACACATATCGATTGTTTCTTGTCGACAGATAGTCTTGCAGAACACGCAGTATGTAAAACGCACTCTTTTCTAACGCGAACGATACACGTCTGGATTTTACATCTAGACATACTTGCAATCCACTCGAGTGTGCAAGGACACATGATACGTGTGCAGGATCTATATAAAATTATAGAGGTACAACAATACATTCTCGACAACGTTGAAACGCACGACACAAGTCAAGCAGAGTCGATGGCGTTCGTTTTTTGCTCATAACTTTTGTTCTACTGCTCCGTTTGAGCTCCACCAACTCGCAAAATGCAGCGTTTGATTTTCTCTATCGTTTCCCGTCGTTCAAATGGGCAAAACGGCGATTGCGAAAAGAGTTATGACCGAAAAACGTGGACGTGTCCTTTTGGACACACGCAAAACAAGGACAAAACTTTGGAGCAGCAGGGTATCGATCCCTGTACCTCCCGCATGCGAAGCGGGCGCTCTACCATCTGAGCTACAACCCCTTTTAAACGTTATATTCTGGCCCTGGTGACAAACATTCAGAATAAGAGCGAAAAAAGCACTTTGGCGACTCACTACACGACGACGCAGATGCACACAAACTGTCCATACTCAAAATACAACACAACAAACATCAAACAACACATATCGATTGTTTCTTGTCGACAGATAGTCTTGCAGAACACGCAGTATGTAAAACGCACTCTTTTCTAACGCGAACGATACACGTCTGGATTTTACATCTAGACATACTTGCAATCCACTCGAGTGTGCAAGGACACATGATACGTGTGCAGGATCTATATAAAATTATAGAGGTACAACAATACATTCTCGACAACGTTGAAACGCACGACACAAGTCAAGCAGAGTCGATGGCGTTCGTTTTTTGCTCATAACTTTTGTTCTACTGCTCCGTTTGAGCTCCACCAACTCGCAAAATGCAGCGTTTGATTTTCTCTATCGTTTCCCGTCGTTCAAATGGGCAAAACGGCGATTGCGAAAAGAGTTATGACCGAAAAACGTGGACGTGTCCTTTTGGACACACGCAAAACAAGGACAAAACTTTGGAGCAGCAGGGTATCGATCCCTGTACCTCCCGCATGCGAAGCGGGCGCTCTACCATCTGAGCTACAACCCCTTTTAAACGTTATATTCTGGCCCTGGTGACAAACATTCAGAATAAGAGCGAAAAAAGCACTTTGGCGACTCACTACACGACGACGCAGATGCACACAAACTGTCCATACTCAAAATACAACACAACAAACATCAAACAACACATATCGATTGTTTCTTGTCGACAGATAGTCTTGCAGAACACGCAGTATGTAAAACGCACTCTTTTCTAACGCGAACGATACACGTCTGGATTTTACATCTAGACATACTTGCAATCCACTCGAGTGTGCAAGGACACATGATACGTGTGCAGGATCTATATAAAATTATAGAGGTACAACAATACATTCTCGACAACGTTGAAACGCACGACACAAGTCAAGCAGAGTCGATGGCGTTCGTTTTTTGCTCATAACTTTTGTTCTACTGCTCCGTTTGAGCTCCACCAACTCGCAAAATGCAGCGTTTGATTTTCTCTATCGTTTCCCGTCGTTCAAATGGGCAAAACGGCGATTGCGAAAAGAGTTATGACCGAAAAACGTGGACGTGTCCTTTTGGACACACGCAAAACAAGGACAAAACTTTGGAGCAGCAGGGTATCGATCCCTGTACCTCCCGCATGCGAAGCGGGCGCTCTACCATCTGAGCTACAACCCCTTTTAAACGTTATATTCTGGCCCTGGTGACAAACATTCAGAATAAGAGCGAAAAAAGCACTTTGGCGACTCACTACACGACGACGCAGATGCACACAAACTGTCCATACTCAAAATACAACACAACAAACATCAAACAACACATATCGATTGTTTCTTGTCGACAGATAGTCTTGCAGAACACGCAGTATGTAAAACGCACTCTTTTCTAACGCGAACGATACACGTCTGGATTTTACATCTAGACATACTTGCAATCCACTCGAGTGTGCAAGGACACATGATACGTGTGCAGGATCTATATAAAATTATAGAGGTACAACAATACATTCTCGACAACGTTGAAACGCACGACACAAGTCAAGCAGAGTCGATGGCGTTCGTTTTTTGCTCATAACTTTTGTTCTACTGCTCCGTTTGAGCTCCACCAACTCGCAAAATGCAGCGTTTGATTTTCTCTATCGTTTCCCGTCGTTCAAATGGGCAAAACGGCGATTGCGAAAAGAGTTATGACCGAAAAACGTGGACGTGTCCTTTTGGACACACGCAAAACAAGGACAAAACTTTGGAGCAGCAGGGTATCGATCCCTGTACCTCCCGCATGCGAAGCGGGCGCTCTACCATCTGAGCTACAACCCCTTTTAAACGTTATATTCTGGCCCTGGTGACAAACATTCAGAATAAGAGCGAAAAAAGCACTTTGGCGACTCACTACACGACGACGCAGATGCACACAAACTGTCCATACTCAAAATACAACACAACAAACATCAAACAACACATATCGATTGTTTCTTGTCGACAGATAGTCTTGCAGAACACGCAGTATGTAAAACGCACTCTTTTCTAACGCGAACGATACACGTCTGGATTTTACATCTAGACATACTTGCAATCCACTCGAGTGTGCAAGGACACATGATACGTGTGCAGGATCTATATAAAATTATAGAGGTACAACAATACATTCTCGACAACGTTGAAACGCACGACACAAGTCAAGCAGAGTCGATGGCGTTCGTTTTTTGCTCATAACTTTTGTTCTACTGCTCCGTTTGAGCTCCACCAACTCGCAAAATGCAGCGTTTGATTTTCTCTATCGTTTCCCGTCGTTCAAATGGGCAAAACGGCGATTGCGAAAAGAGTTATGACCGAAAAACGTGGACGTGTCCTTTTGGACACACGCAAAACAAGAAAATTAATATTTTTGCGTGTTTTTTTTATATTGTTCAATTGGTTTGGCGAGATGTTACCATTTTTTGTAAAGAGAAGATTAGTTCTATGAAATACATATTTCCTGTTGATTAGTAGAGTTGTATTTATATTGTAGTGAAGAATGTGCTGTCGTGTTGAGAATTCTTGACTTTAAACTCATTATTCGACCATGGTTAAGTTTATTAAATGACGTAATGGCATGGATGGGTGCTTAAGAGCAATATCTCCATCTTAACAAACCTATTTTATGAGGCCAATGAATCTCGTGTTATTGGTGGAAATTACAGTGGCGGAAGTTTGGATAGGACATCCACGGATTTCGTTTGTGCGGTTTGACTATACCATTCAATTAGCATTGTGTTCCTCGTGCGATCTACATGTGATTGACTGGATTTATTAGAGAAATGGACTGTTGTTTTGACGCTATTTTTGGTGCAATAGGCGGCAATTTTAGTGTTTAGGCCGGGAAGTTGAGATAGGACACCTGACAGAAAATCGTCATTTCTTAATTTCTTCTCACTTTGAAGCCCTCACGCCACGACTACACTCTCTTAATAGCACCACCAATCTCCTTCAAGAGCATTATGGGAAGACGAGAACCACTCAATGAGTTTGAGAGGTGACAAGTCACTGTTTGGCACGGCATATAAAATCCGTTTCGTTTATGGCGAACGAACTTGGTCGTTCGCGCAATACTATTGCACGATCCATTTAGTCTCCATCGGCTTATAGCGCATCCTACAAGGGCCGCAAGTCCCCTAAACTGACCGATTATGACCGTCGACACATTTTTCGCGATGCTTCCAATCTCGGTTCCTCGTCATCTCAAATCACGAACGATCTAAAATTGACCGTGACATCCTGTTGGGCACGATCTTTGTTAAATTCGAACCAACTCTTCATGTACGTCAAGCGCAACTCGAAGCCAAAGCTCACACAAGATCACAAATTGGCGCGCATGTTGCATGCAAATGCTTGCTTGGAATATCCTCCTGATTGGTCGTCAATAATCTGGTCCGATGAAAAGAAGTTCAACCTGGATGGTCCAGATGGACTACGCTTTTATTGGCATACTTTGCGAAAGGCTCCTGAAACTTCATTCTCTCGAAGCTTTGGAGGAAAGAGCGTGATGTTTTGGGCTTGTTTTTCAAGCTACGGCTCGAGCGAAATTGCCTTGTTGGAAGGCACGCAGAATCCCAACAACTACATTTTGGACAACGCAAGATTATTTGTTTCCTTTTGCACACAGCGTCTGTGGTGAAGATTTTACTTTTACGCACGAAAACGCTGCAAATCACACTTTCAAAGACACAACGGAATTTCTTGCTCAGAATAGTAATGTTACTATATTTGTGCATGTGTTGTTCCCTAATCTCAATCAATTTGAGATTCTTCGGAGACAACAAGTTCGAGTTGTCTATGGCAATTGGAAACAACATCACGAAGTCCTAAGTAGTTTTGGCCTTAAAGAACCATTGGATAATTGGCCATAAAGAGCCATTGGATAATTTCTAATTCATCAAATACTACCTGTGTCCTGTTCTGACTTCCATACAACATTTGAGTTACAAGCGACTGCGACGATCAAATCAGCAGCTCCAGACAAGCCTTTCCAATCCTTAATTCTCTCCAATCACAGTGAAACCGTTTCAGTGAATTGTGTCCACCTTGTTGTAGCAGAATCAATAGTCACTAAAAATGTCTTAGTGTCATATCCAGTCTTCCACCACTGTATAATGAGAGTTATGTTTCTGAAGCGACTCATGATATTTTGTCGTCCAATTTGTATTTGTATATCGTATTGTTTAATTCCTTTTGGACGAGAATTCTTTTTCGACACCTGTGAAAACCAATAAATATATCAAACATACCGAATTATCTTATACAGGAATTCCTCAGCGCTAAAATAACCTTTCATATATTATATATACTATCAAATCACATACTCAATATTAATTTATAAAGGTAACATTAATTTTGAGAGGTTTTTTGCCGCGCTTGATTCGCGCCATTTCTCATTCCAAAACTCATGGAGAGCACGCCAACCTCCTCTGCTACATCTTGTGGACGGTATGGCACTTTGGAGCAACTGAAAAAGAACTTTACAAGTGTTTGTGAACGATTGGAAGAAACAGATATGGAGCTGGTGAAGAGAAATCTGACATCCGAGTAACTGCATGCGTATCATGTGTCTGTAGCAGCAGGAAAACCTCTGGCCATGATGAGAGGCACAACTAGTATTTAGCAAGGTGTGTCAAGCAACATTACTAGTGAGCCCAGTAACATGACAAGATGTCCAAAGAAGAGACAGAGATATATGACAAGCTACAGGACTTCGAAGATAACCCCCTCTGTTTAATCTACTACTAGTTCTTGGTGCAAAAGTGTTATCTTTTCCTTGACGACGAAAGAAAAAGATCGACGACGCCAATAACGAAGCCTAAGAAGGATACCGAATACTCTTTCAGAAACGGCGCGAAGATATTAGAGAATTTTTGGAAATCTTTTTATGATTTAATTGACTGCTGAAATTTTGCTCCAGAGTCTTGAAGCTCAACAGGGTTTGAGCGAAAATTTATAGGATAAACTTGATCAACATCCATGCATGAAGAGAGTACAATGTCAGGACGCAGAGTATATTGACAAAACAGTAAGTGCACGATAGACTTGGTGCTGTCATTGGAATCGTGATGACATCAAGAGAATCGCCGGGATCTCTCCCAGTGCTCTCCATTAGTATTCTCGTGGATTGGGGATTTTCCACCTATCAGGAAGTTGAAACTCAATTTTACAACATTAATTTTGGCTTATCCAGATTGGAGGTCAAAGGAGAAAATCAAAGTCATAGGCTTTCCGTAAATTATCAAATGTCGTTGATCGCAATGGACAGGAACTCGCACATACATCACAGTTGAGCAACAAAAGTAGTATTTGACTTTGGAATTAAGTGACCATGGAATATTACGCGAACATTTTCTAGGTTATGTCTATGAGGGAAGTCAGATCCAAAATTTCATGAGTCCTCAGCCGTTGTGTTGAATTCATCATGGAAAACTCAGTTTAATGAAATGATTGCGCTGTGAAATTCGCATACGAAACGACAACCATCAGAAATTCAGTGTGTAATAACGTTAGCATTCGAACCGACAATCATCAGAAATCAACAGAAGCAAAACCATTAAAAAATCGTCAAAACGACAACATAAAAACTCCCAGTAACAACTTAGAGAACTTTGGACATCAAATTCCTTAACCCAAGGTTAAGACTACACGTACTGCTCGAACAACTTAGTTGCCTGGGATGCATTGAGAATACCATTCCGAGTACGCATGGCACACATAGCCAGACACGCACGAAGTCGGGCCAGAGTAGTTGTTGCCACCGCATTGGCCATACGCACCGACACCACCAGAAGAAGGAGCGCTCGTGACAGGAGCTTGGGTGGCTGGACGTTGAGTGGCAGGTGGTTGCGTCACAGGTGGTTGTGTCACTGGAGGTTGCGTGACAGGAGCTTGAGTGACAGGAGGCTGAGTGACTGGAGACGACGAGGGAGTCGTAGGTTGCACGGCAGTGGTCGATCCCAAGTCGCCCACACGGATGTTGCCGTACTTGACAGTGGCAGTTGGGTATTGAGCCTCCACATCGGCGGGGACACCACTCGTGGTGGGACACGATCCACGACCGACACCAGGAACGGACGCACTCTTGTTGGTCGGGTAGGTCGAGTCGAGCCACAAGACGTGCGCGGCAAAGTCGACCCACAAACTCATGGTCAAGACAACACCCTTCTTGAGCGCCGCCCCCATGGCCGCCAGACCACCCTTGGCTTGGTGCTGGTTGTTGTCGCCAAAGTCAGTCTTGGCTTGGTTGCACACGTTTTCCGTGAGCGAGTTGAGGGGTCAATGCCGCTCCAGTTGATGTTGGGGTTGTCAATGGCTTTGCCATTCTGGACGTAGAAACGCTTGATCTGGACCAAGTTGCCGTTGGCCGTGTTGTCGTCCGTGATGAATTGCGTCACGACCGTCAACGGCTTGGTCGAGTCGACGGCGAACGACGACCCAGGGCCATAAAAGTTGTGGTTGTTCAAGCGGTACGGGTTGAAATCGCACCCGTCCTTGTCGCACACACCATCGTAACGATTGTTGGTCGCTTCGTCGCCGCATTCCGATGGACTCGAGCAACGAGTGGGGGTCGTCACCGTGCAAGGGTGCGACGTGTAGGCTTGACCATACGTGTTGGACTCCCAGATGTCCATCTCCGAACAGCACGAGCCATATTGGCCAGAACCACCGTTGGGATCGCCACTGCTAGGCACCCAGTTCTTCACGTTCGCTTCGCCGTTGATAAACTTGATGTCATGCGGACATTGCGCATCGCAGTAACCCGTACCATAGGCGGCACCGGCTTTGTTCGTCGGGTACTTGGACTTGCCACCATCTTGGTCCATCTGGACAAAGTACAACGCACCGTTGATGCCGCACGGAAGCGACGACACGTCCACATCAAACGTAAACTCTTGGTTGAGCAGTTTGAAAATCTTGTAGTTGTTGTCGTCTTGGAGCAAGTACACACGCGAGCCAATGTTGGTGCTGTATTGACCATACGTGACCAACTGGAGGCTCACTTGTTGGCCAGACGCCGTGATGCCGTACGTGCCAGTGTAGTCGGCGCCGTCCAACGCGCAGTTGGAGGCACACGTCGCGGGGTCGGGACAGAGAGACGAGTCCCAGAGGTTTCCCGTGTAGCAGTTTTTGGATCCACCCACGTTGTGTGTCCAGCGCCAGTTGGCGTCGAGCACGATCTTGGTGTTTTCCGTCGTGCATCCTCCCGACTTGGTGCACGTTTGGGATGGCAACGACGGGTGGACTTCGGGGGTGTTGGTTCCCACTTGTTGGCCATGGGCGACCAGGATGGCGGCCGTGAGGTACGCGAGGGTAGCAGCGATCTTCATGGTGTGCTCTCGGTGGCGAGTGGGTGGCGAGACCAATGCAAATTGGAGAATAAGGATTTGATCCAGACTGGCTGACTTGGTCATGGTTTGGATGAGATAGTTCAAGGTGGTACATGCATCATCAGGTGATGTTGCTGTATCGAGTTGCTGATCGACATGCCACTGTGGAAGACGTCCGTCCAGCCTCTCCTGACTTTGGCCATTTGGACAGTCCTCGGTTTGTTGTAGAAGATGGCGATCTATGGCGTTGCGTGTTCTTGTCGAGCCAGGTTGGTGTGTAGAAGAATGCTTCTTTTATTGAGAAGAATGATATAACTGGGGATGATTCCACTGTGAGAAAGAGGATTGCTGTATGCTCACAACCCGACTCGTTGGGACGTGTTCACTCTGCGCTGCCTGAGCGCTTCATGGTTCATTAATTTATTGCCGGTACATTCGACAGGTTTTTGCGTGGACTGTGCACTGTAGGAAGAAGATGTAGTCAATCGAAAGATGCTCCACTGACGGTCTGATTGAAAGCTGATTGGACTTTGGACACCTCACAGACGCAGTTGTGAGTTGATTTCAAAGTCAACTATGAATAGATAGTGTGATCGCAACAGACAACAACTGGTGGAAAACATGCTGTCGACTCTCGACTCGAATTGAAATTCGCAACAGGGCATGTCTCGACGATTTCTTTCGAGCTCTCCATAGAGACTTGATACGGAAGTTCAAGAGGTTCTAAAGTAAGTCCAATTTCAAGATGGCACTGGTGGAAATAGTGACTCATATATTGGATGTATCAAAATCTCATAACAACTCGATGATCTATAAATGCTACAGAGAGTGCAATGCAATGGTTTTGCTTCACGATGTAGCTGGTACACACTTGTCATCTCTCTGGGCCGAGGGCGTCGCCTTCTGACGAACATTAAAGTTTACGGGTACGTTGCTGTTGGGTGCGTTTAAGGTTTGCAGGCTACGAAAATACGTCGTGTACAGCTGTAGTTGATCGCCAGGTCCACACTCGTACCGGTCTGATTGCGAGCTGATCGGAAACTTGATGTCACGTGGAAACGGTGACAAACCACCTGGTCATTCATTAGATTAAATGTTTGACGGAACTATGACAAAGTAGAATATTCACAATCTTCATCGAGAAACTTGCAGACTTCAGACATTGCATGCTCCAACTTTTAATGTCAAGCTCTGACAGTTGACAATTACAGTGAAGGATCTCTCGATCAATTACAGTGTCTGCGTAGAACCAGCGATGCATATTCATCGAACGTCAATCATTCACTCGACAAAGTGGTGTCGAACTGCGGCACGGCCACGCCAACCTCTTCCATACGTTTCTACTCCATCCGCAAGTGCGCATAGGCGGCTGTTCTCCACGGGATTCATGGCTGATAACGTTAGCATATGACTTTCGTCTTCATAATTCGAGACATGACCCGCCATGTGTTGATATTTTTCCAGTGTCTTCATCACTTGTCCTCGGAGCGCATTCAACCGTTGAATTTCAATCTCAGCCAGCTCAACAACCTTTCCTGATTGCCAAACAACCATGGAACTTCTATGGTTTCTCGGAAGGCGGTCGTTGAATAAACAGATTGTTTTCAGCAAAATCACACAAACGTTATCATAAATTAGACACAACTCGGATACGAATACTCGACAAGAACACGCAACGCCATAGATCGCCATCTTCTACAACAAACCGAGGACTGTCCAAATGGCCAAAGTCAGGAGAGGCTGGACGGACGTCTTCCACAGTGGCATGTCGATCAGCAACTCGATACAGCAACATCACCTGATGATGCATGTACCACCTTGAACTATCTCATCCAAACCATGACCAAGTCAGCCAGTCTGGATCAAATCCTTATTCTCCAATTTGCATTGGTCTCGCCACCCACTCGCCACCGAGAGCACACCATGAAGATCGCTGCTACCCTCGCGTACCTCACGGCCGCCATCCTGGTCGCCCATGGCCAACAAGTGGGAACCAACACCCCCGAAGTCCACCCGTCGTTGCCATCCCAAACGTGCACCAAGTCGGGAGGATGCACGACGGAAAACACCAAGATCGTGCTCGACGCCAACTGGCGCTGGACACACAACGTGGGTGGATCCAAAAACTGCTACACGGGAAACCTCTGGGACTCGTCTCTCTGTCCCGACCCCGCGACGTGTGCCTCCAACTGCGCGTTGGACGGCGCCGACTACACTGGCACGTACGGCATCACGGCGTCTGGCCAACAAGTGAGCCTCCAGTTGGTCACGTATGGTCAATACAGCACCAACATTGGCTCGCGTGTGTACTTGCTCCAAGACGACAACAACTACAAGATTTTCAAACTGCTCAACCAAGAGTTTACGTTTGATGTGGACGTGTCGTCGCTTCCGTGCGGCATCAACGGTGCGTTGTACTTTGTCCAGATGGACCAAGATGGTGGCAAGTCCAAGTACCCGACGAACAAAGCCGGTGCCGCCTATGGTACGGGTTACTGCGATGCGCAATGTCCGCATGACATCAAGTTTATCAACGGCGAAGCGAACGTGAAGAACTGGGTGCCTAGCAGTGGCGATCCCAACGGTGGTTCTGGCCAATATGGCTCGTGCTGTTCGGAGATGGACATCTGGGAGTCCAACACGTATGGTCAAGCCTACACGTCGCACCCTTGCACGGTGACGACCCCCACTCGTTGCTCGAGTCCATCGGAATGCGGCGACGAAGCGACCAACAATCGTTACGATGGTGTGTGCGACAAGGACGGGTGCGATTTCAACCCGTACCGCTTGAACAACCACAACTTTTATGGCCCTGGGTCGTCGTTCGCCGTCGACTCGACCAAGCCGTTGACGGTCGTGACGCAATTCATCACGGACGACAACACGGCCAACGGCAACTTGGTCCAGATCAAGCGTTTCTACGTCCAGAATGGCAAAGCCATTGACAACCCCAACATCAACTGGAGCGGCATTGACCCCTCAACTCGCTCACGGAAAACGTGTGCAACCAAGCCAAGACTGACTTTGGCGACAACAACCAGCACCAAGCCAAGGGTGGTCTGGCGGCCATGGGGGCGGCGCTCAAGAAGGGTGTTGTCTTGACCATGAGTTTGTGGGTCGACTTTGCCGCGCACGTCTTGTGGCTCGACTCGACCTACCCGACCAACAAGAGTGCGTCCGTTCCTGGTGTCGGTCGTGGATCGTGTCCCACCACGAGTGGTGTCCCCGCCGATGTGGAGGCTCAATACCCAACTGCCACTGTCAAGTACGGCAACATCCGTGTGGGCGACTTGGGATCGACCACTGCCGTGCAACCTACGACTCCCTCGTCGTCTCCAGTCACTCAGCCTCCTGTCACTCAAGCTCCTGTCACGCAACCTCCAGTGACACAACCACCTGTGACGCAACCACCTGCCACTCAACGTCCAGCCACCCAAGCTCCTGTCACGAGCGCTCCTTCTTCTGGTGGTGTCGGTGCGTATGGCCAATGCGGTGGCAACAACTACTCTGGCCCGACTTCGTGCGTGTCTGGCTATGTGTGCCATGCGTACTCGGAATGGTATTCTCAATGCATCCCAGGCAACTAAGTTGTTCGAGCAGTACGTGTAGTCTTAACCTTGGGTTAAGGAATTTGATGTCCAAAGTTTGAGCGTTCCATATTTTGAGGAGGTGAGTACTTTATGTTTCAGTTGAACTATTCGAATCGTGGCTTACCAGCAATTCGGACCTTCGTCATCTTGGATTCTGCCTCATGGTCGAATGAGTTAACGTCGCTATGAACTTTTATTCAATTTTCAATTTTGGCTGAGCTATAACTCGGCCATGTTAAAGATGGGAATGCAACGATGAATTTCATTATTGTTTGAGACATCGAGAGATATTGGGACGTGATGTGACTTTTGGTTTAACGTTTAGGATCATGAGATTGTCGACACTTGAGTCGCCCAGCTCCTAGAGGGATTCCAGTGTGCGAAAAAATGTCGAGTGACCCGATCGGTTGTCGTAGCTCAGCTGGCTAGTCCATAATGAATGAGCTGTGCAAATCTTGGGCCATTGACTTGAGAGTTGTCGATCAAGGAGTCGGCGCAAATATACTTTAAATTCATGTGTGACCGGCGAGTCCATGGTCATACAGGCGAGGGTGACAAGCACTCCATCGCATCACTAATCGTGAACGCGCAGGTATTTTGTTGTCTAAATCTGCTCCCGTCTTGTGGTACAGCTGAAGATTTTTCTGCTTGGGCTTCGTTTTTCACTGCTACAACTCTATTCACGATGGACTTATGGTATGGTACGAGTTTGAATCACCTTTGATTTTATCGCTCATCCTCAAAGTAACGTTAACATAGTAAATCAACAGTTTATGCCTACCTAATGCCTCTCGCTTGATGAAAAACAGAGACTAATCCAAGGGTAATTTTCTACTGCAACCTTGCTCAATAAATTTATACCTTGCGTTGCTTAAGTATCAGTTGCTTGGGCTCCAAATTAACTTTATCATAGCGGATGTTATCCTCTTTCCCCAACAACTAGTTTGACTTTATCCGAATGCTGCATATAATATCAACAAGGTTATCCGGATAATCGACACAGATTGACAAACATGACATTCATCAAGGCATGGCTGCTCGTGGTGCTCCTCGTGGCGGTCTCCGTCTCCGGCGGATCTCGCTTCCTCTTTAGCCTTCAAGCCCATTCTACAGTAGAATCTCATCTATCTCTATATTGCGCTATATTATCATGGCTGTAGGATTGTTTCTATGAGCTCTTGGACACACGGACGACATCAAATCGTCTCCTCGTGCGATTTGAAGTCGTCGATGGCACGTCTGCCGCAGGTTTTGGAAGTCTCAACCTCACAAACTGAGCTCTATGACATAGATGCGATGGACGTCCGGGTTGAAACACCAACAGGACGTACGGTAGCTTCATGGACAGAGACGACGACTGGGTATTGGAGTCATGCTGAGCGAGAGAGGTGCGTTTGTTCGATTGATGCTCCTTTGGGATCTTGACTACAATAGTGGATTATACAAGTTTTGCTTCGTCCACCGCGGTAACGTGCATTCTATCAGGAGCTTGGCTGATAGATTGACGTGGCTTCTGTAGGCACGTCGTCAAAGTTAGCCGTGTTTGTCAATATTGAGTTCTTGACCGCCACCGATCGCAGCTTGACGGTATAAAATCTCATTCTTCGTCCAAAATTCACATTTAGATGGCGACTTAGATTTACCCGACCACTGCATTGACAGTGACGCCACTTGGGAATAAATTTGATCGCCTTGACTTGGACGTACGTATCTTGCTTCGGTTCGACCACTTTGTTCACGTCAGTGGCGCAACAGACGAGCGTTCCATCGAAAGGATTGATCATCTTTTCCATCCAAGGCATGTCGTTGGCACTTTTGGCCAACAATGCAACCATGCGGTACTTGTTGGCTCTCATGGTTCAGTGTGATATTTCTCTAGACATTTAGTCAGTATTTCTATCGACACGACGACAGCTTCACAAGTTTTCTTGACACCGTTGTTGTCCGTCCCTTCGCGACCATTCGAGTGCGTTTAGTTCTCGACTACTCGAGGAAACTTTATCTGTTTCTAGATGGCGTTGGCTCGATGCAATGCAGCAAGTCGAGGTACTCTTTCCTCCAAACGGGTTTCTCATGGTATGTCGATTCTAGCGGCAACAACATGACGTGGCACAACCCCAGAGCGTTGCTGTTTTTGACGTGAGCGCATTTGTGCGAGGTAAATCTTTCTTTGATGCATCTTTCCATCACCAAGTCGACCTTCGTCTGGTGCAGAGGCATTACTCAAAGAAGCATCGTCGGTGGCATTCCTCCTTCACAGCAATGGTGGCCATACAAGAGCGTTTTCCATGGCAACAGTTGCTCCTGACCACTGGCCGCTCTTGACTGTCGAAGGTACGGCTTCTTTTCACTTCACTCTGCATTCATTTCTCGACTTGTAGCGGTGGATCAAGGCGTCGAGTTCGAATTGCGAGCTTTTCAGTCCAAGCTGTGGGTTCTGCGAGGTGGATTGAATTCTAGACTTTTAGACTTTGAAACCAATGGACGATGTATGAGTAGGTCAATTGTCGCTCTTGCGACATCATGAACGGGTAAGCCATCAAGGTAATCTGAAAAGCACCGACGAAAGAATAGTTTTTGACGTTTGTCGTAGCGGCAGCGAGCACACAGCCAAGACTTTTCGTTAGCACAGTGGTGGTCGATGCGATTTTGATTGCGATTGGGATTGCTCAAGTTCTTTATGTGAATCGACTCTTGCCATAACGTAGACTTGTCTCGCGGGAAGTGTTCCACTCGTCTTACCCACACTTTAGTGCTTCAGGATTTTTTGTGTGCTCAACACATTGGAGATTGGATCTTGCAGAGCTTGATATCAATGAAATGCAAGCCCCGCCATTCTTGAAGACATGACAAAGGTCACTTTGATTGAGATTTCAATAAGTACAAAACTCAAAGTTGAGAATGGGTGTATATGCTCGAAACTTTCTCAGGATACAAGACTATTCGAATTCGACAATGACTTCGTCGACTTTGAGGGATGCACCCGCTTGATGTAGCACAGACTTGACTGTACCTAAAATATGATGTCGTGAATTTTGGTGACGGCTGATGAGAGTGGCCTACCTCGCTTGGATGCTCGGATGACGTTTTGCATCTTCATGGCTTCGACAACGGCAACTTCTTGACCGATTTGAACTTCGTCGCCAGGTTGAACAGCCACCGACACGAGCAAACCTATTACGACATCTCGCGTCAGTTGAATGAATGATGCGATTTCGTTACCAGGCATGGGACATTGGACAAATCGGGTAAGATCGACCTTGGGCTTTGGCTTCATGTATTGGGCCAAAGAATGTTCACGTGGCGAGCGAATGATCACATTGTGAATTGCACCGTGGTGTTGGAGGCGGAATCCTTCAGGAAGTTTCTCAAGCACTTGAAGAGCTCGTTCTTGAGTCGAGAAATCGGCCGTGAACAAGGGCTTCTTTGGCGACCACGAAAAATTATCGACTGGGATCCATTCTTCACCATCCACGCTGGCATAAATTGTGTTGCGAATCGCAACAGCGCGCACACTGTGCGCCTTGCCGAAAGGGCCATCAGGACTGACAAACACTTGCGATCCTACATCGCACAATTAGCATTATATGCAAAACGATAACATACCAACGGTGTTTGGCAATTTGCGCAAGGCTTCATCAACAGAGCCAGGGATTTGAAGAGCAACGACTACCACATGAAATGAAATCTTTTCTCCCAAAGCAATGCAAAGTTGTACCTCCTTGGAACAATTCAGCCAATTGAATAACTGGCTCGTTGTTCAATTCGAGGACGACGACGTCGACACCAGAGGTGGTCTTCTTGGCATGGCTCTTCAAGTGCATCAAAGCACCAGCCACAATTACTTCGTGGGTTTCAGACGGCGTCAACTTCACCTACAATAGTTGTGACATCGGAGATATGAAGGGCTTGTCGTACGCCAGAGAAGCCTTCGGGATATTCTTCAGCAATAAATTTTGTCGTGATGTTGCCAGATTCAAAGCGAGGATGACGGTACACGTCTTGCATAAAAGCCATGTTGTTGCCAGGGCCGCGGATCACGTAATTGTCAAGAGCGAACTTCATTAGCTCCAAGCATTCATGTCGAGTCTAGTCATAAATAAGCATTTTTCCAAGGTACGTGAAGGTACATCGCCGTGAGTAATCAATTTCGAAATCATAGGATCGTAGTGCATGCTGATGTCACTGCCTTCGCTGACCCCGGAGTCAACACGGACGCCAGGCAAATGATGAGGTTCTTGGTATTGCAACAAGCGTCCAATGGAGGGCAAAAATCCACGAAGGGGATCTTCAGCGTACACACGGCTTTCCATGGCCCAACCTTTCACAAACATCAGAAATATCTGGGAACATGATTTACCATAAATGGGCAAAGGACCAGAGGTCAAATGAGCTGGAAGTTTATGGCCAGCAGCAATGCGCAACATTTGTTCAACCAAGTCGACCTTGGTGATCAATTCGGTCACGGGATGTTCCACCTAATAACCAGGATGAGGCACACGCAATAACGCTGAGCGGAACCTGAAGACGCGTATTCATTTCCAAAAAGTAGAAGTTCTTGTGCTTGTCACAGAGGAATTCGACCGTACCAGCCGAAATATACCCGACTTTCTTGGCCAACATGATGGCTTGTTCTCTATCAAAACATCAACAACATGACACGAAAGGTGGGTGATACCCCATGGCACGGCGAGTTGCGTCATCCAAAAGCATACTTGGAGCTTCTTCAACGACCTTTTGGTTACGTCGTTGGATGGAGCATTCTCGCTCAGGGAACGCAACGTAGTTGCCTGAATATTTGTGAGAAATCGATGGCAAAGTAGGAAGTACCATGCTTGTCAGCGAGCAATTGAATTTCAATGTGACGAGGGTCCTCAATGAACTTTTCAATGAACATACGATCGTCACCAAACGAGTTCGCGGCCTCTTCTTTGGACAATCTAACATTGTCATAAATGTCAAAGAATATGATATGTCACGACTAACCGGTATCCCTCGCGCACTTCAGCATCGTTATACGCTACACGCATGCCTTTGCCACCACCACCGGCACTGGCCTTGACCATAACTGGGTATCCAATATCACGCGCAACTTTGACAGCTTCGTCTTCGTCTTGAATGACACCTTGGTATCCTGGAATCGTGTTGACCTACACATTCTCAATCGCAAAACCAGCCTCAAGTGCGGTATCTTACGCCAGCATCAATTGCAATTTGTTTAGATTCGATCTTATCACCCATAGCTTCAATAGCATGGAAGCCAGGTCCGATAAAGGTCACACCAGCTTCATCAAGAGCTTCGCAAAACAATTTGTTTTCCGACAAGAAACCATAGCCAGGATGCACCTACACAAAATCATGATCATTTGCTTATAATCACGTTTTCATACAGCCTGGGCGCCTGTATCCTTGACAGCTTGAATAATGCGGTCAATGTTGAGGTAACTGGACGATGATTTGGCTGGTCTACAAATCCGATTGAAGGCAAAGGTCACAAGATAGGAGCGTACCCAACGCAAACAGCTTCGTCTGCCATGCGCACAGCGACAGAATTGACATCAGGCTCCGAATACACGGCAACAGTGCGAATGCCTACAGAAACCATCGAGTTCGTACATCGCCCTCATGGAAACATACCAAGTCGACGGCACGTTTTGATCACGCGGCAAGAGATTTCACCGCGGTTCGCAATGAGAACCTTGTCGAAGAGCTTTTCTTTCGTCGAGAATGCTCGCGAGAACGTGTTTTGGATGGTCTTTTGGCGCAACCGAAGCATCATTGTCTTGATCAAAAAGCGCGAAATTGCCAAATGAGGTTGATGTGTGTGGGGCATTTTGGATCTCGTACTTTCTAGCTACCACCTTACTTTAAGGACATTTATTCTATAAATTTCCTTTAAATTACCGCCATTCCCTCTATAATGTCATTATATTGAGGAAACGTACTTTAATGGTAAATGCCAATAATGTTGAAACCCAGTATCCTGATTTTAAGGACAAAGTTTGAAGTTACTCTCTGCAATTGTTCAAAAATACGTGTCTTTAGTGTTCAAGCGTTGAATCGTATTTAATTGAGTTCACCGAGAGTATCAAGCTACTCGACGCATAGAAGGCGCTCAACTCCACGCTAAGACAACGTTTTGACCTGGCACCATGCCGAACTTTTCAATTGGATTGATGAAGAATAGCCAGCATGACTTGGTTGCGCCATTTCGCGCAAAGAACGCGCGCCCCCATGTACCCGTGCTTGAGTCTACAGACACAATTGTGACGTTTGCGGAAAGAAAACGACCGACATAGAGACTTCAGGAAGGTAAACAACTTGTATCTAGCAATTTGCTTAAGGACCTGATAGCTTTCCGTCGTGGAAGGAGAGGAAGAAGCGATCTCCGCGTGTCCATTGCGGCCACCCACCAGTTCAACAAGCTCATCAAGTTGAAGTTGGATCTGATCCGGACATTATCCGAACGACTAAAATGAACAAAAACCCACATTTCCAATGGGTTGCACGGTGTCATGCCGTCGAGACGATGGATGAGCACGCTCCTGGCGAGACCACCATAGGCTGGATATGGCCTCTTTGTCTTGGACTACTATGTCATCGTGCTTGTAAAGTGTATATGCCGACGTACCAACCTAGATAAAGGTGGACAAGTGACAGAGGATTGGTGTTCAGGCGAGTTACAACCAGGAGGCTTACCACCGTGGTAAACTACCGCATGTCGTGAATTAGCGACAAAACTATCGCCAAGGACATCTCAATATCTAGCGCATATGTAGGTCCAAAGAATAAAGACTCAAAAGACAATCACAACGCATCATCGCCCTAATGTGACAGCTCAACAGATTTAACGTTAACCGGTATAATTGTTCCCAACTGAGCCAACAAATTCCCTAGTTAGGCAGCAGATTCTTCACCGAGCTCGTGGAGTTGAGCTCCTTCTCGTAGAAGAGACGACTTGAAGAGATTCAAGGGCCAAAGCTCTTTTCGAGTGGAAGAATGCGTTGCACTTTATTAAAGAGACTAAGGTCTGGGAATATTGATTGCATAGTCATTCCAAACAGCGAATGGGATTAATGGTTTTCCTAAATTGTGCAGTCAACGTGTTTATACACACAACCTGAACCAATCAAAATTGGTTCCAGGCATAAAATGTGAAAAATGACGAAATGCCCTGTCACTTTGTGGGTTTCCTCCATTGCGCATTCTTGATGTCATTAACCAGAGACCATGGTGCCTTTCCGTGAAAGATATGACAAAAAAGAACGCTCAGGGTTACCATTTACCTTCCCATTGACTTGTCATATTCTTTCGTCGACTCCAAGGCCAACGTCAGCAAAGGTGTATGATGCCATGTCGACATCCTCAACATGCATTGCGCAAATACACGCATCGAGAAAAGTTTGACGCTACCACAACATTGTCAACGCAAACTTGGGTCGCTCACTTTTGTCCTTCAGTTGACTTCCTACGATAGTCATGTCGTGAGGAAGTGGTGGTCACCAGCATTGATGTCAGCAAAGCGGTGCTGAATTTGGTGTGACTGCTGGAGCTAGAATTGGTCGTAGCGGCGACGGCAATTCCTATCAATTCTCTACGGACAGCATCATTCATTTATTTTCATGGGCCTGGTCGAAGTTTTCAACAACAACTTTTTGGGAAATGCGTCCACGATGAAAAGGAGTGTCATTCCTGTTATGGAGGAATCACTTATGAGATTGGGCAATCGTCTGCTCCAACAACATCAACTTGTATAATTGGATACTTCAACGGTATTAAATATTGGAGTTTTAATTGAGAAGACAACAGAATTCATGTGAAAAATCAATTTTTTTAAAATTCATTTTTCAAAGATTGAGAGGCCTATGGATGCCGCTCGCCATCTGCTCTGGCTGCGCGTCGGTCTAGCGCTCTCCTTTGCGGTATGTATGTGGAGAAATGCAGCCCTTGGTCCTGAAATGGGCGCATCTGCGGCTCGCCATCCATGCATCCTCACGCCAGAACGTTCAGCGTTCTCCATCTGGCCCGTCATCTACCTATTTCTCTCTGCTTTCACGCTGCGCGAATGTTTGGCCCCATCAACGTCAATGCCTCTGGACCAGCTTACGTGGCTCTACCGCCTTACAATTGTCTCCCACATTCTCAATGCGACGTGGATTCAAGTCTTTACTGCCGACTACATCGTCGTCTCGACAATCGTGATCGTCATCCACTGGCTTGTTGTCTTTGCGATCTACATGATCGTGGTAGAAAACGTCGAGCCACCACACCTCGTTGCAACTCTCTCGGTTCACCGCGATGAAAATTCTTACACATGCACGAGCCGATTGGATTTCTTGACTTTGCGCGTGCCATTTACGCTCTATTCCAGGTGAGGCATCCTATTCACTCTTCCCTTACCAAATGCTTGACTAGCTGGCTCTGCGGCGCCACTCTCATCAATATCCTCATTGGACTTGCTTCGCTTGGCGTGCATCAAGAAATGTACATGTACATTTCAGCACTGAGCTTGCTGCTCATGGCGTACATTATTGCTTTGTTGTGGCAAGGTGATTTGGTTTTCGCCGGTGTTGGCGTTTGGACTCTGGTTTGGCTTGAAATCCAAAGTGCCAACAAGAAGCTGCTTGTCCTCGAAGACACTGAGAAGTACGCTGAAATTACTGCGATCCAAGTTATGGTAAGCCTATCTAGCTTGCTCTAGTGGCTCAATTGACAATGTATTTCTAGGCAACACTAGGTCTTTCGATTATTGTAGCTCTGACTGTACTCCTCATCATTATCCGGTGGTACTTGCGGTGAGTTTTATTATTTATACCTTGTCAATCTCATTCTTCGGTCTAGTCGTGCTCCCGCGCGATCGATTCCTCTTCTCGCCCAACCACACCCACCTCCAACTTACGGCGCAGTCTAATGACAAAAGTTAGAATTTTCTGATGGGTTAAAAATAAAGTTTTTATCCAATCAAGAAAATAAACTAAAACTGGAAATTCCGATAAATATCCATCAATTCGAGTGGGTAAATTACTTGGAAAAAGCGCAATTGACTTAAAATATATATATAATATTGTAAGCGTTAATATCCCTGGTACTATTGATAGAAAATTTGATAGCAGCGCCTCATTCGGGCGCCAGCAGTTTTCGTGAAAATTGATCTTGTATTGAAAAAATAACATGATATCCGAGCACCAGAGCCTGCGGTAATTTACGTGATGTTCCATCATGGACACTGTTGACAAGCTGGTTCCTGGATGTCCAATTTGGGTTTGGAATTGACCACCATACAGCTAGAATACATCTTTTAGATGCAAGCAACAACAAATTACAATGTGTCCATGAAAATACGTCAAATATCAAATTAACTGCGCATTCTACGACCCTTAGAAGCTGCAGAGAAGATTTCCGTTCTCCTTATCCGACTGCATTGTCAATTCCAGAACAAAGACACTACTGGAGTCGCCAAGATTGACCTTCCGAACACAATTTGAGCTTGGCACAACAGGACAGGGAAGGCGTATAGAATATTTTGTTGTTGGGGTGGCTCCAAATTTTTCCTTGTAGTCCAAAAGGACTGCCTGCAATGCGCTTACTTTATTCCATGTTGTCTGACTTGGTGTTAGAAGTTCGTTCTTGAACAAATCCTTGATGTTTGATGTCATCTTTGACCATTCCCAAGACAATGTACCCAAAGTCAAATCTTCTCGATCCACTTCAAACTTGCCATGCTGAACGCCATGGGGCGCATTGACCACAATCACAACATGCTTCTTGTTTTCGTCGAAATTGTAGTATTCAGCCATCAAAAACTCTGGCTTTGTAATCACAAGGGGAGAATCATTCAGTAGTGGGGTGGAATTCACGCATTCTGGGACCTTCCGCTTCGTCCCCAGAAAAGGCAACGGCTCATCATGATTATCAACCACATTGGACGTCTTCAAGCGCTCTAATAATTCAATAAAGTCGGGCATGCTGAGAGATCTTACTCTTTGTTTCATTGACGTGCATAGTGAATGTTGGATAGGCAAACTTTTTGAATACCTCGGGCGCGCAGTTGTAGATTTGACGAGGTTTAGTGCTTGTATCGACTGATCTTTCTTCAAAGAGTCTATCCAGTGTTTTCTGGGCGTCAGAGTCGTGAGTCCACGTTGGCATCAAGCTGTAATTTCACGTTTGAGTGGAAATCTCGCGCAAAAAAACTCAGTAAAGAACGATTTGGATTATTAAGTTCGAGAGAAGTGAATAATTTAAATGATTTGATTAAAATTGTGTTTTGACTTGTGATATATGATTTCGTTCTGGATCAAGATTGCTTTCTAATATGATACAATATTCATAATAAAACATCATTTCAAGCTATCCCAGCTCTAACATGTAATGAATAGAGCAATGAAATGATATTGCAAAGCATTCAAGGGTAAAAAGAGACCTGAATATACTCGGATTTTATGGCTGAAATATGAAATATAGCGAAAAAAACCAAAATATTGCATTTAGATTGCGACTTTTTCTGTTGCATTTGATGTTGAAACCCTACATTCGATAAGCAATACTCACGCCATACGTGTCCAAAAGACGTCCAAATGCTATCAGTACAAAAGCTGTATATGGAGTGGACGAATTTGACTCTTGAAGTTAGCAAAAACGAAATATTATAAAATCGTTAGAGTGTACAGTGTGAATTCTTTTAATTAGCTTGAAAGTTTCATCCGGATAGTTCTGCGGAAGTTGTATTTGCTCGCACTTAAACTGTTCTTATCGCGCGCAAATCAACACTTTCAAATTGGTTCGGAATGGAGAGCAATGCAAACGCAAGCGCTATATGGACAGCGGCAGTTCCTATTATCACTGGTATGAACCCAAGACGCTCGCCGAGTGAGCGAAGATTCGTGTCAATGTTTGGTATTTCTCACGAGTTAGCTGAAGCTGTATGGCAATCACTTGACGACAAGCGTCTACCTGAGTCGCAAGCGAAGCATCTACTTTGGGCATTGATGTTCTTAAAATTTTATGAGTCTGAATCGACTCACTCGACGCTTGCAGGCACCGATGAGAAGACTTCGCGAAAATGGTGTTGGGTGTATATACAGCTGCTCTCTCAACTCGATGTTGTATGTATATTGTTTCGAACTTGGCTAACATATATAGATTGTGTGGGAAAATCGTTTTGAAGGAGCAGCGCCTGACACAACTATGTTCGTGTCGCTTGATGGGACAGACGTACGTATTCTCGAGCCGAGACCTTTCAATCGCAAGTGGTTTTCCTACAAGTTTCATGGCGCCGGTTTGCGCTACGAGATTGGTATATGCATTCTGTCAGGAAACATAGTTTGGACCAACTGCGGAGTTCCATGTGGTCAATATCCTGATCTCATGTTAGCCCGTGAAGCTTACGTCCATGCAGTGGGTCCTGGTGAGATGACGCTCGCTGACAAAGGATATCGAGACCCAGAGTTCTTTGTTACTCCAGATCGTTACCCTCGGTCAGCCAGGCTGCATAAAAAAATCATGTCACGGCATGAAACTGCAAATGCGCGACTCAAAAAGTTTGGGATCCTCAAACAAGCTTTTAGACACTCCCTCCATCTCCATCATATGTGTTTTCAAGCTGTTGCCAATCTCGTCCAACTCGAGATTGAGAATGGGTCGCCTCTTTTTAGTATAGAGGCACTCATCAGAAATTCATAATCTTTTAATGACACTTTTCAAAAAGTATTCATCCAGCTTATGCGATGTGTCAAATTTACCGCAGCCTCCCACAGAAAAACACAAATATCAAAAATCGTGTTTTTTCGTGAAATCATGCAACCATTTTATTAATACATTGTATGGCTATTTGTTGTCTTTTAGAAGATATATGATATGTACATAATATTATCCGGATGTATATCCGTATACGCCGCTACCATCCAAAAATCAAAGGTCAACATCATGAGCAGCAGCGATGATGAAGCTCCTGAAGCGGTGCCCATGGCAGTAGCTAAGTCCAAGGTACGATATGGTTCTATATACGATCATGAATCATTTTCCTTTAGGCTCTGGCTTCGCGTGAATCGGAGAAACAAGCACACCAACATGCAAAATTGGCACAGAAGCGTAAACGTCAACCGCAGGCTGCAAAGCCAGAAGAGTTGCCCAGCGATATATTGGAAGCTGTTGCTGCTGCTCATCAAGCTCAAGGAAAAAATTCAACAGAAGATAATGAAGAACAACTAGAAGAACAAGAACCTGTAGCCAAGACGAAGCCCGCTGGTGTTCGCCCAACCCATTCACGAAAATTTGGTACCATAGTTGTCTCCACGCTCGATGAAGCACCACAGGTAAGCTGTGATTATAGTCTTCAAATATCTCATCGTTGCTTTGATTGTAGGAAAAATTGACAGACGAAGCCAAATCTTTTTGGGAACGACGTACTGCACCCCAACGCAAGCGAACCAAGGTTGTGGTCGAATCGACGGGCCGAAAGTCTCGAAAAAAGTAATTGTACAACCTTTGCCTTCCCATGCATGATTTCATTTGTTTCATGCCGTTTTATACTCGTGACCTGTACTTCCAAATCAAACCATGTACCTTGGCCCCTCGAGTTCATTTTCGAGTTCCTTCGAGCACTTTCTCATAGTCAGGTAAAGCTTGTCTGGCTAGGCACCTTTCAATTCGACAATCCCCTGTTCTCATAGTTTCTCTATCTTTGGCTCACAGTCGCATTTATCCTTTCCATGGATCGCTTGTTTCTTTTTGCACATGAACTGAGATCCAACATGTTTTTCATTTTTGCTGCCTTTCGACCTCTGGAAAATCCTCATTTAGTCTTCATAGACACAACATTTAAGGAAACGCATCGATATCTCATTTTTACTTATTCTACCTCTCGCTATCCATTCCATCTCGATCCGATTCTTTCATCCACGACATCTCGTTTGGTGAAGGAACATGAAATGTGTTTCCAAGCTTCATGGTTTAACCTTGGCATTTACAATTTAATTGGCTATAAAGATTGCATGGATAAAGTTTAATTAGTTGAAATTAAAAATATTTTAATTGGCTGAAATGTTGCCAATGTGCGATTTGATTCGCGGAAGAAAATTCACTGGTTGGTACGGCTTTGTATCGGTGCCATCTAGTCCGTTTATTTTGCATCTTCCCCACGACTCAAGGTACTCCCGCGACTCCATCCAATATGACAATTCAGTGGTAAAGTAGATCGAAATGGTTCAAGTGACTCCAGTCGTGCGCCGCCCTATCATCAAGAAGAAGGTGACCAAGTTCAAGCGTCATCAAAGCAACCGCTTCAAGCGTGTGGCCGAATCGTGGCGCAAGCCCAAGGGTATTGATGGCCGCGTCCGCCGTCGCTTCAAGGGTGCGATCCGCATGCCAAATGTCGGTTACGGCTCCAACACCAAGACCAAGCACTTGTTGCCCAACGGTTTCTACAAGTTCACCGTGCGCAACGTTGCTGAATTGGACATGGTACGAGAGATCCATCGTCAGATTGGATGTTTACCGAATGTCTAGTTGTTGATGCACAACCGCAAGTACTGCGCTGAAGTCGCACACAACGTGTCTGGCCGCAAGCGCAAGGAAATCTTGACCCGTGCCGAACAATTGAACATTCGCATCACCAACCCCAACGCTCGTGTCCGTGCTGAAGAAGCCGAATAAACACACAAACGGCAAGGATGATGACGGGGAAGAGAGCACTCTGGGTCAAGCCGTGGCAGACAAGTCATGCATAATGAAATGGATGTCGATCGCTTGTCTTCGTCAGGCCTGCTTTTTCCTCAATAGATCGGTCTGCATGTACTCAAAAACGCTACGCCATTCCCATCCAGGTTGACTCAATGCGATACTCCCGACGCGATCTCTTGCTCAAAGTCTTGTTGCATTTAGCGAAATGACAGGAATTGTTCCTTTCAGCGAGAACTCATCGGAGGGCATTCAATTCGCACATTTCTCCTCAAAAGTACATGAGCTGGGCATGACAGTCCTTGTAGTAAGCGTTTGTCCTCTCTTCATTCACTGTGCCAACTTTCATCAACGAGGCTGTCACTTCTGTGAGGCTGCATGGTGACATAGCAGCAGTGGATCTAGAATAAGTTCGTGGCATTTCATTGAGGTTTGATTGTGAGAAGCTGTGCACAAGATTTGTCTGACTATCTGACTGGAAAGGCTCCGCATAGTGACAGGGGCAGTCTTAACGGGATCGTGATCTCGGGAGTCTCTAAAGTAGTTGAGAATTTACACCATCGTCAATGCACGACAACCTGGCAACCAAAGTGTTTCTAGATAGTGCATGTCGAGGCAAACCAAGAACACTTCGCTTCTCGGGAGATATAACAGGCCTGATATTCGACCTTTGTATTGTTCATGATCCTTCTCTGCCCATTATTGAAAAAAGCATGCTCGAGTAATGTCAACAAGAGTCCACAGCAGATTCAAAACTTGACTTAAGCACTTGCAGACTTGGCAGAAGCGAGGTGTCTAGCCGCAGATGGATAATCAAACACGCCACATTTTGGATGCGTTGTACGTACTATCCCTCAGGGAAAGCTCAGTCGATGAGGTCTTCAACTTGATCAATTCTTTGACTTCCTTGGAGATTGTCAATCGTTGTCGTCCTCATGCCCTTCAAAGAAGCCCTCTTTCATACCCAAAATCCATTTCGAAAAAGCTTCAATTCGTTCCATTTCACGTCCTTCCAGCTACGTCCGTCGGTTGTCGGTCGTCCCTTCTAGCAAGGTTTGGCGCGCTTTCTAAAAAGTGAGCTCAGCCTTTCTCGGTCATAGATACAAAATCCAAGATGTCGTCAAATGTTAGCCTCGGTAATCGGTGCCGTGAATGTTAACAAAAAGTGACCATCACCTAATATTACCTTCATTCTGTCCAAATGGCCGTACAAGGCGGGATTATCGGCCCTGTTTGAACAAGGCATACAAATAGCAAGTATAGATATCACTTACAATTAGTCGTCAATTGTTAATATTCGTTGCTCTCCATCTATTGACAGAGGTCACGTATTGTTAACATCTGCTTGCGTTATATCCCCTCGGTACGGTCGGTCGGTGGTGCTTCCCACAACAGCCATGAAGTTGCGCCATCTCAAGATCCCGTTCTTCCTCGCAGTCGTTGTAAGCTTGTGCTGCTGGACGGCACTGGTCTTTACGTTCACGGGCTCTTCGCCAACCTCCAAGAATCTGCGCGAATCCGCCGACAAATACCTTTATCCAATCTTTCGGACAGAGCTGTCGGCGACGATGCGTCAACCAAACAATCAATTTAGCGCCGTCGAACTACCCTCGTGGCAGAAAAACGCCACCAAAGACGATTTCGAGTGCTTAGGATGGCGTCAGACAGGAGAATGCGACCCAAACGGCCCCCGAGAGCCAAATCAAGACAAACCATGCGATGCAATTATCACGGCAGGCAATTCTGGCTTTTGTGAATCCAGACATATCCCCACCGGTACGATCGTACGCTCTTTTGTGAGCCACTGTATCGGCATGAAAGCTGGATCGCAATTTGCTTGCAATCAGACAGGGTAAGCCGCAAGATCGAGTGAGAAATCGACATTGAACGACAATTTATAGGGATTTCATGGAGTATGCTACTCTACCGTTGAAATATCAAGTCCGTCAGCGAAGTCCACCAATCTCAGATGCTCAGAAATCAATCGATCTCACGCGAGGTGTCATTATGGCTGTGTACCCCAAAGTAATGAAGAGTGTCTATGCGGCTGTCAAACGGGTAAGGAATTTTGCTGTTTCCATCAATCTCTGGGTCATAATCTAGCTCCGAGACACTGGATGTCGTCTTCCTATTGAATTATGGTATCGCCAAGACGAAATGGATATTTCATCACCAATTATAGCGACGTTATTGCGCCAGGTAAAGCAACTTTCATGGTTCCAGGCCGATTCCAATGCAATTTGCATCATAGGAAGGCATTTTTGCCCGCGAAATCCTGCAGCGCGACGCCGTTCACTTTTATGTCAAGCCATACGCGCTTTACCATAGGTATTTTGATGCTGAGATGGTCAAATGACGCGTTTTCACCAGTGCTTTCACGCAAGTGCTCCTCTTGGACTGCGATAACTTTGTCACGGTCGATCCTACTTATTTATTTAGTATCCCAGAGTTCACCGAAGTCGGCGCGATGTTCTGGCCAGACTTTTGGCGTATGAAAAAGACCATTTTCAACATTCACAATGAGAGCGTCCTCTGGGACATGCTTGGCGTCCCATTTGTCGACATGATGGAGCAAGAATCGGGCCAAGTCCTCGTCGATAAATCGGTACGTCTTGCATTCTTTGAATCCCTCGATGTGCTTTCTCGTCCTGGCATTGATTTGCATGTTTTTCCTCGAAACGCCTGCATTTCTAGCTCTCTGTCGCTTATTGTCATGGATTATTCGAGTTTCTTTATTGAGTGTGCTTAAATTTGATGTGGATGGTTGGTTATGTGCAAACACCACTGGAGATTCCAAAACGCGTGACGTCTTGGTTTATTCTCCATCGTACCGCTTTCTGCTCTCTCGTTTTGCTCTTCTTCTTTGTAGAATCGAGAAGCTAATCGTTCCTTTCATGTAGAAATCTCAAGATGCCTTGCGAGCGCTCATGTTTTACAGCTTTCATCATCCTCGTTTGATTGAATCGCTCGACATGGCGTGGGGTGACAAGGATCTCTTTCGTTTCGCTTGGATGAAGTCTCAAACGCCTTTTCATATGATTCAAAAACCTCCGGGCAGTGCCGGCGTCAAGCACATCACGTAAGATTTGTCGTTTTATCTCCAAGGCAAGCTCATGCCTGCTGTAGATACAATCTTTTCTGTGGCCATACGATGGTGCAGCATGATCCTGCTGGTCGCATTGTCTTTTTCCACCGCAATACGTACAAATTGACCGGCCGCGCCGATGCTCCCAAGATTTGTATGTCTTTGATCTCCTCCACAGGACCAGACTCATGGAGAACTCTCTTTCGTAGGGGATCACGTCCAGCAATATAAAAAAGCCCAAGTCGATGACGAGTATGACGTTCGTGGTGCAAATGGCGGCGAAGTCTTTCCAACTTTCAAACGTTGCTTTGGGCGCGACACGGCGTACGAGGAACTGTTTAACTTGACGCCACTTTCCGAGTTTCCATTCGGCGCGACGATGGAAGAATCAATTTTAAAGTATGCGCACGAAGCATTCTTGATGGAGCCCGAGACGGATCCGCCCACGACGACCGCGACAGACGCGCCGCAATAGACACTACTTTCTCATAGGGATTTTAATAGACTTGGTTGAATACTCTGCAGTACTCGTCGTCGTCGTCAAGCTCCTCGCACTGCCTTGCAGCTAATGATGACTCAGCCTTCCAGGTAGCTACAATGAGGATTTATGCCATGACTCGGGGGCGAAAAGAGTTCTAGCGCTGCTAGACCGACAGAAGACGAAGCGTGAAGGCTAGTATGTGCTTGGCGAGCTGTGTGGCTCGCTGGTGGCTATAGCTCCAAAGACGTAGAATCGCAACCATCTCCATCACGTGACAATCGTGTTATACAGGGAAGATCAATCGAGCAAGCCAAGGCCAAGACGTAGTTCATGGCCGAGCATCTCTAAAGCCTACATGACACACTCAACGCCGTCATAAACCACAGAGAACGCACCTCAAGTTTGCCACCGAGTTTAGCCGCTTCGTCAGCACATTGCTGGAGCTGCGCATACGTCCATTTTTCAGGATTCTCCATCGGAAGTTGGTCCAAAAATGTGAGTAAACCACGCGGAATGCGCTAGATCCACGACGTTGTCTCTCGAATCGTACCAGAAAAAGGACGTACGTGGTCGATGGGTAAGTGTTGCAAGTAGAGATTTAATTCAGCAAGGCGTTGAACGTATGCATGCACCGCTACGACGATCATTAGGTGGATAAATTGGAAGTTTCAAGCGTACCTTTTTGCATGTGTACTTGTTGATCGCCGTTGAAATGACGGACCTGGTAGAGGAATTAGCAAGATGTAGCTACGGTTTCAAGCCGTACGACGTGGACACATGTGTCTAGACCTTTCATTATCGAGCTCAGCTTGACGCTCAATTCGTCCTCCGCGCTTGTTTGCTTGGCGTTGCTTGAGGACCCTACAAGGACGCTCGATACTGGATCCTGCAAGCCGAACGCAAGGTTTACCGCTACTAGTTCCGTACAGCTGCGAAGGTCCAGGCGATGGGTGCATCAATGGACTTGCGAGTGGTGTAAATGCCGGTGTGGCCGACGTATAGCCTTGTGTTCCTTGATATGGCGAGAGAACCATAGATCCTGGTCCCTACACCATATCTTGAGTGGGTTCTTTTGATCCAGAGAGGCGAATTACCGCCGATTCCATTGACGGAGATGGAAGAGGCACGCTCATTGACGACGAAGACGCATCTGCCGATGTATTTCCTATGCCAGAAGGCTCAAATATGCGCGTTCCCGCTGACGAACCGATCGATCCTGGCGAACTTGGGCTATTGGACATTGCAAAAATGGAAACCTCTTGTCATTTCAAAATATTGACAATTTCAAAATATTGACAATAAGAGCCCGTCTGGCAAACATTTGAAGTAAAATGACATTTTGAAGATTGTTGAAATGGTGAATATATAGAAATGTCAATTTCGGTCAAATTCCAATTAATGTCGAGTTGAAGTCCATGCTTGCCAGACAGGGCCAGTCCATAAAACTGTCAAAAAGAACAGGTATTCTAATGTCAATCGCAGATTTCGCGAGAAGCATGTCGATGCTTGAAGGCACGCGAGCAACGTCGTGGGTTGCCGTACAGCAGCTCGTGAATCCATTGCTCACCCTGCAGTGCAGATGTGTTGCATTCATCCTTTGATATGTAGTTTGCCGTCCACCATGCTGCGCATCCGACGAGCACTGTGTTCACCTTCATCGAATCTTTTTGCGCGCGAAACTAATTGTTGGAGTTGGAAGTTACAAAAAAGAACCTTCCACCTCTTTTTTCAAAATGTTATTTCGAGGCCAAAATGGAATTTTCATTTGACCCACTCCAACTTTTCCCAGACACGACCACCTCAAGGTTCAAAATGTCATTTGGCCCAAAGTTGAGATTTTCTGGCCCAAAATGGCAAAATAAGCTCCAAAATGGAATAATTCGGATGTTGCCAGACGGGCTCTAAATAAATACCTGATTTTACAGTTTATTCTTTCCTAAATAGTGACATGATCTAAACTGTAGATACAAAAATCAAGTATAATTTCAGTTATTTAATAACATTACTCTTAACAACAGGTATTGATTATAAAGTCTCTCTCCAGCGTCATGGATAACGTTAGCAGCATTTGCGGGAAAGTCGGTGTGATACACATTGGTACACTTCAAACGAGTTGTCAAGGCTTTAGTAAGCTTGAAAGAAAGGTAGGATTCCTCTTATGACCTTAATGACGGCGATCAACAAATGCAATATTATTGACTGAGCTAGTGGCAGTAAATTCAGAATGTCACTAAATGTAACCAAAAGGTTTATCCGGACGATCTCGTGGAAAATGCAATGGCATTGACAGCACCAAGCCGACATGGACTTGCGTGGACGTCCAGAGAGATTCAAGTGTCGAAGCGATAGAAGCCTGAAGATGTAGTGTAATTGGTCAGTCTGGTTGGATGTAGCTTGAAACTACGAGCTGGAAATGGGTTGTTTGAAAGAAAAACGAGGTCAAAGATTGCAGCATATAGACTGCACGCGTCCATCCATCCACAAAGCGCCAAGAAGAGATACGATGGAGAGATCAAGCAGCTAGATTAGACAAAGGTGTGTTTACGCAATGATGCGCCAGTCTTTCTTGAGTGGGCCATCCACGCGTCGTTCTTTTCTACAGTCAACAAACATGTCAGACGTCCATCCATGGCAAAACATTGCATACCCTTCCGAGACGCCACGGAACGTCTTAATGCCGTACGCTTTGCCGTGCTTCAAGTCGGGCGATGGCACCACGCGTGTGATTTCAATGAACGATGGGCCAGGGTTTTCCGCGGCAGTCTAGCCCAAGGCAAACTCACAATTTGAAGAAGAGCGAGAACTCGTACCTCATATCGATCCCAAATGGCGCGCGTGACTTTCTGGCCGACGCCAAAGTTGCGCTTTCCGCAGATCGTTTGGAAGAGGTTGCGCTTCACGGCGGCAGTCACAGCAGTCGTCGTCATTGAATGGTTCTGGACAGGGTTCCCAGTTTGGTATGATGCGCTCTATACAAACATCAAATGCACTCCAATAATCACAAAAAGCGTCTAAAATATGACCGTCTTTTGATAACCAGTTCTAATATTGCGATTCTGACTCGAAATTGTGGAAGCGATGAAATATATTCAGTGTTGATTAACAGTCAACGAGGCCATCGAGAAGCCGATTGGCCATAACTTTTTCCATGATCTTTCTTTTCGTGGACAGCTGACGACACCTTCATTCAGCTGTCAGACCGATAGCCTCTAAAATTGAATTCCTTTCGTAATATGATAGAAAAACATTCCAAAACAGACAGAATTTTACCACTCAAAATAAATATTCTTCAATATTTAATGAACACAGTGTGTAGGATGATTGTATTTTTTTATTATATTACATTTTAATACAAACTCTCTATCACATATAGATTCTTAACGGTTTGGTCATTGTTTATAAAATCACATACACTTATAAAGTATAAAATATGAGAGCTCGGTGTCTGGATGCCCTCGACGACTATAAATTGTTTTTATTGGATATTGTCTTTTTTGCCAAAACTTGGGAGTTCTTCCGGAAAAATTGAAATTTTCAGCCAATGAATGAGCAGACATCGTCATTCCGACTTCGGGAAAGGACAGAGACTCAATTTCATTGGCTGCCCGATTCGAAAACAGTGATTACGTCATCAGAAATACTCGTCTCTGATTTGTGTTCCGACATTTTGCCCGGTTTTTTTTCCGACCGATTGGCGTTGCCTTCATCAAGTAAAACTTATATTATTTTCATACAAACCTCAAGTTAAAATAATACTCTAACAAAAAAGCGAACAATTAATCTCTATTTGTTAAGTAATATATAATCACCACATAAATCGGCAATTGTGGTATGTACACAAGCTCATTCCCATCAACGATAGAAGAGAGAGACGACTTGGAAGCTCATGCTTTAGGATGATTAATTCTAACGTTAAGCAATCAATGGCTGAAAAATCGAAGGTATTAAAATAAAATTATTTAAGTGTATTGTAATATAAAATCCCTTCCTAACCTACTGGAGGCGCCGTTAGTCTAATGGTTAGGATTTCTCCCTTCCAAGGAGAAGGTCGGGGTTCAATTCCCCGACGGCGCAGACTTTTTCCACATTTTGTTATTATGGTCATGCTGTTGTCAACGGGAACAATCGTGCAAGACAATGCTCAAGTTGAAAGGGGTTACCAAGATTTTGTGCCGTTGCCAGAATTCACTGAAGTGTAGTCTCTATTAATTGTTTCTATTCCGTTGCCGACGGCACTGGCATTGGCTTGCAACGATTGCCTTCTCTCTCTTCAGTTTGAAAATGCATGACAAGTTTGTAGTTTTATCGCCGTGTCGTCAAACGAGTTTGGATAATCTTGTCGCCAAGTTTCGAGGAGCTAGAGGATGGAGCTCATACGAGCAGCCTCCCGTGTTGACTCCTTGACTGGGATTCATAAAGCACACAAACTGGAGGAAAGAATTAATACCAGGAAGCTGCGTGAGGAGATCACTACAACCAATGTTGCCCTACAAATCCATTGTGCAGAGAAGTCGCTAAAACTTTCCAACAGACATTACAACTTGCCCGATCGACTTTTTAACTCCCACGTTCCTTTCAACTTAGAGTCTCTTTCCTTCGCTCACCGTCCTCATGAGGACCCCAACAAGTCCAAGTCCGCGACAAATGCCAGACAACTTCTTCCCCCTTGTTCCCCCCGTTGGATTACCTCTGGTCCTGTGCTGCCACAGCACAAATTAATAGCCAGCTTGACAACGAGGTTGCACAAGATGTACGTGTATTCAAGCCATTGCGAATGCTTGCCAGTGAGTAGTTTAGAAGTCATAGAGGCCAGGGCCGAAGCCAGCCAACTTGCAGTTTCCATCAGCGCGGCAGGCATCAAAGCATTGGTCCACCGTGACGAATTGGTAGCCCAAAGGAGCAAAGTAGTTCTTGTAGTTGGCAAGCAAACCCTTGGTACCAGACGACGTGTAGGCCCAAGTGTGGTGAAGAATGACCGCTGAGCTACCAGAAGGGAGTTGACTGAAGAGTTGCTGAGACTTTGGCCACACAGTCGAGAGCTTGTTGTTTGACGCATCCCAATCCACGGGGTCATACGTCCATCTACAGAGCGGTCAGAAAAGGTTTCAAGGCGTCCAAGCGTACGAGATGACAGTGTAGCCATCCTTGTTGACTTCCAACGCAATCTCTTTGTTCAAATCGCCGTAAGGAGGACGGAATTGCTTCATTGTGCCAGCAGGAAGACCGCATTGGGTGTAGACGACATCTTCCGTTTTTTTCATCTCGGTCGCGCGTTCCGCCGCCGTGAAATGGGTGAAATGCTGATGCGTGTACGAATCTACCAAGAGAAGAACCATGAATCCAAGCAGCTAGTGAGGAAAACGTACGGGCATTGACCGAGTGGCCGGCAGCAAGGACGTTCTTGATCTTGGTGCAAATGTTTGGGTCGGGGGAGCTCAAGCCAGGGGCCAAGAAGAACGACGCCTTCATGTTGTTGGCCTTCAAATCCGCCAAAATGTCGTCAATCGCTGGCGATGGCCACCAGTCGTCAAACATCAAGGCAATCCACTTGCGCTTGCCGCACCAGTTGTACGAAGACACACCGTTGTTTGTAATCGGTGGTGGGCCGCCAGAAGTCGTTGCTGGGGGCGAAGAAGTCGTGGGGGCGGTCGTGGGCTTGGCCGTCGATGGGCTTGTTGAAGGGACACTTGGGGGACTCGAGGGGGCATTGGTTGAAGGACTGCTTGAAGGGCTAGCCGACGGAGCGCTCGCCGATGGCGTGCACTGAGAGTAGTAGGCCGAATACTGGACGCAAGTACTGCCAGCAGCGCACGTCGTCGGGCCCGAATAGCCCATGCCGCCACATTGAGCTCAGACGGCAGCTTGGCTCTGGGCGACGTGGCCAACCCCGCGAGCGTTCCGACAACAAGAGCGATTTGCATCGTCGGGTGGAAATTTAAAAATGGAGAAATCAAGTTGACAGGAGGTTGAGTTGAAAACCTGGTTCTGCCCAAGCTGTTTCACAGAGTGGACTCGTCTCTGTCGTCTATCGCAAACTCCCGCATTACAAAATCCCACAAACTGCCAAAGTCTCAGGTGGGTATAAACGAGACGAAAGAAATCCACTAGGAATGGATGGCTGCATCTTCACACGTCCACGATAAAGACTGTCGACAATTCCTCAAGAAGGAAAGACCCCCTTCCAATCGTCCGAATCATGGCTGCACCTACACATCCTTCAACTAAAATTCACATGAATGCGTTGCGTCCACACCAACATGGCGTATATTTTCAACGGTTTGGTTCACACACACACGTGGATTGCGATGTCGACCAAGACAAAAAGACGAAAGAACGTCAAGACTTACAGCGGACTCTAGGCCAAGGAAGCAAGACGCAGTTTGATATGACGTTTGAAATACTCGTTTCGTCGTTCTGCAATGCTTCTCGTCCAAAGAGCTGAGTACGATGCCACTCAGAGACTACATTCAGCACAGCGTGTACCTACTGCTCAAAACGAGCGAAGACAAATAACTTGACGCATTGACGTTGATCCTTCTCCAAGTTGTGGTGAAATCTGCTCGAAGGCTATTTGATTGAATGGTAAATGTCAGTCCTACTACAGTTGACCGAAATTACGAGTCTTGTCGATCGTCAACGCACTTTCCAACTGATGTCTGCATCACAATACGCGGTGCAACAGGATTAAGCAAGCTATTCAAAATTCATTCTTCAGGATTTCCACGTCAAGTTGACGCTCCCAACTTCTCCAAGTTTTACACTTTTGTTTCGTTGTCTCGTTATTGCACTATTTTCTCAAAATCAGCGGAGATCTCATGAATGCTCTGTCGTCGACTCCTTGCAGCACTCTTAGACGGTCAATGCTCGTCATCAAGTCAAGCAAATTCGTCCAAGGTTGTGACGTCAAATTTCACTAACACGACTACTAAATTGCATACGTATAGATTTGACCAATCATATAGTTTCAAAGTTTGCGAATGATAAAAATGCCACTGACCAAAAATCAACTACAGTGTACAGTGCTCTTCATTACATTGTACTTCAGCGAAAACTAATCTCAACCAGCTTTGCGATGCCTTCAGCGACGATTTTTTATAAACACACTATACTTTTTTTATACTTTTTTTTTAAGTAAGGCTCGACACTTGAGCATATTCGCTCTGCAAATTGGATCTTTCAAGATCAAAATTTGAAATTTTAATCTATGCTAGGAAACACTGTGATAAAAATCAACCAGTCACGAAGAGTGGATGAAACTTGCGATTTGATTTGAATTCACAGCTGTCAATGCACACGTCTTGCTCAAGTGGGATGTTCCTCTTACTCACAGTCCTTTTGCATTGAAAGTGCAGACAGAAGAATATAAAATTTCGCAAAAGAGTATTACATATTACAGGTTACTAATTCATAAAAAGATTAGAGTGTTGTTAAACCGACAAAATACTTTCAAAAAGTTTACCGTCTACTCTTAATAATTAGAAGGCTAATCACTGCTATACTGTCACTAAAACTATAAGATTGAAGGATAACAAAGCTGCCTTGAGTCCTTAAATTTTCAACTCAACATTGAACTAGTGCATTAAGTTTTATGAATTATGTTTTTTTCATGATATAAAGTCTAATGTCCACAGTGAACAAGAATCTGTCGCCGATCGTTTGTAATGAGACCCGACTTTGCAGGCACCTCATCGGCAATTTCGTGCCTCCAACCTGTCGGAGATATTTCTTTGATGGATAACTGATATAATATCTTTAGCCGCTTATCCTTCTCGTCGCCGTATTTAATATCCGGGGACTCTACCATTTATTGCCGCTCTTGGTGTCTTGGGGCTTTTTTTGTCCATGCGACCACTTCCGCGTCTGTGCAAAGTCGAGACGAACCAGGAAATCCGTTTCGCGCATTGCGACCAGCGACTTCAAATAAATTGTCCCTGTGTGGTATTGTCATTATCCATTTTGCCATTTTGACAAGACTTTCAAGATGAAGATCGCAGCCACGATTGCCGCTTTGATTGCGTCTGCCCAAGCCCAAGTCGCCGTGTGGGGGACCTGTGGTGGTGTCGGCTACACTGGCTCAACGACGTGCCAAGCTGGACTTGTCTGCGTGCAATACTCGATCTACTATTCGCAGTGCGTTCCTGCTTCGAACGTTCCACCTACTTCGACCCCATCGACTTCTCCAACGGTTCTTCCAACTGCGGCACCAACTACGTCCTCGCCAGTGTCCACTCCAGCGCCAACAAACTCTCCAACGACTGCTCCTACCACGGCTCCAACGACCGCTCCTCCGATTACACCATCACCACCATCTCCATCGTCCATTTACTTTGGTACCGCCACCGACCGTCCATCCAGCTACGGCACGATCGTCCCCGACAATTTCAACATGTTGGTGTCTGAAAACGGCATGAAGTGGGATGCTCATGAACGTTCCCGCGGTGTGTTTGACTTTTCGTCGACGTTGTCGCAAATTGCTTATGCCAAGCAACGCGGCATGAAGATGCGTGGCCATTGCTTGGTCTGGCACAACCAAATGCCTTCCTTCTACTGCTCCAACGACTCTGGTGGAACCAACGGCTGTGTTTCAACTTCGTTGACCGCCTCGCAGTTGTGGTCGGTCATTGAAACCCGCATCCAAAAGACATTCGCCGCCTTGAACGACCCGACGATCATCGCTTGGGATGTCTTGAACGAAGCTGTCGCCGACGACGGCAGTGGCTTGAAGAAGGACGTGTTCTACAACACGTTGGGCCCTGACTACGTGGCTCAAATCTTCACGTTGGCTCGCAAGTACGCTCCTGCTGGCGTCAAGTTGTTCTACAACGACTACAACTGCGATGCTGCGGGTGCCAAGGCCGACCAATGCTTCAAACTTGTCAGTGGTCTCAAAGCCAAGGGTTTGGTCGACGGCATGGGTTTCCAAATGCACTTGATGACTCAATACGGTGAAAACAGCCAAATGGGCGGCATGGCGGCGAATTTCAAACGCTACTCTGACTTGGGCATCACGATCCACGTGACGGAAATGGATGTTGGCACGTCCGACTTCACCCAACAAGCCAAATGGTACTCGCAAGTCGCGACCAACTGCCAGCAAAACCCAAAGTGCGAGGCGTTTGTTGTGTGGGGCGTCTCGGACAAGGACTCGTGGCGTTCGCAGTACACGCCTTTGTTGTTTGACGGCAACTTGCAAAAGAAACCAGCGTTCAACGCCGCCTACGACGTCATTAAGAAGGGCCATTAAGTCCCCCACGTCGCTATCTATCTACCCATGCATTATGAGTGTTTAAGTTGTGCATGAATGTACCCGTCTTCTCGTCTCGATTTTGGTCTTCACTCCAAGTCTGCTCTTCTAGCACAAGTGACAGCGAATTTTGGCTGGCATTCAGCCTAGATCACGTTTAGAATGAGTCTGCGACAGAGATTCCATCGTACCTCGAGTATATTCCAGAGGCGGCACCTTGTAGGAACTTCTAGCCAAACCAAGGTGTTGACTATCACTGCCTTGTGCTATGTCACCGTCGTCGTCACCACTGTGATCGTTCAAAATGTGAAATTTGGAGTTTGGACAGTCAACTTTGCAATCAAGCTTTGTGCTGTCGAACTGTGCAAATACAACTGTTATCGCTATGTGCTGCGTTCTACTTTATGTTCGCTCAAACAACGACATTTCAGCCTGAGAGTTGTAAAATGTTGCATCAAGGTGGAATACAACAACTCGATGAGCTGCGTTGAACTGATCAACTGTATGGAAAACGTTTTGTGCTGGAGTTTTGCAGTGGTCTCTCCATCTGAGTGGACACGAACTACAGCATCCAATGCGTGGAACTTGCGTCGGAGCTGTTCTTGTTCAAGGCCAAGACGCATTGTCTACCTCATGTTGGATCCACGATCGACCACTTTTTACTCGAACTCTAAAATCCACCAAGACATTTGAAAGTAGTAATGATGGACAGCTGCACGTGGATGCTCGAATGTGGATAACCACTGTAACACAGCGTCAGACACAGGTTACTACACTGAGCATCTACAGAATTGTGTCACCTGCGTTCTCGTCACTGGATTTATTCTATCTCGGGTTCCTCCACTCGGTCGTGGACTTTCACTCCCGACATCCACGTTCGCTATGACGGAGATGCACCACCAATTATGCCAGACAAGCTATTGATTGCTGGAAATATGCATGGAGTAAAACGGTGAACTTGATGAGTTTGCCGCTAAGATACAATAGTGGCTAGCTTGGCTAACGACAAAAGCAACGAGTCTGATGATAAACACAACGACCAACAGATGCTTCAACCCAATCCCCTGGTGAATATGCGGCCAGCAACTTCTGCCCGGAGCATGGGTTCATACTCCTCACCAAGAGTTCATTCTCAAATTTCCCACGTCAAGACCTACTGACAATCATGAAGATCTCTGCTGCTATCGCCGTCGTCGCCTCGTCCCTTGCGTACGTCCAAGGCCAAGTGGCCGTCTGAAGCCAATGTGGAGGCATCGGCTACACTGGATCAACTACCTGCGCTGCTGGTTCTGTCTGCTTCAAGCAAAACGACTACTAATCGCAATGCACGCCATCAGCCAACGTGCCATCATCCAGCCCATCAACGGCTCCAACCACCAAGCCTTCCACGGCTACCCCATCGTCACCATCGCCATCGTCCATTTACTTTGGCACTGCGACGGACAACCCGTCCAAGTATGGCACGATCGTCCCCGACAATTTCAACTTGGTGTCTGAAAACGGCATGAAGTGGCAGTCGCATGAAACCTCCCCTGGTGTGTTCAACTTTCAACAATCCTTGTCGGAAATCGCCTACGCCAAGCAACATGGTATGAAGATGCGTGGCCATTGCTTGGCCTGGCACAACCAAATGCCATCCTTCTACTGCACCATCGGATGTGCCCAGACGTCGCTCTCCGCGTCGCAGTTCTTGGCGGCCATTGAGACCCGCATCCAAAAGACCTTTGCCGCCTTGAACGACCCAACCATCATCGCGCGGGATGTCTTGAACGAAGCTGTCGCCGATGACGTCAGTGGCTTGAAGCACGATGTGTTTTACAACACGTTGGGACCCAACTACGTCTCCCAAATCTTTTCGTTGGCTCGTAAATATGCTCCTGCTGGTGTCAAGTTGTTCTACAACGACTACGGCTGTGATACCCCTGGCACCAAGGCCAACCAATGCTTCAAGCTCGTGAGCGACCTCAAGGCCCAAGGTTTAGTCGATGGTATGGGTTTCCAAATGCACTTGAGTGAAAACCAAAACTTGGCCGGCCAAGCTGACCTCTTCAAGAAGTTTTCTGACATTGGCGTGACGATCCACGTGACGGAGATGGACGTCGGTGGCTCCAACCAACAACAACAAGCCTCTGTGTTTTGCACCATGGCCACCAACTGCCAACAAAACCCCAAGTGCGAAGCCTTCGTCGTCTGGGGTGTCTCGGACAAGGACTCGTGGCGTGCCAGCGAAACTCCATTGTTGTTTGATGCCAACTTGCAAAAGAAACCTGCTTTTGCCGCTTGCCACGATGTCATCGCCAAGGGCCACAAAGTCAAAACCCACCTCCAATTCATGTGTCGTCAAGTCGGTCAAGAGTTTTGCTTGTAGACCGTCTAATCAAAGCTTTCTTGTTGTGGATATACTCGTCGGTCAGGATGAAATTGGACAGACAAAATCGAGTAGAAGAATAAAAACTACATTGTGATCATTGAGAGTTAGCTATCTAGGCGGTGGTGCAAGCAGCTCGAGAACGGAGGCTTGGGTTGGCAGGTGCTTGCGTCAAGAAGCTCGTGATGGCATCAATGATGGAACCAAGAGTTGTCTTCGGTGTTGGAGGATCGGTGGTTGTCGACGAGTTGAGGTCGTTGTAGACGGACGGCATGTTGGAGTCCGTGGCAGGTTCAGGGTCACTGGATGTGGAGCTTGACAAGGCAACATCAGCAGGATGGGCGAGGTTATTGCTTGAGTCAGACACTTGGGACGACACTTGAGCAGCATCAGCAGACGACAAGCCAGCGTCCTTGGCGGCAACGGCAGGAGGAGCGCCAGCATCAACTGCAGTGACGATGCTGCTCACTTGGCTCACGGTGGCACCAGCATCAATTGCAGCTGCAGCCGCCACATCGGCAGGTGCAGGGACATTGTCAGAAGATTGCTTCACATTGTTCACCACATCAGCGACAGCGGCAGTGTCCAAACCGGCATCGGCGGCGGCAGCAGCAGCAGACGAACCAGAGTCGACGGCATCCGCCACATCGACGGCTTGGGAGGCGCTGGCACCGTTGTCCAAGGCAGCTGCGGCAGCCACATCGGCAGGGTCGGCGACCTTGGCCGAGTCGGCGACGTAGGTGACAACATCGGCAACAGCAGAAGCGTCAAGGCCGGCATCCGTGGCAGCAGCAGCAACTGGAGTACCATCGTCGACGGCAGCGGCAATGTCCACGGCTTGGCTGGCCGATGCACCGTTGTAGATGGCAGCCGAGGCCGCGACATCGGCAGGGTCGGCGACGTTTTCAGCGACGTCCGCGACTTGGTCGACGATTTGGGCGATTTGAGAGTCCGTCAAACCGGCATCGGCAGCAGCAGCGGCCACCGACGAGCCGCTGTCGACGGCATCGCTGATTTGTTGGACTTGTTCATCCGACGCACCGGCATCGGTGGCGGCAGTCACAGCCGCATCAGCTTGCGAAGGCACGTCGTCCGAGGCAGCGACGACGTCCGTGATGACTTGGGCAGCTTGGTTGTCGGTCAAACCGGCATCATCAGCCGCAGCGGCAGCCGACGAGCCTTCGTTGTCAATGGCGTTTTGGATTTGGGCGGCTTGGGCATCCGACGCACCGGCATCCGACGCCGCGGCAGCAGCAACTTGTCCCAACGACGCATCCGACACATCGTCGGACGTGGTCGTGGACGACACGGTGTCGTCGATTTCAGACACAGCCGAGGCAGACAAACCAGCATCTTGGGCGGCATCCACAGGCGACGCACCCGCATCGACAGATTCAGCAATGTCCAACGCTTGGCTTGGCGAAGCACCCGCATCGACGGCAGCAGACGCCGCCACATCGGCAGAGTCGGCAAGGTTGTCCGACGCATCCGACACTTCCGACGCGACTTGAGCCACATCGGCCTTGGACAAACCGGCATCTTCGGCGGCATCCGCAGGCGAGGCACCATCTTCGACGGCAGCCACAATGTCGCTCACTTGGCTAGGGGAGGCACCGGCATCGATCGCCGCAGCAGCCGCCACGTCGGCAGGCGCAGGGACATTGTCAGACGAGTCGGCCACTTGGCTCACCACTTCGGCCACGGCGGCAGTGTCCAAACCGGCATCGGCGGCGGCAGCAGCAGCAGACGAACCAGAGTCGACGGCATCCGCCACATCGACGGCTTGGGAGGCGCTGGCACCGTTGTCCAAGGCAGCTGCGGCAGCCACATCGGCAGGGTCGGCGACCTTGGCCGAGTCGGCGACGTAGGTGACAACATCGGCAACAGCAGAAGCGTCAAGGCCGGCATCCGTGGCAGCAGCAGCAACTGGAGTACCATCGTCGACGGCAGCGGCAATGTCCACGGCTTGGCTGGCCGATGCACCGTTGTAGATGGCAGCCGAGGCCGCGACATCGGCAGGGTCGGCGACGTTTTCAGCGACGTCCGCGACTTGGTCGACGATTTGGGCGATTTGAGAGTCCGTCAAACCGGCATCGGCAGCAGCAGCGGCCACCGACGAGCCGCTGTCGACGGCATCGCTGATTTGTTGGACTTGTTCATCCGACGCACCGGCATCGGTGGCGGCAGTCACAGCCGCATCAGCTTGCGAAGGCACGTCGTCCGAGGCAGCGACGACGTCCGTGATGACTTGGGCAGCTTGGTTGTCGGTCAAACCGGCATCATCAGCCGCAGCGGCAGCCGACGAGCCTTCGTTGTCAATGGCGTTTTGGATTTGGGCGGCTTGGGCATCCGACGCACCGGCATCCGACGCCGCGGCAGCAGCAACTTGTCCCAACGACGCATCCGACACATCGTCGGACGTGGTCGTGGACGACACGGTGTCGTCGATTTCAGACACAGCCGAGGCAGACAAACCAGCATCTTGGGCGGCATCCACAGGCGACGCACCCGCATCGACAGATTCAGCAATGTCCAACGCTTGGCTTGGCGAAGCACCCGCATCGACGGCAGCAGACGCCGCCACATCGGCAGAGTCGGCAAGGTTGTCCGACGCATCCGACACTTCCGACGCGACTTGAGCCACATCGGCCTTGGACAAACCGGCATCTTCGGCGGCATCCGCAGGCGAGGCACCATCTTCGACGGCAGCCACAATGTCGCTCACTTGGCTAGGGGAGGCACCGGCATCGATCGCCGCAGCAGCCGCCACGTCGGCAGGCGCAGGGACATTGTCAGACGAGTCGGCCACTTGGCTCACCACTTCGGCCACGGCGGCAGTGTCCAAACCGGCATCGGCGGCGGCAGCAGCAGCAGACGAACCAGAGTCGACGGCATCCGCCACATCGACGGCTTGGGAGGCGCTGGCACCGTTGTCCAAGGCAGCTGCGGCAGCCACATCGGCAGGGTCGGCGACCTTGGCCGAGTCGGCGACGTAGGTGACAACATCGGCAACAGCAGAAGCGTCAAGGCCGGCATCCGTGGCAGCAGCAGCAACTGGAGTACCATCGTCGACGGCAGCGGCAATGTCCACGGCTTGGCTGGCCGATGCACCGTTGTAGATGGCAGCCGAGGCCGCGACATCGGCAGGGTCGGCGACGTTTTCAGCGACGTCCGCGACTTGGTCGACGATTTGGGCGATTTGAGAGTCCGTCAAACCGGCATCGGCAGCAGCAGCGGCCACCGACGAGCCGCTGTCGACGGCATCGCTGATTTGTTGGACTTGTTCATCCGACGCACCGGCATCGGTGGCGGCAGTCACAGCCGCATCAGCTTGCGAAGGCACGTCGTCCGAGGCAGCGACGACGTCCGTGATGACTTGGGCAGCTTGGTTGTCGGTCAAACCGGCATCATCAGCCGCAGCGGCAGCCGACGAGCCTTCGTTGTCAATGGCGTTTTGGATTTGGGCGGCTTGGGCATCCGACGCACCGGCATCCGACGCCGCGGCAGCAGCAACTTGTCCCAACGACGCATCCGACACATCGTCGGACGTGGTCGTGGACGACACGGTGTCGTCGATTTCAGACACAGCCGAGGCAGACAAACCAGCATCTTGGGCGGCATCCACAGGCGACGCACCCGCATCGACAGATTCAGCAATGTCCAACGCTTGGCTTGGCGAAGCACCCGCATCGACGGCAGCAGACGCCGCCACATCGGCAGAGTCGGCAAGGTTGTCCGACGCATCCGACACTTCCGACGCGACTTGAGCCACATCGGCCTTGGACAAACCGGCATCTTCGGCGGCATCCGCAGGCGAGGCACCATCTTCGACGGCAGCCACAATGTCGCTCACTTGGCTAGGGGAGGCACCGGCATCGATCGCCGCAGCAGCCGCCACGTCGGCAGGCGCAGGGACATTGTCAGACGAGTCGGCCACTTGGCTCACCACTTCGGCCACGGCGGCAGTGTCCAAACCGGCATCGGCGGCGGCAGCAGCAGCAGACGAACCAGAGTCGACGGCATCCGCCACATCGACGGCTTGGGAGGCGCTGGCACCGTTGTCCAAGGCAGCTGCGGCAGCCACATCGGCAGGGTCGGCGACCTTGGCCGAGTCGGCGACGTAGGTGACAACATCGGCAACAGCAGAAGCGTCAAGGCCGGCATCCGTGGCAGCAGCAGCAACTGGAGTACCATCGTCGACGGCAGCGGCAATGTCCACGGCTTGGCTGGCCGATGCACCGTTGTAGATGGCAGCCGAGGCCGCGACATCGGCAGGGTCGGCGACGTTTTCAGCGACGTCCGCGACTTGGTCGACGATTTGGGCGATTTGAGAGTCCGTCAAACCGGCATCGGCAGCAGCAGCGGCCACCGACGAGCCGCTGTCGACGGCATCGCTGATTTGTTGGACTTGTTCATCCGACGCACCGGCATCGGTGGCGGCAGTCACAGCCGCATCAGCTTGCGAAGGCACGTCGTCCGAGGCAGCGACGACGTCCGTGATGACTTGGGCAGCTTGGTTGTCGGTCAAACCGGCATCATCAGCCGCAGCGGCAGCCGACGAGCCTTCGTTGTCAATGGCGTTTTGGATTTGGGCGGCTTGGGCATCCGACGCACCGGCATCCGACGCCGCGGCAGCAGCAACTTGTCCCAACGACGCATCCGACACATCGTCGGACGTGGTCGTGGACGACACGGTGTCGTCGATTTCAGACACAGCCGAGGCAGACAAACCAGCATCTTGGGCGGCATCCACAGGCGACGCACCCGCATCGACAGATTCAGCAATGTCCAACGCTTGGCTTGGCGAAGCACCCGCATCGACGGCAGCAGACGCCGCCACATCGGCAGAGTCGGCAAGGTTGTCCGACGCATCCGACACTTCCGACGCGACTTGAGCCACATCGGCCTTGGACAAACCGGCATCTTCGGCGGCATCCGCAGGCGAGGCACCATCTTCGACGGCAGCCACAATGTCGCTCACTTGGCTAGGGGAGGCACCGGCATCGATCGCCGCAGCAGCCGCCACGTCGGCAGGCGCAGGGACATTGTCAGACGAGTCGGCCACTTGGCTCACCACTTCGGCCACGGCGGCAGTGTCCAAACCGGCATCGGCGGCGGCAGCAGCAGCAGACGAACCAGAGTCGACGGCATCCGCCACATCGACGGCTTGGGAGGCGCTGGCACCGTTGTCCAAGGCAGCTGCGGCAGCCACATCGGCAGGGTCGGCGACCTTGGCCGAGTCGGCGACGTAGGTGACAACATCGGCAACAGCAGAAGCGTCAAGGCCGGCATCCGTGGCAGCAGCAGCAACTGGAGTACCATCGTCGACGGCAGCGGCAATGTCCACGGCTTGGCTGGCCGATGCACCGTTGTAGATGGCAGCCGAGGCCGCGACATCGGCAGGGTCGGCGACGTTTTCAGCGACGTCCGCGACTTGGTCGACGATTTGGGCGATTTGAGAGTCCGTCAAACCGGCATCGGCAGCAGCAGCGGCCACCGACGAGCCGCTGTCGACGGCATCGCTGATTTGTTGGACTTGTTCATCCGACGCACCGGCATCGGTGGCGGCAGTCACAGCCGCATCAGCTTGCGAAGGCACGTCGTCCGAGGCAGCGACGACGTCCGTGATGACTTGGGCAGCTTGGTTGTCGGTCAAACCGGCATCATCAGCCGCAGCGGCAGCCGACGAGCCTTCGTTGTCAATGGCGTTTTGGATTTGGGCGGCTTGGGCATCCGACGCACCGGCATCCGACGCCGCGGCAGCAGCAACTTGTCCCAACGACGCATCCGACACATCGTCGGACGTGGTCGTGGACGACACGGTGTCGTCGATTTCAGACACAGCCGAGGCAGACAAACCAGCATCTTGGGCGGCATCCACAGGCGACGCACCCGCATCGACAGATTCAGCAATGTCCAACGCTTGGCTTGGCGAAGCACCCGCATCGACGGCAGCAGACGCCGCCACATCGGCAGAGTCGGCAAGGTTGTCCGACGCATCCGACACTTCCGACGCGACTTGAGCCACATCGGCCTTGGACAAACCGGCATCTTCGGCGGCATCCGCAGGCGAGGCACCATCTTCGACGGCAGCCACAATGTCGCTCACTTGGCTAGGGGAGGCACCGGCATCGATCGCCGCAGCAGCCGCCACGTCGGCAGGCGCAGGGACATTGTCAGACGAGTCGGCCACTTGGCTCACCACTTCGGCCACGGCGGCAGTGTCCAAACCGGCATCGGCGGCGGCAGCAGCAGCAGACGAACCAGAGTCGACGGCATCCGCCACATCGACGGCTTGGGAGGCGCTGGCACCGTTGTCCAAGGCAGCTGCGGCAGCCACATCGGCAGGGTCGGCGACCTTGGCCGAGTCGGCGACGTAGGTGACAACATCGGCAACAGCAGAAGCGTCAAGGCCGGCATCCGTGGCAGCAGCAGCAACTGGAGTACCATCGTCGACGGCAGCGGCAATGTCCACGGCTTGGCTGGCCGATGCACCGTTGTAGATGGCAGCCGAGGCCGCGACATCGGCAGGGTCGGCGACGTTTTCAGCGACGTCCGCGACTTGGTCGACGATTTGGGCGATTTGAGAGTCCGTCAAACCGGCATCGGCAGCAGCAGCGGCCACCGACGAGCCGCTGTCGACGGCATCGCTGATTTGTTGGACTTGTTCATCCGACGCACCGGCATCGGTGGCGGCAGTCACAGCCGCATCAGCTTGCGAAGGCACGTCGTCCGAGGCAGCGACGACGTCCGTGATGACTTGGGCAGCTTGGTTGTCGGTCAAACCGGCATCATCAGCCGCAGCGGCAGCCGACGAGCCTTCGTTGTCAATGGCGTTTTGGATTTGGGCGGCTTGGGCATCCGACGCACCGGCATCCGACGCCGCGGCAGCAGCAACTTGTCCCAACGACGCATCCGACACATCGTCGGACGTGGTCGTGGACGACACGGTGTCGTCGATTTCAGACACAGCCGAGGCAGACAAACCAGCATCTTGGGCGGCATCCACAGGCGACGCACCCGCATCGACAGATTCAGCAATGTCCAACGCTTGGCTTGGCGAAGCACCCGCATCGACGGCAGCAGACGCCGCCACATCGGCAGAGTCGGCAAGGTTGTCCGACGCATCCGACACTTCCGACGCGACTTGAGCCACATCGGCCTTGGACAAACCGGCATCTTCGGCGGCATCCGCAGGCGAGGCACCATCTTCGACGGCAGCCACAATGTCGCTCACTTGGCTAGGGGAGGCACCGGCATCGATCGCCGCAGCAGCCGCCACGTCGGCAGGCGCAGGGACATTGTCAGACGAGTCGGCCACTTGGCTCACCACTTCGGCCACGGCGGCAGTGTCCAAACCGGCATCGGCGGCGGCAGCAGCAGCAGACGAACCAGAGTCGACGGCATCCGCCACATCGACGGCTTGGGAGGCGCTGGCACCGTTGTCCAAGGCAGCTGCGGCAGCCACATCGGCAGGGTCGGCGACCTTGGCCGAGTCGGCGACGTAGGTGACAACATCGGCAACAGCAGAAGCGTCAAGGCCGGCATCCGTGGCAGCAGCAGCAACTGGAGTACCATCGTCGACGGCAGCGGCAATGTCCACGGCTTGGCTGGCCGATGCACCGTTGTAGATGGCAGCCGAGGCCGCGACATCGGCAGGGTCGGCGACGTTTTCAGCGACGTCCGCGACTTGGTCGACGATTTGGGCGATTTGAGAGTCCGTCAAACCGGCATCGGCAGCAGCAGCGGCCACCGACGAGCCGCTGTCGACGGCATCGCTGATTTGTTGGACTTGTTCATCCGACGCACCGGCATCGGTGGCGGCAGTCACAGCCGCATCAGCTTGCGAAGGCACGTCGTCCGAGGCAGCGACGACGTCCGTGATGACTTGGGCAGCTTGGTTGTCGGTCAAACCGGCATCATCAGCCGCAGCGGCAGCCGACGAGCCTTCGTTGTCAATGGCGTTTTGGATTTGGGCGGCTTGGGCATCCGACGCACCGGCATCCGACGCCGCGGCAGCAGCAACTTGTCCCAACGACGCATCCGACACATCGTCGGACGTGGTCGTGGACGACACGGTGTCGTCGATTTCAGACACAGCCGAGGCAGACAAACCAGCATCTTGGGCGGCATCCACAGGCGACGCACCCGCATCGACAGATTCAGCAATGTCCAACGCTTGGCTTGGCGAAGCACCCGCATCGACGGCAGCAGACGCCGCCACATCGGCAGAGTCGGCAAGGTTGTCCGACGCATCCGACACTTCCGACGCGACTTGAGCCACATCGGCCTTGGACAAACCGGCATCTTCGGCGGCATCCGCAGGCGAGGCACCATCTTCGACGGCAGCCACAATGTCGCTCACTTGGCTAGGGGAGGCACCGGCATCGATCGCCGCAGCAGCCGCCACGTCGGCAGGCGCAGGGACATTGTCAGACGAGTCGGCCACTTGGCTCACCACTTCGGCCACGGCGGCAGTGTCCAAACCGGCATCGGCGGCGGCAGCAGCAGCAGACGAACCAGAGTCGACGGCATCCGCCACATCGACGGCTTGGGAGGCGCTGGCACCGTTGTCCAAGGCAGCTGCGGCAGCCACATCGGCAGGGTCGGCGACCTTGGCCGAGTCGGCGACGTAGGTGACAACATCGGCAACAGCAGAAGCGTCAAGGCCGGCATCCGTGGCAGCAGCAGCAACTGGAGTACCATCGTCGACGGCAGCGGCAATGTCCACGGCTTGGCTGGCCGATGCACCGTTGTAGATGGCAGCCGAGGCCGCGACATCGGCAGGGTCGGCGACGTTTTCAGCGACGTCCGCGACTTGGTCGACGATTTGGGCGATTTGAGAGTCCGTCAAACCGGCATCGGCAGCAGCAGCGGCCACCGACGAGCCGCTGTCGACGGCATCGCTGATTTGTTGGACTTGTTCATCCGACGCACCGGCATCGGTGGCGGCAGTCACAGCCGCATCAGCTTGCGAAGGCACGTCGTCCGAGGCAGCGACGACGTCCGTGATGACTTGGGCAGCTTGGTTGTCGGTCAAACCGGCATCATCAGCCGCAGCGGCAGCCGACGAGCCTTCGTTGTCAATGGCGTTTTGGATTTGGGCGGCTTGGGCATCCGACGCACCGGCATCCGACGCCGCGGCAGCAGCAACTTGTCCCAACGACGCATCCGACACATCGTCGGACGTGGTCGTGGACGACACGGTGTCGTCGATTTCAGACACAGCCGAGGCAGACAAACCAGCATCTTGGGCGGCATCCACAGGCGACGCACCCGCATCGACAGATTCAGCAATGTCCAACGCTTGGCTTGGCGAAGCACCCGCATCGACGGCAGCAGACGCCGCCACATCGGCAGAGTCGGCAAGGTTGTCCGACGCATCCGACACTTCCGACGCGACTTGAGCCACATCGGCCTTGGACAAACCGGCATCTTCGGCGGCATCCGCAGGCGAGGCACCATCTTCGACGGCAGCCACAATGTCGCTCACTTGGCTAGGGGAGGCACCGGCATCGATCGCCGCAGCAGCCGCCACGTCGGCAGGCGCAGGGACATTGTCAGACGAGTCGGCCACTTGGCTCACCACTTCGGCCACGGCGGCAGTGTCCAAACCGGCATCGGCGGCGGCAGCAGCAGCAGACGAACCAGAGTCGACGGCATCCGCCACATCGACGGCTTGGGAGGCGCTGGCACCGTTGTCCAAGGCAGCTGCGGCAGCCACATCGGCAGGGTCGGCGACCTTGGCCGAGTCGGCGACGTAGGTGACAACATCGGCAACAGCAGAAGCGTCAAGGCCGGCATCCGTGGCAGCAGCAGCAACTGGAGTACCATCGTCGACGGCAGCGGCAATGTCCACGGCTTGGCTGGCCGATGCACCGTTGTAGATGGCAGCCGAGGCCGCGACATCGGCAGGGTCGGCGACGTTTTCAGCGACGTCCGCGACTTGGTCGACGATTTGGGCGATTTGAGAGTCCGTCAAACCGGCATCGGCAGCAGCAGCGGCCACCGACGAGCCGCTGTCGACGGCATCGCTGATTTGTTGGACTTGTTCATCCGACGCACCGGCATCGGTGGCGGCAGTCACAGCCGCATCAGCTTGCGAAGGCACGTCGTCCGAGGCAGCGACGACGTCCGTGATGACTTGGGCAGCTTGGTTGTCGGTCAAACCGGCATCATCAGCCGCAGCGGCAGCCGACGAGCCTTCGTTGTCAATGGCGTTTTGGATTTGGGCGGCTTGGGCATCCGACGCACCGGCATCCGACGCCGCGGCAGCAGCAACTTGTCCCAACGACGCATCCGACACATCGTCGGACGTGGTCGTGGACGACACGGTGTCGTCGATTTCAGACACAGCCGAGGCAGACAAACCAGCATCTTGGGCGGCATCCACAGGCGACGCACCCGCATCGACAGATTCAGCAATGTCCAACGCTTGGCTTGGCGAAGCACCCGCATCGACGGCAGCAGACGCCGCCACATCGGCAGAGTCGGCAAGGTTGTCCGACGCATCCGACACTTCCGACGCGACTTGAGCCACATCGGCCTTGGACAAACCGGCATCTTCGGCGGCATCCGCAGGCGAGGCACCATCTTCGACGGCAGCCACAATGTCGCTCACTTGGCTAGGGGAGGCACCGGCATCGATCGCCGCAGCAGCCGCCACGTCGGCAGGCGCAGGGACATTGTCAGACGAGTCGGCCACTTGGCTCACCACTTCGGCCACGGCGGCAGTGTCCAAACCGGCATCGGCGGCGGCAGCAGCAGCAGACGAACCAGAGTCGACGGCATCCGCCACATCGACGGCTTGGGAGGCGCTGGCACCGTTGTCCAAGGCAGCTGCGGCAGCCACATCGGCAGGGTCGGCGACCTTGGCCGAGTCGGCGACGTAGGTGACAACATCGGCAACAGCAGAAGCGTCAAGGCCGGCATCCGTGGCAGCAGCAGCAACTGGAGTACCATCGTCGACGGCAGCGGCAATGTCCACGGCTTGGCTGGCCGATGCACCGTTGTAGATGGCAGCCGAGGCCGCGACATCGGCAGGGTCGGCGACGTTTTCAGCGACGTCCGCGACTTGGTCGACGATTTGGGCGATTTGAGAGTCCGTCAAACCGGCATCGGCAGCAGCAGCGGCCACCGACGAGCCGCTGTCGACGGCATCGCTGATTTGTTGGACTTGTTCATCCGACGCACCGGCATCGGTGGCGGCAGTCACAGCCGCATCAGCTTGCGAAGGCACGTCGTCCGAGGCAGCGACGACGTCCGTGATGACTTGGGCAGCTTGGTTGTCGGTCAAACCGGCATCATCAGCCGCAGCGGCAGCCGACGAGCCTTCGTTGTCAATGGCGTTTTGGATTTGGGCGGCTTGGGCATCCGACGCACCGGCATCCGACGCCGCGGCAGCAGCAACTTGTCCCAACGACGCATCCGACACATCGTCGGACGTGGTCGTGGACGACACGGTGTCGTCGATTTCAGACACAGCCGAGGCAGACAAACCAGCATCTTGGGCGGCATCCACAGGCGACGCACCCGCATCGACAGATTCAGCAATGTCCAACGCTTGGCTTGGCGAAGCACCCGCATCGACGGCAGCAGACGCCGCCACATCGGCAGAGTCGGCAAGGTTGTCCGACGCATCCGACACTTCCGACGCGACTTGAGCCACATCGGCCTTGGACAAACCGGCATCTTCGGCGGCATCCGCAGGCGAGGCACCATCTTCGACGGCAGCCACAATGTCGCTCACTTGGCTAGGGGAGGCACCGGCATCGATCGCCGCAGCAGCCGCCACGTCGGCAGGCGCAGGGACATTGTCAGACGAGTCGGCCACTTGGCTCACCACTTCGGCCACGGCGGCAGTGTCCAAACCGGCATCGGCGGCGGCAGCAGCAGCAGACGAACCAGAGTCGACGGCATCCGCCACATCGACGGCTTGGGAGGCGCTGGCACCGTTGTCCAAGGCAGCTGCGGCAGCCACATCGGCAGGGTCGGCGACCTTGGCCGAGTCGGCGACGTAGGTGACAACATCGGCAACAGCAGAAGCGTCAAGGCCGGCATCCGTGGCAGCAGCAGCAACTGGAGTACCATCGTCGACGGCAGCGGCAATGTCCACGGCTTGGCTGGCCGATGCACCGTTGTAGATGGCAGCCGAGGCCGCGACATCGGCAGGGTCGGCGACGTTTTCAGCGACGTCCGCGACTTGGTCGACGATTTGGGCGATTTGAGAGTCCGTCAAACCGGCATCGGCAGCAGCAGCGGCCACCGACGAGCCGCTGTCGACGGCATCGCTGATTTGTTGGACTTGTTCATCCGACGCACCGGCATCGGTGGCGGCAGTCACAGCCGCATCAGCTTGCGAAGGCACGTCGTCCGAGGCAGCGACGACGTCCGTGATGACTTGGGCAGCTTGGTTGTCGGTCAAACCGGCATCATCAGCCGCAGCGGCAGCCGACGAGCCTTCGTTGTCAATGGCGTTTTGGATTTGGGCGGCTTGGGCATCCGACGCACCGGCATCCGACGCTGCGTCGGCTGCAATCTGCCCTTGGGTTTGGGTCGACTCAAGTGAGTTGGAGGTATCGTCGGATTGGAGATCAGTGGTCTGTTTGTTTTCAATGTTGTCGTACGTTACGACTGGGGAATCGTCGGAGGCAGGCACAGCATCATCTTGGGAGTGAACTCGAGCAGCAACGAAGAGGAGGCCAATGAGAGCAACTTTGGAGAGTTTCATAGTTTAAGACAACGATTGAACTGAAGGACTTCAAACAAGACAAGACAACACGACAGGCTACTCGAGAGGCTGCTGATTGCAAAATGAGTTCATGAAATGTTCACTTCGTAGTTCTTCGAGATATCGACCCTTCACACCAAATCTTACGAAGGATTGCTTGCATTTGCAATGTCTATGGTTCAAATCGAACAACGGTTTCTTTCATTGCTTGGTTGTTGACGCTCGACTTGGAGGGAATTCGATTGGTTTGCCCTTGGTAAAGGTACTAAAGGGAGATCGTAGCTTGAATCTAACTCGACATCGGTAGTCAATTGCTTCTTGTTGTAGCCAGCCAGCAAGTTCTCATCTGACGATTCTCCTAACCACACGAATGTCTCCTAATATATAATCTAGACGTTCATGTTGTTAAGGAGAGTCCTCAGAGGACACATGACGGTGCAATTAATATAGAACTTGTGTCGATTGAATCGACACAAACGTGTGATTGGATCCCAACGTATCTACACCTTAGTGTTCTGTGCAATCACTCCGAAAGGTCCGTGAGTTCTGTAATACCTCATTTTCAAAGCTGGCAGCCACAGCAACATCTTTGTTCCTTTTCTGTCGTATTTGTCCAAGTTCCTGTCATGAAGCTCTCCAAAGTCGCGTTGATCGGCCTTCTCTTTGTCGTTGCTAAAGTCCATGCTCAAGATGCTGCACCAGCGTCGGATGATTCTCCAATTGTAACCTATTCCGATTCCTACGAAGATGGATCCAAAATCTCTGACAGCACTACCTCGTTCGACAACTCTCCATCACTCGGTGAAGTAGCTGCGGATGCGGCGTCGGATGCCGGTGCGTCGGATGCCCAAGCCGCCCAAATCCAAAACGCCATTGACAACGAAGGCTCGTCGGCTGCCGCTGCGGCTGATGATGCCGGTTTGACCGACAACCAAGCTGCCCAAGTCATCACGGACGTCGTCGCTGCCTCGGACGACGTGCCTTCGCAAGCTGATGCGGCTGTGACTGCCGCCACCGATGCCGGTGCGTCGGATGAACAAGTCCAACAAATCAGCGATGCCGTCGACAGCGGCTCGTCGGTGGCCGCTGCTGCTGCCGATGCCGGTTTGACGGACTCTCAAATCGCCCAAATCGTCGACCAAGTCGCGGACGTCGCTGAAAACGTCGCCGACCCTGCCGATGTCGCGGCCTCGGCTGCCATCTACAACGGTGCATCGGCCAGCCAAGCCGTGGACATTGCCGCTGCCGTCGACGATGGTACTCCAGTTGCTGCTGCTGCCACGGATGCCGGCCTTGACGCTTCTGCTGTTGCCGATGTTGTCACCTACGTCGCCGACTCGGCCAAGGTCGCCGACCCTGCCGATGTGGCTGCCGCAGCTGCCTTGGACAACGGTGCCAGCGCCTCCCAAGCCGTCGATGTGGCGGATGCCGTCGACTCTGGTTCGTCTGCTGCTGCTGCCGCCGCCGATGCCGGTTTGGACACTGCCGCCGTGGCCGAAGTGGTGAGCCAAGTGGCCGACTCGTCTGACAATGTCCCTGCGCCTGCCGACGTGGCGGCTGCTGCGGCGATCGATGCCGGTGCCTCCCCTAGCCAAGTGAGCGACATTGTGGCTGCCGTCGAAGATGGTGCCTCGCCTGCGGATGCCGCCGAAGATGCCGGTTTGTCCAAGGCCGATGTGGCTCAAGTCGCGTCGGAAGTGTCGGATGCGTCGGACAACCTTGCCGACTCTGCCGATGTGGCGGCGTCTGCTGCCGTCGATGCGGGTGCTTCGCCAAGCCAAGCGTTGGACATTGCTGAATCTGTCGATGCGGGTGCGTCGCCTGTGGATGCCGCCCAAGATGCTGGTTTGTCTGCCTCGGCTGTGTCTGAAATCGACGACACCGTGTCGTCCACGACCACGTCCGACGATGTGTCGGATGCGTCGTTGGGACAAGTTGCTGCTGCCGCGGCGTCGGATGCCGGTGCGTCGGATGCCCAAGCCGCCCAAATCCAAAACGCCATTGACAACGAAGGCTCGTCGGCTGCCGCTGCGGCTGATGATGCCGGTTTGACCGACAACCAAGCTGCCCAAGTCATCACGGACGTCGTCGCTGCCTCGGACGACGTGCCTTCGCAAGCTGATGCGGCTGTGACTGCCGCCACCGATGCCGGTGCGTCGGATGAACAAGTCCAACAAATCAGCGATGCCGTCGACAGCGGCTCGTCGGTGGCCGCTGCTGCTGCCGATGCCGGTTTGACGGACTCTCAAATCGCCCAAATCGTCGACCAAGTCGCGGACGTCGCTGAAAACGTCGCCGACCCTGCCGATGTCGCGGCCTCGGCTGCCATCTACAACGGTGCATCGGCCAGCCAAGCCGTGGACATTGCCGCTGCCGTCGACGATGGTACTCCAGTTGCTGCTGCTGCCACGGATGCCGGCCTTGACGCTTCTGCTGTTGCCGATGTTGTCACCTACGTCGCCGACTCGGCCAAGGTCGCCGACCCTGCCGATGTGGCTGCCGCAGCTGCCTTGGACAACGGTGCCAGCGCCTCCCAAGCCGTCGATGTGGCGGATGCCGTCGACTCTGGTTCGTCTGCTGCTGCTGCCGCCGCCGATGCCGGTTTGGACACTGCCGCCGTGGCCGAAGTGGTGAGCCAAGTGGCCGACTCGTCTGACAATGTCCCTGCGCCTGCCGACGTGGCGGCTGCTGCGGCGATCGATGCCGGTGCCTCCCCTAGCCAAGTGAGCGACATTGTGGCTGCCGTCGAAGATGGTGCCTCGCCTGCGGATGCCGCCGAAGATGCCGGTTTGTCCAAGGCCGATGTGGCTCAAGTCGCGTCGGAAGTGTCGGATGCGTCGGACAACCTTGCCGACTCTGCCGATGTGGCGGCGTCTGCTGCCGTCGATGCGGGTGCTTCGCCAAGCCAAGCGTTGGACATTGCTGAATCTGTCGATGCGGGTGCGTCGCCTGTGGATGCCGCCCAAGATGCTGGTTTGTCTGCCTCGGCTGTGTCTGAAATCGACGACACCGTGTCGTCCACGACCACGTCCGACGATGTGTCGGATGCGTCGTTGGGACAAGTTGCTGCTGCCGCGGCGTCGGATGCCGGTGCGTCGGATGCCCAAGCCGCCCAAATCCAAAACGCCATTGACAACGAAGGCTCGTCGGCTGCCGCTGCGGCTGATGATGCCGGTTTGACCGACAACCAAGCTGCCCAAGTCATCACGGACGTCGTCGCTGCCTCGGACGACGTGCCTTCGCAAGCTGATGCGGCTGTGACTGCCGCCACCGATGCCGGTGCGTCGGATGAACAAGTCCAACAAATCAGCGATGCCGTCGACAGCGGCTCGTCGGTGGCCGCTGCTGCTGCCGATGCCGGTTTGACGGACTCTCAAATCGCCCAAATCGTCGACCAAGTCGCGGACGTCGCTGAAAACGTCGCCGACCCTGCCGATGTCGCGGCCTCGGCTGCCATCTACAACGGTGCATCGGCCAGCCAAGCCGTGGACATTGCCGCTGCCGTCGACGATGGTACTCCAGTTGCTGCTGCTGCCACGGATGCCGGCCTTGACGCTTCTGCTGTTGCCGATGTTGTCACCTACGTCGCCGACTCGGCCAAGGTCGCCGACCCTGCCGATGTGGCTGCCGCAGCTGCCTTGGACAACGGTGCCAGCGCCTCCCAAGCCGTCGATGTGGCGGATGCCGTCGACTCTGGTTCGTCTGCTGCTGCTGCCGCCGCCGATGCCGGTTTGGACACTGCCGCCGTGGCCGAAGTGGTGAGCCAAGTGGCCGACTCGTCTGACAATGTCCCTGCGCCTGCCGACGTGGCGGCTGCTGCGGCGATCGATGCCGGTGCCTCCCCTAGCCAAGTGAGCGACATTGTGGCTGCCGTCGAAGATGGTGCCTCGCCTGCGGATGCCGCCGAAGATGCCGGTTTGTCCAAGGCCGATGTGGCTCAAGTCGCGTCGGAAGTGTCGGATGCGTCGGACAACCTTGCCGACTCTGCCGATGTGGCGGCGTCTGCTGCCGTCGATGCGGGTGCTTCGCCAAGCCAAGCGTTGGACATTGCTGAATCTGTCGATGCGGGTGCGTCGCCTGTGGATGCCGCCCAAGATGCTGGTTTGTCTGCCTCGGCTGTGTCTGAAATCGACGACACCGTGTCGTCCACGACCACGTCCGATGATGCTTCAGCTGCATCCAACGACTCCCCCGTTATGCAAACTCACGACGACGAGTCAGGTTCGACTGATGATCTGGCAGTCGCCAACGAAGTCAAGGCGAGTCTCATCAGTGAAGGTGTTCGTCCCCACGATGCTGACGTTGTGGCTTCTCTCGTGTCAACTGGAACTGACCCTCGTGATGCCGCTGTGGCCGCTGGATTGAACCCTGATCTTGTGGATAAGATTGATGCTGATATTGCTCCCCCAGCTTCGCCTGCTGGAAATGCCGCTGCCGCTGCTGTCGAAGCTGGAGCTTCCGCTGATGTCGTGGGAAGCTTGTCGTCCTCAATTGAAAACGGCAAGACGCCAGCTGATGCTGCTGAAGATGTTGGAGTGCCAGTCGATGCTGTCGTCAACTCAATCAAAGAACAAATCACCGAAGCGGGAGGTCCGTCGGATGTTGCCGAGACGGTCGCGAAGGCCGTTGCTTCTGGTGCATCAACTGCGGACGCCAAGGACATTGCCATCTCGAGTGGATTGAGTGAATCCGACGCAGAATCGGTCGCAGAAGCTGCTACGGAATCCGCTGCCAAGGGATCGACTGCCTCCCAAGTGGTCTCTGACATCGAAGACGCCGGTGCCAACTCGTTGCAAGCCGTCCAGATTTCCATTGCTGCTCAAAACGGAGCTAGCGTCTCTCAAATCGCTCAAGTCGCTGAATTGGCGGGCGTGGACCCAGACGATTCCACGAAGATTGCCGTTGCCGCGCATGAAGCCGCTCAGGCCGTCGAAATCAACAACGACAAGCCAGCTGACCCTGAAGACTTGGCCATCGCCAAAGATCTCGGAGCTTCTCCAGCCCAAGCCGAACTCATTGTCGTCGCCAAGGAAGATGGCAAGAGTCTCGGCCAAGTCGAGCAAGTCGGTGAATCCGCTGGTCTTTCCATCCCTGATGCCCAAGCGATTGCTGAACGCTTGTTTGCCGACAGCCAAGGCGAGTTTGCTGAAGCTGCGGCCATCAAAGCCGGTGCTTCCGTCGACCAAGCTGCTCAAATCGCCGATGCGATTGACCACGACGGTGCCTCTGCTGCCGCTGCATCCGCTGACGCTGGTCTCTCGGACTCTCAAGCCGCTCAAGTCATCACGGACGTCGTGGACGCCGCCAAGGACGTGCCTTCCCAAAGCGATGCTGCTGCCGACGCAGCTTCCGACGTTGGAGCCACGACTGCCCAAGCGAATGACATTGCTCAAGCCGTCGACAACGGCGCGTCGGTTGTTTCTGCTGCCACGGACGCCGGTCTTTCTCCTTCCCAAATCGCCCAAGTCGTCGACCAAGTGACCGACTCGGCTGCGCTTCTAGCCGACCCTGCTGATGTCGCGGCTGCTGCTGCTCTTGATAGCGGCGCATCGTCCAGCCAAGCCACGGACATCGCTGCTGCAGTTGACGATGGAAAGTCTGCCGCTGCCGCTGCTGTCGACGCTGGCCTCAACACCAACGATGCGGTCGATGTTGCCATTGCTGTTGCCGACTCGTCCGCCAAAGTTGCCGATCCTGCTGATGTCGCCGCCGCCGCTGTCCTTGACAATGGTGGAAGTGCCTCTCAAGCCGTCAAAGTCGCCGACGCGGTCGACTCTGGTTCCTCTGCTGCTGCCGCTGCCGCCGATGCCGGCCTCGACACCAAGACTGCTGCCGATATTGTCAACCAAGTGGTGGATTCTTCCAACAACGTCGCGTCTCCTGCTGATGTCGCCGCTGCCGCTGCTTCGGATACCGGAGCTTCGTCCAACCAAGCCGCCGATGTTGCCAGTAACGTCGATGCTGGCTCGACTCCAGCCGATGCTGCCAAGGACGCCGGTTTGCCCGCCTCGGATGTCGCCGATGTCACCAACAAGGTCGCCGAGACGTCCAACAACCAAGCCGACACCGCTGATATTGCCGCTGCTGCTGCTTTGAGCGCTGGTGCCTCGTCCTCTCAAGCCGCCCAAGTCGCCTCAGCCGTCGATGCCGGTAGCTCTCCATCGGATGCTGCCTCCAGTGCCGGCTTGTCGTCATCTGTCGCTTCCACCGTCGACAAGATTGTCGACCAAACTCCACTTGCCCCTTGCCCCACGACGGATTACCCAACGACAACGCCAGCCCCAACGCCTCGCGTCCGCAGCGCCTGCTCGAGCAACAACTTCTAAATGTCTTTAGCTTAAACGTGTAACAATGAATGCAATCCACTCACAGCATGTTGAGAAAGTCGTCGTCTTCCTCTTGCTTGAGCAGTCGCTTGGCACTAATATGCGTCGATTGGGACGGAACGTGGCTGTAAGCTTGACTGGCCGCTTCGACTACTTCATCATCGTCTTCTTCCTCCGCAGCGCTGCCTTCATCTTCTTCCTCTTCGTCCTCCTCTTCACCGCGCTCTGGTTGTTTTCGTTTGTTTGCCTTGGGAAGACTGTTTTGGAGTCGTTCAATATGTTGTTTCTTGGTGTTGATGAGCTCAACGCACTGCAAGACGAGCTGCTTCTCCGTATCGACTTTGGCCTGGATAGCATCATGGAGCAGCGACTCTTTCTGCTTTAAGAGCGTCTCGAGGTCAGCTACGCGCCGAACAAGGTCGCGCCGTTGCTGTTCTTCATCGGCAAATGCACCACACCATTTCTCCCTCACAGTCCTCTGATCTTTCGGTGACGCCAAGCGCATCGTCCACGAATCGTAGCGCAGATTCATCCCATCGCGCTCTTCTCGCAGCTCCACAACCAGTTGGTCATTCTCCACGACGGGATTTGAGAGTGTGACGAGAGAATGGCCAAGATGGAATGTGTCATGGATGACGGCGAGGTATTCGTCGCCAGAACAGGTCAATGCCCGTGGTTTGTCGCTCGCATTTCGCGTTGTTTCGTACATGGATCCATCTTGGTGCCATAGAATTAACCACAGCGTTTTGTCTTCCGCCGCAAAGCTGTCGCCGATCCAAGTCCCGCCAAAGAACTGCTTCATCGTGTCAATCCTTAAATAAATGAATAAAGTTTATTATTTAGGGTTCTTCTGGTAACCGCTGAAATTTGTCATTTTGGACGACTTTTTTTCATTTTGGAAGAGATTTCCCCATTTTTTGACAATTTGCCATTTCGAAAAAATTGGCTTCCATGTCTGGCAAAAGTTGATAATTTGAAAACGTTTCACCATTTCGAGTAAAAAATGCCAAAACAAAAATGTAGGTCGAGAGGTCCATTTTGAAATCGGAACTACAACTCACAGTGTCAATTTACGCGGGAGAAAAAAGATTTCGACAATCTTGATTCGCGGTGGACAGTGAACCACGTAGTGAAGGAGTCGTTTCACATGTCGGAGCTCAAGGGGAGGCCTGGATGTCAAAGCTCTTGCGAGGAAACAAATATGTCTATTATTTAGTTAGTTGGTAGAGGTTGCCCCGTCTGGCAACAAAAGACTTCAACTCGGCCAAAATTGGTAAAATGCCTGTTTTGACGTTTTCACAAATTCTCCAAGATCTTCGTCCTCCAAATGACATTTTGCCTCCAAATGTTGCCAGACGAACCCTTAAGATTTATTAAATGATTTTCATTTATTTACACAGCTGTTGACGTAAAGTATCACTTACTTTACACCTTTGTTCCGTTGAATGGAACTTTACGTAAACTTTACACTCCGATAGTGCAAGTGTCAAGATGAAGTTTTGCTGCTGGAACGCTGGACATGCAACAAAATCGAGCTATAAATTCCAATACAAGACTGATTTATTGTTTCAATTGATGCACCGAGAATTGGCGGAGCATGTCTTCCTCGAGGCAATGAACTTCGCCAGCAATGACCAACGAATGCAACGGAGCACAGAAATCGACCGTCAAGAGCTCTTCCATCGTTCCAGATACAATCCTGTAAGAAAAATCAATATAAAAGATCGTAGAAGTCGGAGGAACGTACTGCTGAGTGGGTTGTCCAAGACGAGCCAAGCCAACACACACTGTTGATCGAGAGTACACTCCTTCTTGACGCTTGTCTTCGATTTCCAAGAGCTGTTCAATCGCTTGGTTGACTGTCATGAAACGTGGAGGCAAGTAGACTGTACGGCCTCGCGCCATGGCTTCAAAATCAGGTTCTTTCACCTTGATATCTACAAAAGTCAACGTTCAATCCCATGGAATGGAACGAGGAGGACCTAGCAGGCAAAGCGTGTGCAAACCACCCTTGCGGTTAAATGCAATCTTGTCGTAAAAGCTATCGGGACGCCACTCGTCCGTGAAGAATGGAATTGATACGGTTTGGCCGTAGTGGTAAAGCTACAAATGGCCGAGTTAGAACCATCGCCACAGTCATAACTGCAGTACTTGCAAGCCACAAGCGCCGGCAGCACCCATGACCGAGGCATTGTGAATAACTTCGACTTGGACCCCGATTTCTTTCGCTCGCAAGATCAAATCGGAGTGGGTCGTGGCGCTATCACGTGAATTGACACCTCAAACGCTTACAAGACATACCAAAACGGATCGCCCACGACAAGAAACGCAACATTTTGCTCTTTGGCGTTGGCATAGATGACTTCCGCACCCGTTTCGACGCAATCGCGGTCGGCTAGGATGACTTCACGGCCGTAAAACGTGCTCTACCGTACCACAATCAGCTAAACTCCATTCCACAGAGCGTTTGTACCAATGTTTCGTGGTCAATGCCTAGCACACTGGTGTAGTTTTCCAAGTAGACCTTGTCGCACTGCTGGACGGCGCGAAGACCGCGCACTGTAATGTCCGTCTCATCGCCGAGACCGAGACCAACCACGTAGAGGACCATCTTGACAAGCAAAAAATGCACAGGAAAATTCCGAATAAAGTTTTTAACCAGTCATTTTCGACATCCATACTAGTATTACTTTACAGTTAATTCAGTATTTTGTCAATTAATTCAAATATGTCATTAAAACCAAGATAGTTTTCAAAATCTGTGTATTGTACAATACATTAGAATTTATACTATGTCATTAAAAGCATTATGTCCTTATTCGTAATTATTCATTAAATCGTGTCTTTCCTTGCCCTTGTACCCTCGTAGTAGTTGCTTCCAACGCATGAAGAGATCTATGTTAATAGATGACATCACGATTTCTTACTGCCATGACCAGAAAGAGTTGAAAAAAGCAGCATCAAATTTGTATCTCGATGAAATTTAGGGAGGGAAATACAGTACAATCTTTTCCACGACCGATCTATAGGCTTCAAAATATATCAATAATGTTCGCCTTGTCTAGGAGCTGGAGAAAGTTCGAGCCCCTCTCACCCCCACGCTTTCCCCTTCGGCTTTCCCCGCAATTGATATCTGAATCGATCAAAGGTGTCAAAAATGAATTTTAGGGGGTAGAGGGGGGAGATTCTACATATTGCATTTTCACACGTTTTCTTCTTCCAGTACAGAATTCTGTGGCAATGATCTCAGTGCGTATGACGACGAGCGTCAGGAATTGATTATCCCCCCCTCGCCCCGACGTATGCAGTATGATGGACTTCACCGACTCACCGCTTAAGATTTCTACACGCGTCGTTGCTCTGCTTGGCATCTCGATGGCAACGATTCGAGTTGTCCACGCCATTGCGATATCATGCGTTGCATTGGTTGAATGAAGAACTCGAATGACACGTTCATGCAATCCGACAAAGGCACGTCAAACATTCACCTCAAAATCTGCAAAATCATCCAAGCTGTGTGTTGTTGAGGCCTCCTTGCCACCTCAAAATCTGCAAAATCATCCAAGCTGTGTGTTGTTGAGGCCTCCTTGCCAACAACGAAATAGCCTACGAAGTTGAACAAAACATGTTTGAATGTGAAATGCTGTGGCGAAGGAATCTTGTTAAATCAAACACAACGTAACGATTAAACACATTGTGTCCATCGAGGGTTTTTCATTGACGAAACTGTCCATCGAATAAAATTCCAATTCCTAATTTAATACCAGCGGTGGCGATACGAAGCTTTCCGTGTCAATACAACAAGTTGATGATATCGAGGAGTTTTGTACATAGATGTTCTTGAAAAAGGAGTCGAGCGTGGCAAATGCTGTTCTTTTTGAAGAACAATGCAGTGTTGAGCAAGAAAGATGTCAGCGTCCAAGATCTCTATGTCCATGCCAGACGCAAGACCAAGCAAGACAAATATTGAACCTGATCGAGTCAAATTAGTAATATTTTTGATGCCAAAATATGAAACAAAAACAGAATTACGTTGCATTCGTTCAAGCTGGCAAGCTCTTTTCAACGAACGGGAAGAAAAGGCTTTAAAGAAGACGAATTTTACCGCACGATGCTGACGAGTATTACAATGCAATAGCACGTATCAGCAATTTCCAACGAACTGCTCAATCTAGGGAGTATACCTGTCCAAGTGTGTCCTATAGATGTTCAACGCAGTCAGATGACGTGTTGACGCCTTTCCTTGTGTTTGAAAATCTCGCATTGAACTGATAGCGTGCCTATAAACCGTTCTATCCTTCGCGTCGAGAATCGTCTTGTCTTTGATAAATTATTGGCCATCCGTTGACGTGAATGGAGTGCAGTAGAAGACCAACATCCAAGCAAAACCAGCGTGATCTGCACTGGTAGTCTGACCCCTCCTTCCCTCACAAGCTTCGAGAAGCAAACAATGAGCTAGGCCAGCCATTTATCGTGAAATGACTGGCCTTTCACAACGTTATTCGTTGCCAATTCAACACAACTTCACATGTGAACTTCTATTTTTAGAATGAACTGGCCAATCAAGCGTCAAGCAGCATCAAATGTCGACTTACTGTCTTCTGGATGATATTGTGCACCAAGTTCGCAGAATATATACATGCAATGGAACCTGGTAGACTTCATACGATATGAAATGGCATTTCTTAATGTATTTCGTTGATGTCGGATGATATGGCATGCAGTCTGTACGACTAATACCCAGGATAACAAGGCCAAGTTTCAGTAATGAGGGCTTCTTGCCTACCTGCTGTCATTTCTGACGATAAAATACATACTACGTAGTAAGAACTAACACTTTTGTGGGTTTGAGGCCTCCCTCTAGGGGGAATATTCATACAGACATGAACAAAGCTATAAAATATGGCTATACTGTTCAACTCCATTGAGTTAGATTGTTGATTCAAGTTGATATGAGCTGTGATTCAACACAGCCAGCATGCAAAATATATCCACAATGAACTTGGCTCAATTCGCCATGACAAGTTGCATTGTTCACGAAAGACACGCAAAGAGCGAAAATCATGACGAATAACTCTCAAATACTGCATTACTCTCTCACTGGTGACTTGACTCTTGAGGGTGAAACTGCATTTGCGTGGAATTCTTTCGTGTTAAAGCGCTTTGTCAATTTTTTGCCCAAGTGACTTCATGAATAACAAGCAAAAGATAAGACATTGACTCTTACTTCATATAGAATTACATAGTTGACAATTGACATATAGTGTACACACAATCCAAAGAATCAATTCTGTCGTGGATTTGCTGGCTGCGGGACGTACACTACTTGGCCAGCAAGAGCGTCTTCATAGTCGCTACAATCCGAGTTGCAAATTGTTCCACGTTCAAAGACTGCATGACGATCTCGGTACTTGACGATCGCATTGCGAATTAAAGTGACGACGAGGACAAAGGCCGCACACATACCCACGCCCAAAAACATGAAATAAAATGCCGGTCTTTGTCCGTCTACAAGAGTATATTCATCGTTGAATTAGATCCCAACTTACATGAATAAGTCGGGGCAATGGTATTTGAATAGCCTGGATAGCATAAATAAACAGTTTGCCAACGTCCTGTCGAAATCGTTGACGTATTATTCTCGTTCGAGATGACGAAATTAATTGGGCGAACCCAGTAGGAATTTCCTCCACAGGCATTCATAGCGTTGGCAAACAAGCTCGAGCCCACAATAAGCTGGAAACCGCCAAAGTACAGACGATTGTACACTCGTGAATCCACAGTAATAGCCAAATATGGATTGTTGCTCAGGTCTCTATAAATGAAAAATAAAAGGGCGATCAAAGAATACCCGCTGGAGTGGGGAGGAACTTACAAGACTTCGAGGGGATACATGGGAAAATTGTCATAGTTCAGTCGTAAATTCATCACATTGTTGCCGCGGAAAAATCTATCAAACTCAATTCATCCTTGAAGCCTTGTAAGACGTACAGCCGCTTGAGTTTCGGTAAATAGTCTCGCCATCGAACATTTTGAATCCAAGACAATCCACCTTGATTGTAGCTAATATCCCTGTAACAAAAGAAATTTAGATGAGCAAAGGAAGGGGGTATTGAGTTACAAGGTTGAGACAGTCAGTGGCGTTTGAATCCAATTACTTTGGAGTGCATTATGACTGAGATTCCTACCCATGCAATCAATGAATCAAATAAATAGCGAAAAATACTCACAGAAAAATCAGCGAGCTTGGAATCCTGCAGGAGACTTTGCTAATATTGTTGAAGGATTAATCGCTACAACAATGTAACCATGAAAAATCCACACGAACAACCATAGAGACGTACATGATTTGAGCATTTGGCGGCAAGTCTTGAATAAATGAGATGTTCAAATTCGACAAATTGTAGATGGTAGAGTTGGTTTGGACTGGAAGAATCGTCGTGTTGCCTTGGACAGTATCATACAAGCATGGTAATTGGACGCCACTAGCGCTCCAGCAGAGCGTTAAGCTCAGTGAGGCATGAGCGACGCCACCTGCGGCCAGCACGAGGCCGACCCATGTCAGTGGGCTCATCCGAGATGCCAGCTGAATTTTTCAAAGTGGATTTGGTGCTTTGCTTTTCTCGATTATTACGGTAGTACTGTACAAACTGTAAATAAACAACCAAGAGTCGATTATTTTGGAGTGCCAAATATGAATTATTGAGAATACTCATATAAGGTGAACATTTTAATATTGATTGGACAAATTTGTTTGAATTTTCATCTCGTTTATTGGTGAAATATTATGCGAAGGTGTTTCTTCTCGGAGTTGGTGAAGACAGGATAAGCCTCCTGCCGGCACATCCATGTGTATCATTCATCGTGGATAGCGCTGTCAAATCCAAGCAGACGCTATATCTATAGAGTATTGTTTAAGTCAATTTTTCCCCGAGGGAATATAAAATATGGATTAATTATCTCGATGTGAAAAATGTCAATATTGGAGTCGTTCTCCTTTTGTTTCACAATACAACCAGGGTGGACGATATTTTCAAGTTCTACTTGTCCCTCCATGCCTAAATTGCTCGTGACGAGGTGAAAATGTCCCTATAACCTCCATTTGTCAAGCTTACTGAACTACGATAAGTAGTTTGGGGGTTAAGGCTTTCATCGCAATTGCCCTCGCTAGTTTTAGTCATCCTGAGGAGCTCGGATGGGCTATGATCACAACCATTCAAAGTTTACAACGAAATTCAAATCGTGATGGGATGAAATCGATATGCGATCTGATGGTTAAGGGTTCGTCTGGTAACCGCTGAAATTTGTCATTTTGGACGACTTTTTTTCATTTTGGAAGAGATTTCCCCATTTTTTGACAATTTGCCATTTCGAAAAAATTGGCTTCCATGTCTGGCAAAAGTTGATAATTTGAAAACGTTTCACCATTTCGAGTAAAAAATGCCAAAACAAAAATGTAGGTCGAGAGGTCCATTTTGAAATCGGAACTCCAACTCAGTGTCAATTTACGCGGGAGAAAAAAGATATTGACAATCTTGATTCGCGGTGGACAGTGAACCACGTCGTGAAGGAGTCGTTTCACATGTCGGAGCTCAAGGGGAGGCCTGGATGTCAAAGCTCTTGCGAGGAAACAAATATGTCTATTATTTAGTTAGTTGGTAGAGGTTGCCCCGTCTGGCAACAAAAGACTTCAACTCGGCCAAAATTGGTAAAATGCCTGTTTTGACGTTTTCACAAATTCTCCAAGAACTTCGTCCTCCAAATGACATTTTGCCTCCAAATGTTGCCAGACGAACCCTAAGCACTTTTCAATTTTGCTTTTTGTGAATTCCAACGTGTCAATAAATTTTCCAAAGTTTGGAATTTGCCATCGTCACAAACGTAGGATCATGCTCAGTGTACTAAAGAGACTGGTAGGGGGTTCCTTCGGTGACTGTTATTGCTCTCGTAATGCACAACGGCTTTAGTATTCGAAAAACAGAGAGTGCCGACTTCCCTTTTGACTTTCTTTGCTGCCCTGACTTCGCCTCTTTGTCATTCCCTGACTTTTCCTCGCTTGAGCCATCGGATTTGGCGTCCCATTCTTCGTCTTGACTGCTACGAGACGTGTCCTCTGAAAGCCAAGAATGACCATGTGTCGCTGGAGTGATTGAAAGATCGTCATCTTGAAGGGTCCCGCTGCCAGAACCAACATCACCTTCAGCTTGTTCTATGCCAGCCTCTCTTTTGATGTTGAGCTGTGCACCGTCGGCCGCACCGTCTTCGGGGTTGAGTGATGAGGACGGGGAAGAGGTGGTCAGGTCGACAATTTCTCGGCGATGGAAGCCAACTCGGTCCTGAAACGTAACGGCTGGATCCTTCGCAAGCTCCATCTCCATACGTCTTGCGGCTTGGCGTCCAAGTGCCAAACGTCTCACGATCTCCGTGTCCGCTTCAATCTGAACCCGAATGCCGTCCAGAAGGTCATGCAGCCGCTGCATCCATCGTTGATACATGCCGTGGGCCGGGAGATTATCCGGAATCTGTTCCAACTGGCTTTGCGCCTGCGCCACAGCATCCTCCAAAACAATCTCCTGGGTATGCAAACTCTCGATGCGATGGGCCCGGCGAGCTTCCCAAATCATGATGTTGAAAAGGTTGGACAAGACTTGATCATACGCCGCAGTGGAAGTTACGACGTTGTCAGTGTATTGAGCTCGTTTCTCGCCGTCCACCACCATTGCATTTTTGTAATCCTCGTACGCTAGATCCACCAGTCGGGTCATGGACTGGTCGAAGCGTTGCATGATCTCGACGGCTTCGTCCAAATGTTGGTGCAGATAAGTGGCAGGCGATCCGTTGGTGGACTCGTAACGTTCAGCGTTTTGACGCTCCCTCACCATGCCCCCCTCCTCGTAAACTCGAATTCTGTGGACAAGACCGTCCCCAGAGGTGGCTGCCTGGAGCTCTGCAACAAGGTCCATAGCTTCGTCGATGAGGGCGGTGTCGTTCGCCATTTGATCTTGATGAAATTGGTCAGCCATTGATGAGTCGTGTCGTGTGGGCAAGGCAGATCAAAATTGAGAGTGACTGATTGAGGCGAAATTAGGAAGGAGAAAGGTGGTGACCAGAGAACAGAAAACAGAAAAACGAGACAACGGGAAGATCGAACCGTGATGCGATGTCGCAGTGACCAAGAGAGCGCAATACAGAAAATGGATGTGATTGAAGATACAATAGACAACGCGCTATCTCTATCGATTACAAGTGGTCGCTCTCATCATCGGTGGTCGATTGGTTATCTGAGTGTGCCTGGTGTTTTTGCTCAAGATGACGACCAACAGCCCTATGGACGCAAGAGGCCAAGGGGTTGGCGCAAGGGGTGCCACGGCGAGTGAGCATGCCACACGGAGGGCCTTGGGGGCACCGACGAGGTCTGCCTTCGCTGGCCGACAACAAAGCCACTGCTTGAGTTAGGCGGTCGACTTCAGCACTCAGCTCCTGTATGCGTATGTCAGCTCGTTCCAAATGACGCCCTTGGTCAGAAATACGCAAATTCAACTGAGTGATGTGGAGGCCTTGATTATGGAGTTCAGATCTTGGGCTGTGGGCCGCTGGGCCAGGACGATTTGGTTGGAAATCCGTATCAGTGGAATGCAGTGAAGGTGTACCAGAGGCTTGTGGCACCTGCCCTGGCTCCGTCTGTGGCGACTGGCGACGTTGAGATGAGGTCGTCTCCCCCTCAGTGAATGACGATGACGCTGGCAACGTGGTTGAGCGACGCCCTCGTGAGATACACTAGCTCGAGACGAAGCCAGCCGCGCTTGGCCGGTTGAAACCCTCATTTGCCCGACGCGAAGAATACAAAGGGGCTGAAGGCGAAAACAAATCTGGCGAAGTCGGGTGAAGTGCCAAGAAGACTGGTCAGACACGTCGATGCAAGAAGTACAGTGTACCCAGCCAGCAATGGAGTGGTCTGGCACTCCTCATGCAGAGTCGCACCAAGACCAGGGTGGCTTGTGAGAGGGAAAAACGCAAGATAGAAGACATAAATGGGGCGAAGATCGTACTGCGAAAGAGGGTTTCGCTCAGATGAAGTCCAGACTCTGCCGACGAGAATACGATGAGACCAAGTACAAGGAAGCATGGGCATCAGCTCTGACCGAGGGCGTCACCCGGGTCATGACCTCGAGCCCTCCAATCAGGATCAACAGACACCAGACAAGCCAATCATGACATCGGGCACAATGGAGCACCGATCATCGACACCGGCTCGAACGCTGACAACCCGGAGCTTGGGAAAACACGACGACGCCAGCCAATGTGGGTCTGATGAAGCCCTCTTTTGTGCCAATGATGGGCTCAGAGCTGTGAAGGCCAGCCATCTCGAGTTTGAGCAATCAGCAGTGTAAAGAAACGAGTGCAAGGAGAAGCTCAGAATCACGAGGTGTAGAGAATCTGTAGTTAGTGATGATAAAAAACTTCCGCTTTTGCCTTGTATGGATCACTGAGTCCTTACGATCACTGCCGAGAAGTTTATTACGCCAAGAATTGTCGTAGGAGCCGTCGACTGTCTTTATTTGCTGCGACGGTGTCCTGTGTTGATTGCGTGTGCCTTTCTTTGTGTGCACCGATCTCACTTGTACTGTTTCCTCCCTTTCTGTATTGCCCTGTACCCGTACCCACGTTTGGCACAGTCTTGTTGGGCAGCAAGACCACACTCTCCCCCTGAACTTTCACAAGTTCATCTTTCCCAGTTTCCCCTACGTTGTTTGCGCTTGGCCTCACCCCATAGGAGTCGAAAGCCGTACATCAAAGAACCATACCCATTATCCTTGTGCCGAGCGAGCCTTCTATCTCTCTCACCCCTCTCACAATTGTACTAAAAAATCAATAATATTCCAAACAATCGAGCTGATTGAACAGACTGTCAATACGCGAAGGATGTACAAAACGACACCCAAAATTTCAATTTATCGTGCATTTTATTCTAGAAACCACGATCGATTTGAAAAGTACAGTGTATTCTTGAATATGTTTGGAGGGCATGAAATAAAAAATAAATGATTGAAGAAAAAAAAAGCTCACCACGCATTGTGTGTGTTTGTGAAATAATTTTACAAATTGAAATACAGATGCTGACCAGTTGTCAATGGAATGACTACCAGCTGGTGACACGTTGGGTGGTCATTTCTTCCAAGAAGTAAACGAGCCAAGCCATGCTGCTCGCCCTGCATCGAGCTGCAAGGACGGTCGGTTTCTTGCTCGCAGCCTCTGCTACAGTCTTTGTGAATGCATCGCTGACGCTGACGCTGACGCTTTGTCCACAAGCGAACAACACATCCTTGCCGTGTCTAAACGACACGAACCAAGCCAACACGACGTATTTGGCTCGATACGACGCGACTTATTACAATTTCTCGAATCTAAATATTTCATACATTCAAGACCTTCCGCCCAGCGCTCGAACCATGTACGTCCATTCAAACTACTAGTGGGTTTTGTGGTCTTATTTTTTTCTCTCTTCGTAGAGATTTATCCTACAATAACATCGCCCAGATTTCGTGCAAAATTCCAGCGTCCCTCACCGTTTTGTAGGAATTCTGTCCAAGACATGCTAGATTGTACTAACTTGGAGGGCTTTTTATAGAAATTTAAGCCACAATGCACTGCAAACCAACTGGATACAAACGCCACTCACAATCTCTTCCTTGTACATGAATCTCCCCCTCGGCACATTTTAATTTGAATTTTCGTAGGGATATTAGCTATAATGAAGGGGGCCTGCCATGGATTCATGACGTCATGTGGGGCACTTATTTACCAAACTTGTATCGCCTGTACGTCCATATTTTCTTGAGATTTGACGATTTATGAATCAATTCAGGACGTTTCGTGGCAACAATTTGACAACATTACGCCTTGGGTATGACAATTTCCCCTCGTATTCCCTCGCGTTTTTGTAAGTGCTGCTCCAGCATTCCCATAATATATTGCGTCTTCCATAGGGATTTGAACGACAATCCAAACGTCATGCTGTCGGTCGATTCGTTCGCTTACGGTCGTTTATACTATGGTGGCGTCAGCCTCGATTTGCAAACTTCGTCGTACAATGCAACTTTGGCGACTTGTGCGGGCAATGCCAACTTTGTGCAATCGTTTTATTCTGCCCAAACCTCGGTGGGGCCACCGAAATGTGTGTATTTATGCTACTGGGGATATTCGATAAATACACCTGCGTCTTATGAGGGTACGTATAGCTGCATGCTCTTGGAGAATTATTTTGTATTTTTTGTATTTTTCTAGACCCGGGAAAACAAGCCTTTCATTTTATCCTCGTGGGTGTGGGAAGCTGTGCTATTCTTTTCGTCTTGGCCTCCCTTGCCATGCGATTTGCTGTCAAATGGCAAGAACGCTATGTCGTATATCTTCGGGGTACAATCAGCGGCTCCAATTGTAGTGACTACGACGATCTCCCCAGCGAGCGGGGCCTCTATGTCCAGCATCCTGCCACTCCAAGAAACGATTAAATACTTTATTCAAGCAAAAGCTAATACGATGTCATTATTGTGTGTCGACCGCTCCGAAAATCCGAATTAATAAGCTATATACAGTCAGACCGTGCCAATTAGTGAAAAGATTTAAAACAAAGGGGGGGATAACTCATATCTAGAACTCATTCAGTTTTTCAGCTTACCTTTATTCGTGGAGGGGTTGATAACCCTGCCATTCTGTCTGAAAGCACGGCTTATCGTTTGACCACATTGTATTATTACGTCAAATGTTATTGTGAAAATTAGAGTTTTTGTCGAGAGAATTAGAGGGTTAATTCAAGCGTTTTATTAATTTGCTGACGAGTAAATCGTCCAGTAGTACAACTATACGTACAATAATTCGTCTATACGTTGGGAGGCCAATCGTTGTTTTATGATCGATCAATCCTTGATGGAACTGTTCTCTTCGTCCTTATATTCTCTGAAGCAACCATACAGTCTAGTTTGGTCAACTTGAGACCCGCCATTCGTCGTCTTTGGAAATAATCCGCCTTCTTTAATGGGTGCAATTCGTCGCGTTTGTGATTTAATCGTTGAGTGTAAACTCTTACAAGTTCACAATTCGTTGAACCTCTTTGATAAATCGTCAGATTTGTAGTTTAAACAGTCCAAATTAGACTCCTAACCGCCAAAATACATGGTTTTCACAATAGCATTAAAATTTATGAATCAGACCAATTACACCCATGTCTTCCCCAATTTTTGGATGTCGTGTTGGGGGTTGTGGATGTTTACGACCTTATTTTTTGCACTGGTTGCAAGCCTAAGAGACTATTAAGCTGCTTTTGTACTATATGCTGGACAACACGGCAATTCCTACGAATTCCAGGAATTGTTGGGTCAGAAATTTCATGACAGAACGATCGTCTCCATTAAATTTGAAAATATTTTCGATCAGCACACTCATTTTCGAGGTATTTGACAAGATACGATTGCACTGTCGTGTGAACAACGTCAGCTAGACAGGCGGTGACAGCTTTTGGATCAGTTTTAAATTTTCTAGCAAATTCGACGACTCGCTGCTTTTCGCTTCTTGCTCGCTGCGTCTGCTGGCGTCGCCGAGGCCGCACTGATCTTAACGCTTTGTTTGAGTTTTAATGACTTACAACTGCCATGCTTGAACGACACCATTCAAGGCAACGCGGCGTTTCTCCCAGTCCAAAATGACTCGTCAAGTTACAATTTCTCCAATTTAAACATCTCATCGATCCAAGCGCTGCCTCCCTTTGCAACATCCATGTAAGTCACAGCTATTCCCTCTTAATGTACCGTCATGTTGTCAACTATTGTAGTGATTTATCGTTTAATCAAATTAACGAAGTAACGGTACAAGTTCCAACTTCACTCAATCTTCTGTACGCATTTTGAATCTTCTGTTCATTTCTCAAGTTTTGTCTTAGGAATTTAAGTCACAACGCACTCTTGAATCGATGGCTTCAAACGCCGCTTCCCGTCCAGACTTTGTCCGCAAATCCCTTAAAAGTTACGTTTAACACGTTATCCTGTAGGGATGTAAGCTACAGCCACGGGGGACTCCCTTGGATTCAAACTCTACCATGGGAGGTTTATTTGCCCAAACTACTCCGCTTGTATGTATTTTGCAATCTCTTAGTCACTTTGCAATGCTAGATATTTCCGTGGCAACAATTTATCGCAGCTCTCGCTGTCGTATGCGAATTTCCCTATGTATCCCTTCAACGCCTTGTAAGTTCCCCCCACTGCCCCCCCTTGGTTATGCTTCCTTTTAGAGACTTGAATGACAATCCAAATGTCCTTCTCACGGTCAATTCAAGTGTCTACAACCGTTTCAACTATGGAAATGTCAAGTTGGCATTGGAATCGACGTCGTACAACTCGACTTTGAATATCTGTGGGTAGAATACCAACTTTGTCCGTCGTATTTCGTCGACTGCCTCGTTTCAAGAGGTTTATTCGGCCATGAATCGCACCACGGCGGTTTATGTGTGCTATTGGGGATATATAGACACCTCCTACAATCGTAAGTCTTGACATGGTTGCAGCTCATGGGCTAAATGTATCGTAGCTGGTAAAATTGACGCTTTCAACAATATCCTCGTGGCCTTGTCGATTGGCACGTCTGGCATTCTCCTCGTTTGGATTGTCTTGCGAATGTTCGCTGCCAAGTGGCGAGAGCGCTATCAATTATATGCCCGAGAGACGATTTGCAGCTCCAATCGCAGTGGATACATCGATCCGACGACGACTGCCAACCACGCAATTTACGTGGAGCAGCCAGCCACTCCCCGACGAAATTAAATAGAAATACAATGGCAAACAAAATCCAAGTAGTTGATGCTACAGGGTGGAATTCCAAGAAGGGACCGACTGGGAAAAGATGGAAATGTTCGTTTGAACATTAACATTTCATGAAATCATGGCGGGAATAACTTATGTCTTGAATGCAAATTTTCCAGCGAGCGTTTAATTTAAGTTTCCCCCCACAGCCGTTAAAAGTTGAAAAAGACTCGGCTTTGGCTTAGTTGTCACGGTCGTCGTCGTCGTAGTTGTTGTTCTCTGGCGCAATGGAATGGATGGAAGCGACACAACGAAAAAGCACAAGATTGGATTTTGCAAGAATTTCCGAAAAGTGTCGAATTGGCACGGTGGATCTACGCGTGGACAAGCTGCAGACCAACAAGACGGCAGTGTTCCAGGACTCTCGCAGAGCGCTGTGAAATGTCAGAAAGAAATATATTGACAGATAAAAATCGTTTCCAAGTCACGACGATCAGCGGCTATTTCTTCAATTTCTAGCACAAATTTTAGCATTTTCCAAGCAAGGGCAAATCCATGACGTGAACGAGACAGACGTGGATAAATATGCCGCTTTTTGGAACAGTGTGAAAATTTCCTCGACATGAATCCATTAGCTGCTTTGAGTTTCTTGCTATCTGCGTCTGCTGGCGTCGCTCAAGCCTCGCTGGTCTTCACGCTTTGGAAGACTTCAAAGCCATACGGCGTTTCTCCCAGTCCAAAATGACTCATCAACGTACAATTTCTCCAATTTAAACATCTCATCGATCCAAGCGCTGCCCCCCTCTGCAACATCCATGTACGTTTCATCTACGCTCTGTCTTCTTGTTGACTACATTTTGTAGTGATTTGTCGTTGAATCAAATTCGCGAAATAATCATCCACGTGTACAAGTTCACTCGTCTTTTTGAAGGAAATATGTGGCAATTTCAAGTCCTCTGACGTCGTAAATATAGGAATTTACGTCACAATGCGCTCATCAATCGGTGGATTCAATCGCCTTTGAAACTTTGTAAGCACATTCCCCCGACAGACCCCCTCCCCCTTTTGACTCTTTTTTTTTGTAGTGATGTGAGCTACACGCAGGGGGGATTACCTTGGGATCAAAATCTACTCTGGTCCTATATGCCCAAACTCCAACACTTGTAATTCGTCAATAGAATGTTCCCCCCTGACATTCTCATGGTAGTTATTTTCAGGGCAACAATTTATCACAGCTGTCGCTGTCGTCCACGAATTTCCCCCCTTTTCCTTTCAACGCCCTGTAAGTCCCCCCACGTTCCCCCTTTTAACTATCTTGCTTTTATAGAGACTTGAAGGACAATCCCAATCTCATTCTCACGGTCGATTCAAGTGTGTACAATCTTTTCTACAATGGAGATGTCAAATTGGCAATGGAATCGACGTCGTACATCTCGACTTTGAATATCTGTGGTGAGAACACGAATTTCGTCCGTTCGTTGACGCCAAACACCTCTTCTTTAGATGGATAAGCTGCAAGTTATCGCACAACGGTGTCACGAACGGTCTATGTATGCTATTGGGGATATTCCGACTATACCTGGATTCGTAAGTGTCGACATATTTCAATGCTGAATGTAAATTGATTGTAGCTGGTCCCAAGAATGGTGGCGTCAACAATATCCTCGTCGCCTTGGTGATTTGTGGCATCCTCGTGCTTTGGCTTTTCTTGAGAACAATCGCTGCCAAGTGGCAAAAGCGATACGAGTGCTAGTCCCCAAGAACACTAAATGTTGAATCTTTGATGAAATTTCAAGAGTTGTCGAGGGCAAAGTACAAGTCGTGGGGCGAATTGACTTTAATAATCGTCGAGGAGTCACGAGATCGAGTTTATATTTCGTTCGACGTTGCATGAAAGGAAGTCACATTTGTTGCTGTTAGGCAATTCCATGCTGTAGCAAGCGGAGGGCAACGAGGAGGAATATCAGCATGAGGTCAAGGGGAAGAGGCCAACAATTGGACGGAGTGATGCAAACTCTTTTGCTGGTGCGTATAGAATCACTGCAACGATCTCCCCTGCGACCCCAAACATGTTATTCCACCAAATCTAATGTACTGCCTTTCCATATCCGCAATCCATACGCCGTCGATATATATATATGTCGCCATGCCATACATAGCAAATCAAAGAATTCAAGCTATTGTCGTTCTACTACGGAGTACTCCGGAGTAATAAACAATCGAGGGGAAATAAGACTTTCCTTTCAACTACTTCGAAGTATTCTGATTCACTCAAAATTTCCGAACTTGGCTGAAATCGATCAAACTTTGAATAAATCCCCATGTGGGAACGGGAATGTAGGTCGTAGCCGCAAGAAAATTAGAAGGGGTTGTCGATAGACTGGATCTTGGGTGGGATCAAGGTCAACGCAGACACCAGGAGCAGCAAGCAAGGTTGATGGAGGGCAAAGTTGGGCAGAAAGTTGGAGTCGGATTCTTCCTTGGAGGCACGTAGGGGCACTCGCGTATGCGTGCGACTTCGGAGGAGGTTGTACTGTGGCCCAAGTACTACGTCTAGCTGCGGCTGACGTTGATGCAGGGCAATGAGGAAAGGTAACAATCGGTGTCGGCTTCTCACGAGGCAGCCGGTGGAACTCACTAAGCTGTCTTGAACTTGGGTACACTTCGGGCCACGCCGCAAACTCACAGGATTGGTAAGCGAGGCAAAAAGAAGAGTGAATTCAAAGTTAATCTATCCTGGGTTCTTGGTTTGGTTGGTCTGCGCGGCTCACGCTGTTCGAATGTCTGGTTGAGTCGGGGAAACAAGCTGTTTGCTCAAAATGCTTGGTGGAGCAGCTTCATCGCGAAGCCCGGGGATCTATCCGGTGACCATCTGGTGGAGTCTGAGTCCATGTGGTATCCGATATCTTGGGGTTTGCATGGTGCATGGGGGCGGCTGGTTCGTTTGACTAAACTGTGGAATCCAGCCAAGGATGTGGAGTCCAAGACATACGGTTCTTCGAGTGCTGGGCCCAGGTTAGCAAGTGCTCCTTGTGGTCATTGTTGGATTGTCTTTTCCGGCATCACAAGCCACCCTGGTCGCCTCGAGACGCGTGGAACGAGTGACCACATCGGATGCCAATCTCGCCACCGCAACGCCAATCTCGGATCGGTCGCAGTCATTCTGTGCTCACTAGTGACTCGTCTGACTTTCAAGCAAAACGTCCGATGTCGTCTCAAGATCACCTCAGCAAGCCACGGTGCGTGTCCAAGAGAGTAGCCAGCTCATCTCAAGCACCTACCTCATCGAATGACAGGTGTCGCCTGAAGCTCCAACGGCGCCGGACAAGGCTTCTTCAACTCATGTCACCGCCCCATCACCGACGAGTCATACACCATCTCGTGGGACTGAGTCGGCAGAGAAGCGTCCGACTCCGGGGACGAGTCGTGGTCCTTCCACGCAAGAGGAGTCGGATACCCAGAGCGATGGTGAGCCCATGGGAGCCGGTCCTGGTCCTTTCAGCGAGGACGTGGCTGAGGAACTGGTCAATCAAGCACGTTACTTGGTCAATCTTGAACGCCAATCTGATATCCAACGAGCTGCCATAGAAAAGCTGATTGAAGAAGTTGGTCGGCTCAAGCTCGCGGTGGACCATCTGACGGCTATCGGTCGTAACGGTATTTGCGGGGTTTTGGATTCGGAGTCTGGTGAGATGTGTCTTGAGCCATACGATACGTGTCCTGCGCGTCGCGCAGGCGGCCATTGTGATCGAGTCCGAGGAGGTCGTCGAAGCGGCGAACTCTGTGGTATGTTCACCACCAAGCGCAAGCCTTGCGAGAATTTGAAGTCCACTTGCCCGGCGCGTCTTCAAAATCGCCATCCCCCCTCAGCCACCAGGCTGGGGAGTGGAGTCCGATGCTTCCCAGTAATTTCCACTTAACGTGATAGTGATTTTCGGGGGTCCTCTCATACTTGATGTGTCGGTTGCTTCATTTGGAATCGGAAAATCTTGGCCAATACATTCTCGTCAACTCCTGCCAGTTGGTGTCTTTTCTCTTTTCGATCTTGGTACGTGTTGGGCATTCTTGAGTTTCATGTCAGCTCATCAAGAGACCAAGCCAACGAAGTCTGCACACACATCCAAGTTTGGTCGAAGGGCAATTGATGCGGCAGCTGAAGAAACAGGTCGCTCTCAGTCGCTTCCTGTCCAAGTGGATTCTTCCGTCCAGTTGGAGTCCCGGTCATCTGCACCAGTCTCGCGTCGTTCTGGTGTTTTGGGCTCTGTCCTCTCTGGCATGCGTCCGCCCCCGGTAGTCCCCGGCTATTCAGCCAAGGGTGATTCTTACGATCGTTCGTCGAGACGGCGTCCCGAGAAGAAGCAAGCGCCTGCCACCTCCGACGAAGTCCCGCCGCATTTGGTGGTCTTTCCTCCGGCGCCGCCATATTTACCATCTCCGGCTTCATCTGCGTCTTCTTGCGATGAGTGGGTGTACGATCGCAACGATCTTTACCAACCGGCGATTGAGCTCACCGAACGCGAAGCGGAGCTCTTCGGTTCACCCAGCTCCGATACTCCAGGCCATGAGTTCGAATATCGGCCCAACCGGATTGAAGCGAGGGTTTTTGATCCCGAGGTGGACCACCCTAGTGGATTTGCAACGTCGCTCCACACTCTTCGGAAGGAGAGGGTATCATTGCCGCCTGCGCCAGCTCCCCCACTTTTTCATATCAAGGAAGAGCCAGTCACTTCAAGTGCAGTCACTTCAAGTGCACCAGTGGAAGCGTACTCCGAAGATTCTGAGTTCACAACTTCATGGGAGGACGAGCCGGATGTCGAGGAAGATAAGGCCGAAGCAAGCATACTGGCCGAGCGTTTTTGGCGAGCCGACGTTGAAGCATCCTTGACCACTGCCACTGTCGATGGTGTGGTGTTGCCACGATACTTGCCACGCGTTGGATCAGCCAGTGCTCCTTCCACCTCCGCGGTTACTGTTGCCTCGGGTGAAGCTGGGCTCTTGAGGGAGGAAGAAGACTCCAAAGCGGAGGAGTCTGACTCCGGTACCTTGGATTTGGGCGAATCGGACGGTGACATTCGTGACTCATCGAAGACTCTGCCGACCGTTATGAATGCTGACCCACAGCCAATCATGCGAGGCGACTTGATGGCTAGTTGGGAGAGATCCTTGCCGGACTCGGACTCCTTGCATCCTGCTGCTCAAGAGATGGTGCTAGCGCAACGGACGTTGTTGCAGGCCGCGACCGAATTGCATGAGCGCGTGGCCGAAGGTTTCGATCAAGACGTCGTGCGCAAGAAGTTGCGGGTACTTCAGCAAGCTTCCGTGGCTCTTTCTGGCAGCGTGGTCTCCTTTTCGGCCAACGTTTCGCTTGAGGTTGAACGATTGTCTGGGCGCTTGGAGGCATCTGAGAAGGAAAACGCCTCCTTAGCCTCGCGATTGACCGAATTGGAAGCTCAGTTCTCAGCAGTGGAGGCATCTCGTGTCCAGCATGTAAGTTGTCTCCCTTTTGGTGTTTGATTGATCTCCCGGTAGGACCAAGAAACACTCGAGAAGATCGATACCATAAACGACCTTCTGGGCCAGATTGGAACTCCGGCGTCTTCTGCTGCGGCTGTCCCGGGTGAAGTGTCTCCCACCCATGAAGACCGATTGAGAAAGCTGGAGGAGACTGCCCGCGCATGGCCACAAGTTGCCGCGAAGATGAATGACCGTCTCGGCCAGCTGGAGCAGTCATCATCGGTGATTCCGTCTTCGGCTCTTCCACCTGCGGTGCCGTCGGCCACGCTCGAAAGAGAAGTGCAAAACGAAGTTGTGTCTGGTTCAGCGACGGCGTCCCCAGCTGGTGGTGGTGAAGACAACTTGCCAAGCGAACCCGAATCGGAGGAGGATCCTTCCGGGTCTTCTCAAGTGGAGTCCTTGCCCGTTCAAGCATCCAACGGTAGCGAGCAACCAAGCGCCTTGTCTGGGGGTGATTGGGATTATTACTCTCGGATGTTGGGGATCTCAGCAGAAGATTTGAAGGCCGCGAAGGACCTTGATTTCGAGCCAAGCGCCAAGTGTCCCAATCGAGCTCGTTGTGGCTTCGTTGGAACCAGTCGGGTTGCATGCTTGAACCCCTTGGGAAGTTGTGGCAAACACAAGGCCGAGGAGCTGCTTCCTGCGGAACTGGAGCGAGAGCGGCGGCGTCAAGTGGCGAACGGAATTTTCTTGTTGTTGGTTCCAGTCACTCGGCGAACGGCTGCCATCAAACGAGAGCGACGAGCGGCCCGAAAGACTGCTGCGGCTGATGGTGGTAAAGGATCTTCCAAGAAATCCAAGAAGTAGGGGGCGAGCATCTGTAGTCTTGTACTGATTGAATAACTTCCATTTTTGTTTGCCTTCTTTTGTCCATCATAAGTTCCTCGATTTTTGCCTAAGTCTTGAGCAATCCGCCTCCTGCGCCCGAGGTGGCGCCGTACAGCTTATGCAGTACGAGGCGGGCTCCATAGGTTACACCGTAGTGGCCGCTTGTTGAGGAGGTCCTTTAGGAGCGGTAGGGGGTGGGTTCAAGTCGTCGTCAACCATCATTGCTAGCCGACTCCACCCAAGTCGGTTTCTATGGAACTTTCTCAATTCGGGGGTAGATTCTAGCAGAGCTTCAGGCTCCCAAGTCCATGGTCCATCATTGATCAACTGTACTTCCAGCTCTCGGATGCCACCATTGAGACGAGTATTCCTCACAGCCACGGGCACCTGCAGAGGAGTCCCTGGAATGGACTGTTGTCGGTTGGTAAAAGAGGTGTCAGGTAGTAGTTCTTCATCAAAGTCAACAGGGGGTATGCCTTCTAGCAGCTGTGTTGGCCTTAGTGGACTCAGTCGTCGCGTTTTCAGTCGGGAGTCATGGGTTGTCGTGTAGAACCGATGGTTCTTCCCTGATCTCAGACTTACGACCTCGACCTCGCTTGCATAATTTTTCGGCCGATTCACCACCCTGAAGGGTCCATGTCATAGGTGAGCAAGCTTGAGCTTGACTCCTGGCTTGACCTTGTCGATATAGACCCATACAGCGTCACCCACTCTGATCCGAGTGTCAACATCAGCCGGGAGCCCTTCATTGTGTCGCCTGGCTCGTTCTTCCACAGCTTGTTTGACCAGTAGACGAGCCATATCCATGCAGTGAGCGTGTTGGTGGTAAAGTTGCAGTCTCCATTCGTATGAATCCAAATTGGCATCCGTCTTCACGGATGGTAAACTAGCCATCATGGTGGTATAAGGATCCCACCCATGCATCAAGAAGATTGGGGTCTCCTTCCTAGTAGCTGACACTGAGGTGTTGAGGGCAAAGACCATTCGTTCAGCTACGTCGTCCCAGTCTCGTTGGTGTGGGTCTTGGATGTACAATTTCACCATTCTTGTGATGGTTTGGATTCCTCGTTCAGCAGTACCATTGGCTTGAGGTCGGTATGCAAAGGTAGGGGACTGACTCTGACCGAGCATTGCTGCAAAGTGTTTGAATACCTCACTCATGAAACTGGGCTTCCGGTCATGTCTGAGCTCTCTGCAGGCACCAAACCTTCTGAAGACGGCCTCTTCATATGCTTGAGCGATTGTGTGTGCATGTCTGTTTGGTGTAGCCTTGACCATGACCATCGCTGTAAATATATCTTCGAAGAGAACAAGTTGGGTGTTTCCGCGGAAGGACTTAGGGAGGTCTGTCCCAATGTCGAAGTATACGATGTCCATGGGTCTTTGTGGTAGAAGATTGCCTGGGGATGGTGCTTTGACGTGCGGTGAAGGAGCGCCAGTAGCACAGGTTTCACAGTTTTCGCAGTAAGTTTTGGTATCCGCATACATCGAATCCCAGTAGTAGAAGGCTTTGGCTTTGGCATAGGTCTTCGTGAACTTGAAGTGTCCTCCCTAGACTCCATCATGACATTGCTGGAGGACTTCGGTCACTAGAGATCGTGGTATGACTAGTGACCAGGTGAGTTGAGGAGTCGGACTCCGTTTGGTTGACCAGAGGAGTCGGTAGAGGGCTCCTTCTTCGCATATGTCGAATTGATGCACCGTCTTGGCAATTTGTTGGCATTCTCGCTGGGATAGGTGCGCAGGATATTCGTTGAAGGCGGATACGTGCCAAGGTGTCTGACTCTTGTCTCTGGGCCACCAGAATGGTTCCGCGTGAGGTTAGAGCAAAAATTGATGGGGGGGTATCGCCAGGCTTATATGCAACGCCACCCCGAGACCGAGACGACGCCGCAGTGGAGTCAGGTTGAGCCAAGTAGTGCAGGTGCTCTGGGAGGGGAAATCGGGTGTCGTGGACAAGGTGCGGCAGCCAGTTTAGGGAGTGCAGTAGATCGAGCGTGGAGGAGTCGGTCACCTCACCTGTCGTTCGGTCGGTTAAGCCTTGTGAAGCCAGGTAATCGGCTGCTCCGTTCCATACGCGCTTGACGTGATGGAATGACGTGCTGACAAGCTGGTTGTTGAGCGTGTGGACTTCAGCGAGGAGTGTCTGCAAGTGCGGCTTGGTGCACCGCATCCGATTGAGTACCTGCTCGATAACAAGCCGCGAATCTCCGAAGACTCGGACACTAGTAAAGTGGAATCGGATAGCTGCTGATAGTACCGCGAGGAGCCTGCATATTCGGCCCCATTGACGGTAGTGTCGGTGACGACGCCATAGCCGGCCCATAGGATCTTCCACTCGGGTAGTTGCCATAGGATCGCACCAAAACCACCCACTCGTTCAGAAAATTTGATGGAGCCGTCAAACGTAGCTAAGACAGCAGACTCTTCGGTGGTGAAACGAGGGAGGCTCTGTTGCTCTGGAGTCAAAGATCTTGTGGACTTCAGAGGGGTGTATAGTGTAAGAACGTCCATTGTAGAGTCCGATGGCGGGCAAAGTGAGGAGGCCAACAGCATCGGGATGCCATCGAGTCCTTGGAGGTTGGAGGAGTCCACCACTTGGAGGGTCCATGGAGATAACATTGCAGCCCATGAGAGATGATCCGTGCGTCCTTGTTTGTCCTTTCGGATCCAATTGATGATAGCATGCTTGGAGTACACCGTCAACGAGTTGCTCCGTAGCTCATAGAAGCAGACCTTGAGGACATGTAGTAGAGTCAGAATCTCCCTTTCCCAGTGCTCGTAGCGAGGTTCACCACCTTTGAGGACACGTCCACAGAATCTCACTGGATGGAGGAGTCCATCATGTTCTTGACATAGGGTGGCCGATATGGCCCAGTTCGTGACGTAGAGCAGCACGTGTAAGGGAAGGTTCGGATTGGCGTGCTTGAGGACTGGGGAGTGCTAGCGTAGGCACGTTTAAGCTCGTCAAACGCATCCAAAGCAGCTGAGGAGACAGACCCTTGGCGAAGCTGGTCATCTGATATTTCGTATAGGCAGCTGGCTTTAATGGAGTAGTTCTCGATGAACCTGAAGTAGAAGTTGATGGACCCCAGGAAAGACTGCATGGCTCGAAGCGATTTGGGGAAGGGCATTTGCAGGACTTGATGGAGTCCTCGGGGCTTTGCGTGGATTCCCTCTCGCGAGATAAGATGCCCTAAGAAATCGACAACCGTCTTCCCGAACTTGCTCTTGACTCCAGTCCATGATCATCGACAAACGAGGGTCGGTTTGCTGGAGCTGGCATCGAGGAGGCATCGCGTACATGACCAATTTGGAACATGTCCCGGGGTTCGCCATCTTCGTCAACCTCGTTCATTCCTGGCGGCAGATCGACAAAGCCATACAGCGCATTAGTGATCATTCTTTGATAGATCATCGGCGCATTCTTCAATCCTTGACCCATACGCGTCCACTCAAAGTGTCCCAACGGGCAAATGAAAGCGCTGATGAGTCGCGCTCGTTTGGTGGCACGCACCACCCAGAACCCACTGGCATTGTCAAGGGATAGGAGCCACTGCACCGCGTGGAAGCCTGATAGCATGGCGTCCAAGGTAGGCATTGGAGACCTCATGAGTTCCTGGAGGTCGTTGATTCCACGGTAGTCGATGCAGAGTCGGATATCAGATCCACCCTTCTTGAGTACGATTACAATTGGGGATGCCCACTGAGAGTTGGAGAAGGTGATGAGTCCATAGCTGAGGAGTCCTCGAAGTAATTCAAACAGCTTTTGGAGGTGTTCAGGGCGTACCCGTCTTGGTCGATGGGCGATGGGTTTGGCTGACCCCACGTCAATGTCACAGACTGTTCCTCGCGCTGGAGGTGGGAGGCCGTTCCCAGACCGAATGAAGTATGCCTTGTATTTGTCGAGCACTTCGCGCATCTGTTGGCGTTCTTCTTCGGATTGCCCGACTTCTCCGTAATCCAGTTGGTCCATATCGAAAGGTAATTGAGGGGGGATCTCTGGAATGAGAGCCAGCTGACTCTCCATTTCTTCTGATGTAAGATCAACCCCTTCCCTGATGACCACTTCCAAAGGTAGTGTCCTTTGATCAAGATCAGGAGGAGGCGCCTGCAAGGTAAAGATGCTTGGAGGAGGGAGCCCTTGGTGATGTTCTGTGACAAGGTATGAGAAGTTGGACCCCTGCTTGGTGTTGTCGTCCACCAGTACTGCTTCATGTCCGTCTCTTCCAGTGAAGTCTTTCCTTGTGTCGACGTCTCCAGGTCTTATGTCAGCTTCTGTTTGGGTCAATCTTCTGATTCCCGACTGGGTCAGGAGTGCTTCTGGGGGAGCTCTCGGTGGTCTGTCCGTGTAAGGCATTTCGGGACAGTCACCCGCCAGGACTTGATCTCGCATTCGCTGGTACCGTTGAATAACTTCCTTCGTAGGCAGCGGCTTTCCATTCCTTGTATCGCAGACTGTTTGTGCGCACCATGGTGTGGTCATTAGGTCGGTCGCCTGGAGCGGAGATGGCTCCGACAACTGAGTGGGGTGGTAACACAAGTAGAGAATTGTCCACATTGGTGACTCGATATGACCTAGGAGGGCCAGAGTCGTCGTCGACAATGGCCGTGGTAACCCATCGTGCTCCTCGTTGGACCCAAAACTCAGGTGCGTTGGTCAATCCTGGTCTTGGAGATGGTAACTTGATACAGACGCTGTCTCCAGGCTGAAGTTGTATCTGTCGTGGGATCTTGACGGTGTCGACTCTCCCTCGTCGGTACTTGATGGGCTGCAGCACTAGTGGGACCCAGTTGTCTTCCGGGAGTTGGATCTCTCGCTTCACCGTATCAATGATCATGCCAGCTTTCTCCAAGAAGTCCATGCCCAGAATGGCGTGGAATCCAACTGGTCCAAAATCGCAGACTGCAATCGTGAAAAGGTATGTCAGTCCGTCTCCAATAGTCAGCTTGATCGGGACAGTGCCAGCTGTGGTGGCCGATCCATTTCCGAACCCGTCGATTCCTGTTTTGGTGGAGGCGTCTACTCGCAGTCCTAACCTTTCCGCAAATCGGGTGTGTAGTACACTCATGTTGGCACCAGTATCAGCCAGGACAACAGCGCAGGTTCGTTCAGTATTTTGGCGTCCAGGAAGGCTTGACAGTGAGCTTCATGATCCACCTCGCTAGTTCGCCAGAATCCAAGTCGTTCTCCTGCGAGTAGATTGAGTTGCTGAGGCATAGTTGCGCTATCCTCGTTGGCGAAGAATACTTGTGGAGCAATCGTAGGGGATGGACTTGATATATTCCAGATTACTGGTGTAGGAGCACTCAAGCGGTTGGTATCGGGTTCTTCTGAGATGACGGGCGGAGTAGCAGCCGATGCTAGCTTGGAAGCCAGGAGTCGGACACTTGCTCGCAATCGTTCCTCATATCCATCCAAAGCCATGGCTTGGTCTCTTGTCTGGGGCACTATGACGGGCTTGAATGCATGTTGTTTCTCGGGTTTTTCTTGGTTATCTTCTTTTTTCAGTTTTTGTTCAGTGGTGGTTGGTTGCAGTCGATGTCCGGCGCAACTGGGGCTTTGCAGGGCCCCCGGACTTAGACTTTTAAACAACCTAGGAGATCGCTCACGTCGTCGATGCCCAAACTCTCCAAGTGGTCTTTGAGCTTCGTCATTTGAGCTTGGCGCGGGCAGAAGTCGGTCTTCAAGTGAGGAACATAACTTGGAGTCTTGCACATAGCGCATGCCTTGAAGCAATTGGAGTCAGGATGTCCTTTGCGTTGGCATAAGGAGCACGTCGTGTTGGTCCAACACTTCCCATTTGGCTTGTAGTGTTCTTCGCCGCACTCTTGGCATAGTTCTCGTTTGAGTGGGCCTCGTCCAAGAGCGTAGATCTCCGCTCGCAAGGCTTCCGTCAGATCCATTGAGGAGTCCGATTCCATATAGGCGACCTTGCCTTTGGTTCTGGGGATCGGTGGAGAGGCGGACTCTTTGATTCCATGTTCAAACGCCTTCATAGCTTCATTTTCGCGCTGAGTGTCGAGATGCTCTTCAAGTTCCATCATGGATTGGAATCCGATGGGCAGTAATGTCGCGCCAAATGTTTTATCCATTAGCGCTCGGGCGTATCGCTTGATATGGAGCCGAAGGTTCCTTCGATTGCCCACGTAATCTAGGTTGATCTTTCGTGCAGCGGCATTGAAGCGGAATAGGTAAGCTTTGTTGGATTCCCCAGGGCGCTGCTTCATGGTGTAATAGATCTCTTCGTTTGGGATCGGACTCTGCACGAACTCATTTACAAAGCGGGATCGGATGGTGTTCCATTTGACTTTGTAGCGTGGATCCAGCTGTGCAAACCAGTCTTGTACTGGTCGGGCTACATGCAAACGAAATCGCCGTTTCGTTTCCACGTCGGTCCACCCGCAGGCGACGGCCGTTTCTTCAAATCTCTGAAGCCAGGCTCCAGTGGCATCTCTTCCTTCTGAATCGCCTTTGAACGTGGGTAGGGACTCCACGGGTAGGATCTGGACTTGGTTTCCTTCGACTCGCCGTCCAATTGGAGGAGGCTCATCGTCGGGGTCATCTGGGTAATCGAATTCATCATCCAGGGAATGTTTTCGGGAGCGTTGAATGAGTGCGATCAAATTCTCGCTCTGAGCACGAAAGAGCGCGAGCATATCGGCGTGTGTAACGACGTCATTCGGGCGTTGGTGGTCATCGTGCTCGGATGCAGCAAGGCTGCCAAAGTTTCGACGCGTGGCATTGGACGCGAGAGAATGTCCATTTATCGTTGAGGGGATATTTTGCACCCAAGGGTGCGAGGGCACGGGCTCTTCTCTCAAGGGAGTCCGTGGGTCTTCATCGGAGCTCACACTGGCGTGAGGGTTCAGTTCGGCTAAGAGTTCTTCAGCCGTTGATAAGTTGTGGTTCGTGATAGCAGAATCAACCATGCTGGTTGCAAGAGGTGAGCTACTCATTGATCCTCGGTCCCGGTTCGTGGCATGCGAAAGGCTCGATAAAACGTCTCGCAACATCCGATTCCACCACTTGGGGGAACGGGAATGTAGGTCGTAGCCGCAAGAAAATTAGAAGGGGTTGTCGATAGACTGGATCTTGGGTGGGATCAAGGTCAACGCAGACACCAGGAGCAGCAAGCAAGGTTGATGGAGGGCAAAGTTGGGCAGAAAGTTGGAGTCGGATTCTTCCTTGGAGGCACGTAGGGGCACTCGCGTATGCGTGCGACTTCGGAGGAGGTTGTACTGTGGCCCAAGTACTACGTCTAGCTGCGGCTGACGTTGATGCAGGGCAATGAGGAAAGGTAACAATCGGTGTCGGCTTCTCACGAGGCAGCCGGTGGAACTCACTAAGCTGTCTTGAACTTGGGTACACTTCGGGCCACGCCGCAAACTCACAGGATTGGTAAGCGAGGCAAAAAGAAGAGTGAATTCAAAGTTAGTAGTCTATCCTGGGTTCTTGGTTTGGTTGGTCTGCGCGGCTCACGCTGTTCGAATGTCTGGTTGAGTCGGGGAAACAAGCTGTTTGCTCAAAATGCTTGGTGGAGCAGCTTCATCGCGAAGCCCGGGGATCTATCCGGTGACCATCTGGTGGAGTCTGAGTCCATGTGGTATCCGATATCTTGGGGTTTGCATGGTGCATGGGGGCGGCTGGTTCGTTTGACTAAACTGTGGAATCCAGCCAAGGATGTGGAGTCCAAGACATACGGTTCTTCGAGTGCTGGGCCCAGGTTAGCGAGTGCTCCTTGTGGTCATTGTTGGATTGTCTTTTCCGGCATCACACCCAAATCGAACCAGCCAATCAGCGTCCAGATTGTGCTTAAAACACACACAAAACACACCAACACACACACACATTAATTTATGTCCCTTCCAATTATCCTTGAATTTACTATTGCCAGATTGATCACTCAAATTTCGTCGATTTGGATCAAAACTGCAAATTTGGACGAAAAAGACAATACAACATTCTAATACGAAAACTCCAAAAACTCGGAATCAAGTTCCACCTTCTTGGCATGAAGAATTGAATGCAGGTCGTCTTCTTGGGTAAATCCACCGTCCGGTTCCGCACGTTTTCGGAGAAGTTCTTCCACAACCATGCCAACTTGATTGTTTGTGCCTTGAAATAGTGATGCAATTGCCGTTTTGTTGGCTGTGTTGACCGAAATGAGAGGAGAGCATGCGGGATGATACGACAATGCTCCATGAAACTCGTCGTTCTGTTCTCGGCTGATCACAAAGCAATTCGATGGAATAGGAAACATGGCAAGATTTGATTTGCAATTCATGACACCTCGAACTAGAATGGCATTTGTCAAAAATGAAGGGCATTGACTCAATTTGTCCAGATAAACACTGGCTTGGCTGGGTTGAAATGTGCCATATCGCCGTTTCCGCTGGTCAACAACAATCGCCATTTGACCCGTCACAGCATGCTTGAGAGCAAAGAAAATGTCGACTCCTTCTTCGCTATTCAATGCAATACAACCAGAAGAGATCCAATCAATAGTTTCCAATGTGTTATTACCACGTCGGGTAAGGATTCGGCCAGTACTCGGGCCAAACTTTTCTGCACATCGAAATACTCTGGAAACAACTAGTTTCACTTGAATGGCACTTGTTTCATCCTCCATTTTGGCCCCATGAAACAAGTCTCCGAGCATAACCGTCGAGTGTCCAAGAACCAGCAATGCGTTGATTCGGCAAGCATAAAAACAAGCACCAAAGACCTCCCAGGACTGCCACGGTAAAATATCAAACAATGTTGAATCGACAAACTTGAACAAATCATTCAGAGCAAATACAAACGAAACTTCTGCTTTTGATGCTGTACGTGGGGCTTCCACTTGCAGAAAAAGTGAATACGGAACACTAATCATGCATCGTACGCGGCCATTCAGATCAGAGCGTGGAGATAGCAAGCATATTGAGGAATCTCGAAGTCTGGACCAAGTTAGCTTGTCGTCAAACGATTCGTCAGGTTGGACAAGTTTTCCCGATAGCGCAAATGTGGCTAGTCGGAGGCGCTGCGTGGGATTCAACACACTAAAAGCAGAGGTCACGTATGTGCCAGTAATTGTGGTGTAGCATTTTTCAATCATCTCCAAAGATAGACCACCATTTGATTCCATTTTCAATGCCAACAAATATTCGACCACCCATCGTGGCACCCCACCAAGAAAAAACAAATGGCGGCAAACCTGCGAATAGTCCAGTAGTCTGGCAAATTCTCGAGTCGACTGCACAAAAGAAAACACTTGATGAATGGTCAAGAGCGACATGGGAAGTCGTTGGGTCACAAAATTGGACGAATTCGCAATTACATGAAAATTCGTACCAGCAAACATTGTAGCAAAACGAGCTTGGACGAGGATTGTGCGCATAGTACATTTCCAATGGTTTCAACAAGTTGCCGCAGAATGGTCGTGTCGGCATTCTTTTCAAGGGCACCAACTTTTTCAATCTTTTGGTATTCATCGATGCCAAGAAAGAGATACAACCGTGGTGGATTTCCATACCTTTCAGAGAGCTTGTGTTGAATGACTTGCAATGCTAGCTTGAGCGTTAGCTCATTTCCATTAGATGGCAATCGTTTTCGAAACCACTCGTCAAACTGTACCACGCAATTCGCATCAAGGAAGAATCGGAACAACAACCGCCATGAAAACGACGCTTCAATCGACATTGTTCGCTCCACTGGCGCGGGAGTGAACCCATTGGAGTATGGAACAATGCAATTGAAATCATCTTCCAAACCTGTTTCCTTCCAAACGTTGCGCAGAATTAATAGGCCTTCTTCCAACATACGTGTTTTTCCCAAACCTGACATGCCAGAGCAAACAGGGATTGTCCGCTTGGTGCGATCGATTGCTGTAGTCGTACTAGCTTCGATGATCGTCATGTAGCACTTGGTTGCACTTTGAATCGCCTCTTCCCGACCAGTCAATCGAAATTGCAAACTTTCTTGTAGCAATCATGAGGGCTTGAAAGGATCGCATCCTTTTGGATCATTTCACTTTCCAGAAATGAAACGAGAGCCTTGCAATTCTTGACCATCCTTGGACAGGAATACCAACGACGTATGGAATCGATCCACGAGATGGCTTGCGACAGAATCGACGCAGATGCAATTTGCTCGGGAACAACCACCAAGAGGGCATCCTTCACTGACCCACCATAATCCCCGATCGTTGAATCTTCTTCGAGACGAACACCAGGATTCTCAAACGCCGCCTGGTTCGCGTAGACTCGGAGATCGGACGGAGCGATGCATTTCAAGTGACTATCTGCGTATTTCACCTTCACTTCCTTCCTGAACTGATCAATCACACAGCTCGAAGGGATATCGACCGAACTTGCCGTCGTTTTATTGTACGGTTTACCGTGGCCATCCACCAGAAGAAACCACACGAAGTGGCTTGCCATCTTCCAAATTCGGGATGGAAGGTCAGAAAATGTTTAACGGAAACGACCGAGCACATATCTTTTGGGAAAATCTTCAACTCGTCCCCATAACGCACACAAAACACACACTGACACACACCGATGAAATTGATGATTTATGGTCGAAAATGACAATTCCACCTGAACAACCCTTTATTTCCACCGAACGAAAGCCCGAGCTGCAACGTCGCACGACGTAGCTCTACTGTACGATGGACACCACGGCAATTCGTTGGGATACGTGAGTCTCTTTGGATTTCTGGTCGAAATGACTTGTACTTTGCCCTCCTGAACTCTTGGAATTTCAACTGTTCTTGGGGACTGGCAGTCGTCTGCACGCAGCGCTTTTGCCACTTGGCAGCGATTGTTCTCAAGGCAAGCCAAAGCACGAGGATGCCACAGGCGCAAATCACCAAAGCGACGAGGATATTGTTGACGCCACTATTCTTGGGACCAGCTACAATCAATTTACATTCAGCATTGAAATATGTCGACACTTACGAATCCAGGTATAGTCGGAATATCCCCAATAGCATACATAGACCGTTCGTGACACCGTTGTGCGATTACTTGCAGCATATCCATCTAAAGAAGAGGTGTTTGGCGTCAACGAACGGACGAAATTCGTGTTCTCACCACAGATATTCAAAGTCGAGTTGTACGACGTCGATTCCAATGCCAATTTGACATCTCCATTGTAGAAAAGATTGTACACGCTTGAATCGACCGTGAGAACGAGATTGGGATTGTCCTTCAAGTCTCTATAAAAGCAAGATAGTTAAAAGGGGGAACGTGGGGGACTTACAGGGCGTTGAAGGAAAAAAGGGGGGAAATTCGCGGACGACAGCGAGAGTTGCGATAAATTGTTGCCCTGAAAATATCTACCATGAGATTGTCAGGGGGGAACATTCTATTGACGAATTACAAGTGTTGGAGTTTGGGCATATAGGACCAGAGTAGATTTTGATCCCAAGGTAATCCCCCCTCTGTGTAGCTCACATCACTACAAAAGAAAAGAGTCAAAAGGGGGAGGGGGGCTGTCGGGGGAATATGCTTACAACGTTTCAACACTCAAAGGCGTTTGAATCCACCGATTTATAAGAGCGTTGTGACTTAAATTCCTACAATTATGACGTCAGAGGACTTGAAATGGCCACATATTTCCTACAAAAAGACGAGTGAATTTGGAACGTCGATGGATATTTTGCGAATTTGATTCCACGACAAATCACTACAAAATAGTCAACAAGAGGACAGAGCGTAGATGAAACGTACATGGATGTTGCAGAGGGAGGCAGCGCTTGGATGAAGGAGATGTTTAAATTGGAGAAATTGTACGTTGATGAGTCATTTTGGACTGGGAGGAACGTCGCATGGCTTTGAATTGTGTCGTTGAAACATGGCACTTGGACGTTATTGGAAGTCGTGCAAAGCGGTAAGACCAGCGAGGCTTGAGCGACGCCAGCAGACGCAGATAGCAAGAAAATCAAAGCAGCTATTGGATTGATTTCCAGGAAATTTTACAAACTGTACCAACGGCATGGTTATCACGTCTGTCTCGTTGACGAGTTTGAACTTGCTTGGAAATGCCATAATTTGTGCTAGAAGTTGAAGAAATAGTTGCTGATCGTTGTGAATTGGAGACGATTTTTATCTGTCAATATATTTCTTTCTGACATTTCAGAGCGCTCTGCGAGAGTCCTGGAACACTGCCGTCTTGTTGGCTCTACAGCTTGTCCAAGCGTAAATCCACCGTGCCAACACAACACTTTTTGGAAATTCTTGCAAAATCCAATCTTGTCCTTTGTGTCGAGAATCCCCATCTTTCCTTATCGTTTGACCAGAGTGTCGTGATAGTGTCTGGTCGATGAATCATGACAAAATTGTACCGAGTTCCTCCGCTTTTGCGTGGCCATTTCGGTGGACTGTGTGTATTTTTCACAGGGAATATTGCATCGAATGGGCTTCTCTGATTGGCTAAAATTAAAAATCAAAATTATTTAGCCAATCCGAATTGATCAGCCACCTAACACACGCAAAACACACACTGACACACACACCACTTCAAATCGATTTGATAAACGAATTTGCTCTTTGGTCAAATCCATAAATTTGGTTGAAAATGATGACAAATCAACCTGGACAACCTTTTAAGCTGCAACGTCGCACTACGTAGCTCTACTGTACGATGGACACCACGGCATTTCGTTGGGATACCCTGAGGCTATTTGGATTTCTGGTCGAAAGAAATTTATTGACATCACAATCGTCTTTGAACTGTCAAGGTTCAAACACATCCAACTCGTCACTGCCATTGAAATGCCATGTGTCCAACGCCAACGAGGCAAACATTGACAACTTGGACATCTTGCATGTCGTGTTGTCGAAACAGTTTGAAAATTTCCACCAAATGAGTCGACTTGCGACCGTTTGCTTCTTTCTAGCTGCGTCTGCTGGCATTTCCCTAGCCTCAGTAATCTTAACGCTTTGTTCAGCTTCCAATAGCCTACAAGTTCCATGCTTGAATGACACCATTCAAGGCAATACGACGTTTCTCCAAAATGACTCATCAACTTATAATTTCTCCGATTTTAACATCTCATCAATCCAAGCGCTGCCTCCCTCAGCTGTATTCATGTAAGTTACTACTATTCCCTGTGAATATATCGCCATGTTGTCGACTATTCTAGTGAGTTATCGTTCAATTCTATCAGTGAAATGTCATGTCCGATTCCAAGTTTGCTCCGCTTTCTCTACGACATTTCACATGATTTCTTCCGCTAATGATTGCCTTATTCGTTTGAAACTTAAGTCACAATACGCTCATGCATCGATGGATTCAAACGCCGCTGACTGTTCAAACTTTGCAAGCTCATTCCCGCTGAAAGCCCCCTCTTTGACGATTGATCTCGTAGGGATGTGAGCTTTAACCAAGGGGGATTACCTTGGATTCAAAATCTACTGTGGGGCGTTTATCTTCCCAATCTCCAACACTTGTACGTGTCATTCACTGAAAGAGTTAGCTTCAGATTCATAGATATTTCCGGGGCAATAATTTATCGCAGCTTTCGCTGTCGTACGCCAATTTCCCCATGTATCCCCTCAACGCCCTGTAAGTTCCCCTCCACTGCCCCCCCTTGGTTATGCTGATGCTGGTTCTTGGCACTTTATAGAGACTTGAACGACAATCCTGATCTCCTCCTGACGGTCGATTCCAGTGTACACAATCTTTTGTACGATGGAGATCTCAAGCTGGCATTGGAATCGACGTCGTACAATTCAACTTTGAATATCTGTGGGGGCTACACCAACTTTGTCCGTCCGATTTCCTCCACGGCAGGGAAGCAGTCCGTCTATGTGTGCTATTGGGGCTATTCAAACTATTCCTACACATATGTCGATCGTAAGTGTTTAGTCGTCGTCCATATATGGCTGACCTTTTTGCAGCCATGGAAAGACAAGGTTTCAATAATGTTCTCGTGGGTTTCGCCGCTTGCGTCGCTGGTTTTCTCCTCGTTTGGCTATTCTTGAGTATGCTTACTTCCAAGTGGCAACAACGTCGCCATCAAGTCCAAAGCCGGGAGACGATTTGCAGCTCCAATCGCAGCGAATACGACGACCTCGCGATGGCCAACCATGAAATTTACATTGAACAGCCAGCCACGAGTCCCATTTTAAACTAAATAGTCAAGGCGAATCGACATACAAGTCGCATCGAAATATGGCATTGTCTGCATACTAAAGCCAACGGAGCGTCCAGTCGCCCAGCGAGGCTCGAGTAACAGAAGCAGCGACCACACCAAAGCCCACCGTCGCTGTCATGTAAATAAGCTTGTAATCAATATGTTTGCCGATTCACGGTGTCTTTTTCGAGACTCGCAATGGCAAGCCTTTCATGTGATATTGTCTAATTCACTCAAAATTTTCAAACTTGGCTGAAATCGATCAAACTTTGAATAAATCCCCAAATCGAACCAGCCAATCAGCGTCCAGATTTTGCTTAAAACACACACAAAACACACCAACACACACACATGAATTCAAGTACCTTCCGATTATACTTGAATTCACTATTGCCAGATTGATCACTGAAATTTCGTCGATTTGGACCAACACTGCAAATTTGGCGAAAAAGACAATATGTCAGCAGCGTCTTCAATTGTAGCGACAACGACGATCTCCCCACCATGCGGGCGGCGGGTGTTTAAACATCTCGTCAATCCAACAAATGACAAATTTATTCAAAGTGCATTCTATCGTCCACGATTTCATACCCCCCACGCCCTTCCCCCTTAGTTTGGATATCGTGTTGTGGATTCTTTCGTGAAAATGCGAATAATATCGCCCACTGGTCACGCTAATCACTGCCAGAATGTGCATACTACTATGGCCAGATGTCTGTGAAATATATATATTGGTTGGATGTGTGTTTGGTTGAGAAAATTATATATCAGTCTTAGCCAATCAAAAATGAACGAAAGTCGCACTTGAATGCCCCCATTTTCTCTCTGTTGTTGGAGTTTCGTCAGTACATGGTCCGCCACAGTGAACGACAGCAAGTCATTCGGGAGCTCGAGCACCTGCTTCTGCTGTCTGTGGTGTTTGAAACGCGTGCGATCGCATTACCTCCCAGCAAACACAGCATGGCCTTATCCATCATTGGCGGTCAGTTCAACGCATTTCTTCGACGTGCAGTTCGATGGAAGAATGATGACACTGCATGGCATGCGCTCAGCCAGTTGCATCCATCATTTTTGTCTTTGCATCTTGCGGTGTTGCAGCACCTACTATCTAAACGATATTTTCTTTCCAATCGTATCCTTGTACCAAAACATGCATCACCTTACGAGTTCATCTGTTCTCTACCCGACAAACGCTTTCGACAGGAAGCAAGAATGTCGAAAGGCAGCTTTTTTCAAATAGTGGAGCTTATTAAAGACCATCCAATTTTCAAGAATGGCTCAAGTTTGAAGCAATCTGCTCCTCGGGATCAATTGATGGTGTTTTTATCCAAATTGGGCCGATTTGGGAATGAAGCGTCTGTTGGAATTTTGTCCCGCTACTTTTGTATCTAAGAAGGCACTGTCTGTCTTTATATCAAACGGTGCTTGGTTGCAATACTCTCGTTGGAAGACAGAGTTGTCTTTTGGCCTTCCACTCTGGAGCGAAATCAAACCAAACGGCGAATCGAGACGTCGCATGGATTCGAGAATTGTGTATGATTTGTTGACGGCACGTTTTTTCCAGTTTATGCAAAGCCGTCACGACAGGGGGAGGATTTTTACTCCAGAAAGGGGTATTATGGAATGTCTGGAATGATCGTTTGTGACGACCGCAAGCGAATACTGCATTTGGATCTTGGATGGCCAGGTTCAGTGCATGATGCTCGCGTGTGGAGGAACAGCCATTTGTCATTGAGACCGTTGGATTATTTTGCCGTCTCAGAGTATTTGTTGGCCGATTCGGCATATCCATATGAGCGTCGTCTCATGCCGGCATACAAAAAGTCGAGAGGAAGCAGCCTCTCACGATAGACAGTGCATTTCAAGACACAAGGTTATATCATGCACAAAAGTTTAGCTCTGGTTAATCTAACGATTTCATACTCTCACTGACAAACTTCATGACTTCGTCCTTTGAAAATCCTGTACTCTTCATGAATTCGCCTTGTCGAAATATTTCGTCCACCTTGCGCTTTCGCACACGTTCGTTGATTTCAAAATTGATTTGGCTTTCTTGCAGTAAGATGAATCTCTCAGCAATTTGAGATTGTGTTTCGCTTTGCACTTTCACTCCATTTGCAATGGCATCGGCAATCGAGGATTTTCCTTTGTCTCTTTCCCCCAGAAGCTTGATTCGTTTGTTCAGTCTGACGTGCTGGTTGTCAGCTGGACGCGATGCCCCACTTGTTGCATTTCGTAGATCCACAATACTTTGAGACTTTTGAACCAACGGCATGACAGGCTTTGGTGGTGTTCCAGGATTGTACGAGTGGTGTTCCTTTGTTGGTGTTCCAGGATTGTACGAGGGCTCTTCAACAGAGCCATCATCGTCGGGCTCTTCAACAGAGCCATCATCGTCAGGCTCTTCTAGTTCAGAACGCTCTTTTTAGCAGCAGATGTATTGTCAAACAACTAAGTACAAAAAGTAAGTTCAATCCGACATTGTAAACTTTCACCACTTCATATGCCGACCTTGCGTTTGACTTTCCCGTGGCTGAGTGAACAATTGGCACTACGGCAGGTCTATCCAGCATGACCGTTGACAATTCCACATAGTATCGGCAAACCTTGAGTTTCCTTTTTTCCAACGCTGAAACTTGATCGAGATAATGCGGGTTCTCTATAGTCGCAAAATCTTTCGTTAAGGTCATTCATTACGCCTTCCCCTGTGCTGGACATGCAGTCGCAGTAGGAGGAAAACTTTTGGGTCAATTCGATGAGCTTATTCTTGACCGCACCTGCCTCCCGATTAAATCCGTGTTGTTTGAGAACCTCTGCACATTCTGTGCACACCACAAGCTTTGACTTCCCAGCCAACGACCTCGTGCCTCCTTTCCATGCATCGTAGTTTACGAAGCGTCCAGTCATAGGGTCCTCATACGTCAACCACGCCAGCAAAACCTCAATCGAGCTTCGGCCGTTTAAGTTGATGGCCTTGCAGTCTTCGCAGGTGCACACATCGCGATGCCACTGCGGCTCCTTGGGACTCGTCGAGCTTGTTGTGGCCGTCTGATCGGCGTTTGTGAGCAGCAACAAACCTCAACCAGCCAGAATTCTCAACCTCAACCACGATTTTTGTGGTTGGAGAAAAATCACAACCTCCGACAGTGTATGAGTTTTTTTGCCCAATCGCTTCTCGCAAAAGAAATCTCAGACACCTTTCAACCAAACCAAAAAGTGCTCTGAAACACCCTTTACCAAAATCAAATTCTATTCCAAATCGATTTTATCATACTGAAGTCAAGTATAAATGGAAAATATGGCAATTAATTACACTTGTGTCTGGTTGTACTTTGCGTGAATTTGGTAAATACTCGATTCTGATTGGCTGAGAGATATGCAGATCGATTTGAAAGATCGATACATTCGGACCCCCCTCACAAATTCGAATGAAATCGACAATATTATGCCTTGAAAGTTGTTGATCGTTTCGTTGGCACAGATGTCATGTCGTCGTTGTCGTTGCGATGCTTCTCATGTCGTGGTCCGAAGATTGAGATACTCGCCACAACGACACGGCATGGATATTGGATTTTCCAAGAGTTTCTTTTAAGTCTGAAAGCGAGTCGGAGGAATTGAAACAATTTGAGAGCATTTTACTGAAAGAAGCTTAATTGAACGTGGATGACTTGTGGGGAAAATACACTTTTACTGCGATTGATCTCTTAGTACAGCATGTCGAACTTGACGATACAGTACACGAGAATGGAGTTGGATATGTTGGACAACCTGCTGACAGCTCCTGGACTCTGGGATCTCCACCTTTTGACGAGGCATTCTATGCGATTCGCATGTTTTCTTGCGCTTCTTGGCGGCGTTGTACTGTCGAATCTAAAAATTTCACGAGACAGATGCGAACCACTTCGAACGCAACCTTGTCGTTGTTGGAACAGTGTTCAATTTTCAACCAAATGGTCTCCATAGCTGTCTTTCGCTTCTTTGTAGCAGCTTCTACTGGCGTCGCTCACGCTTCACGGATCTTAACGCTTTGTTCGACTTCCAATAACGTACAAGTTCCATGCTTAAACGACACCATTCAAGGCAACACAACATTTCCCCCAGTCCAAAATAACTCGTCAACGTACAATTTCTCCAATTTAAACATTTCATCAATCCAAGCGCTGCCTCCCTCTGCAACATCCATGTAAGTCCCTGCTATTCACTGTGAATCTATCGTCCTGTTGTCGACTTTGGTAGTGATTTGTCGTGGAATCAAATCCGTGAAATTGCATGTCCAATTCCAAGTTCACTCAATCTTTTGTACGTCTTTTGAATTCATGGCTAGCTCATATCTTGTCGTAGGAATTTAAGTCACAATGCACTCTTGAATCGATGGATTCAGACGCTGGTGACCGTCCAGACTTTGTAAGAAGACCCCCCCCCTTGACAGCCTCCTTTGACTGCAGGTAGGGATGTGAGCTACAATCTAGGGGGACTTCCTTGGAATCAAAATCTACTCTGGGCCTATTTACCCAAACTCCAACGCTTGTACGACGTATTTTGCCATTAGAATATTCCCCTCACAGTTGAATGCTAGATATTTCCGTGGCAACAATTTATCGCAGCTCGCACTGTCGTACGCGAATTTCCCCCCAAATCCTTTCAACGCCCTGTAAGTCCCCCCCGCACCGCCCCCCCTCCTTGGTTATGCTGATGCCGGTTCTTGGCACTTTATAGAGACTTGAATGACAATCCCAGTCTGCTTCTTACAGTCGATTCGAGTGTATACAATCGGATCACCTCTGGGGGAGTCAAGTTGGCATTGGGATCGAATTCGTACAACTCGGCTTTGACAATCTGTGGCCAGAATTCCAACTTTGTCCGCGGCATTACATCAAGCGCCACGGATGGAGATGCGTATCCCACGAGCAACCGAGTGACTGGACTACAAACAGTTTACATCTGCTATTGGGGATATTATGACTCTTATGATGACAAGGGTAAGAGATTCGATTCCATCAGACATTAGCTAACAAAAATGGCCATAGACTCTAAAAACACGACGTTCGAGTCGATTGCGGTGGCCTTCTCAATATGTGTCGCGAGTCTTGTCCTGCTGAGCTTTTTCTGGAGACTTGCCGTCAAGTGCCGAGATGGCTATGCGTTGTACAACCGCGATACAATTTGCAGTTCCAATTGCAGCAAATACAACGACCCGTCAACGACGGCGAACCATGCAATTTACATCCAACAACCAGCGACTCCCCACGCAAATTAAATCGAAGACCAAGTCGACGTATTACAATGCTGTATGATGAATTTCCAATTGTACTGGAGGGGACAACAATAAAGCTGACAGGGAATAAATGTATTCATGATTGCGTCTCTTTCTACACCCGAGAAAGCAAACCTTACATTTTATCCTTCTAAGTTGTGCAAGTCTTGTCATCTTGACCTCCATTAACATGCGCTGTGTTTCCAAGTGGCAAGAACGCTTTGCGCTTTATCTTCGGGATATAATCTAGCGGCTCCAATCGTAGCGACAACGGCGATCTCCCCAGCAAGCGGGGCCGCGTTTTGTTTATTAAAACTATATATTCGGTGCCAATTCTCAAATCGGGGGGATCACTTTTGTCCCCAATTCACTCAAATGTTCCAGCTTGCCATTAGTCTTGTATAACCTCTGCCATTATGTCCAAGAGCATTAAATTGAAGGTGCTCTAGCCCCCGCCTAAGTTGTCGTTACTCAAAAAAGCTTGACAAACGCAGGTTATTGGGGAATGTTATGGGAGCTTCTACGTCATGAGCTACCGGGGCATCGTGGAGAAGAAGAACAAGAATGCATTGTAGCCCTGGTGGAATTTGACAAGAATTGACATTTTTTGACAAACCTGTCTTACTTTCTTGGAAGATTCACTGCAACAATACATCGTATCTGCTTGGATTTGAACGTGCCATCTACAAAGTTAACATCCTATTTTCGCACAAGTCTAAAGAAGAACACGACGGCAGAATGCTTCACCTATAAACGAGATAAAAAATTCCAACAAAATACGAAAAACTACAAAGGATTGCAATGCAATTAAATGTCCACGTTTTTCAGTATACGCGTATAAACCATATTTCAAGCTCTAGAGGTATCTGCCATGTTGGACAGTAGCGATTACACAATGGTGGGCAACATGTCCACGTTGAAAATTCATAGACCAGCTCGGATGAGCCCCCTTTGTGAGATGGATCGACCTCGCGCTAGCGTCGCTCATTCCTCGCTGGGCTTAATAAAGCCCCAGTAGTTTACAATTACCATGTTTATAAAATCCAAGGATAACATGACGGTTCGACCGACGACAATTTTAATGAGCGTCGCATAAGCTCCGTGGAAGGGGGGGCGAAGGGGAAAGTATGAAGGAGCTTTATTCAAGTGGCTGCGTCGGTCAGGATCACTTCGAGCCGTTGAATGGAGACTGGAGAAGAGATCGAGGTCCATTTCAAACAAGGAGACCAATCGTAGTCTGTCAACATTATTTCCCACCGGAAGGGGACAACATGATTGCAAACAAATTTTGAAGCGCATTTTCGTCGGATGCTCCAAGACATTTTCGTTTATTTGTTTATTGTACCTAAAGTTCGCAGTCTCCACTGCGTTGGGGTGAAGATTTTGGATGGAGTTTGTCCGGGTGTTGTCTGTCCCCATTAGACTTGATCTTTGTATATATAAAATTACGATTTATTTTAATTCAAAATTTCTTTGTAGCATATGTTGTGTGAGTGTGAAGCGTGAATTTTATAATATCTTTAATAAAAATATTGCGATATTATAACATCCAATTAACTTGACCTAATTTCACACGATTTTCGTCGATTTTCATTGATTTCCATGTGTAATTCATCAATTAACGTTACGCAGATTTGTGTATTCACCCCTCATTCACTGAAATAGCTTCCGCTTTTTGCCCAAGAAAAGCAGGCTTTGCAAGCCAACAAGACAAGCCGTGGAAACAAAAATGTTTATTCTGTCGGAGACTTAGTCCTACTACATGCATCGGCAGTGCCCAAGACGGCACTAGGAAATCCAAAATTGCAGCCACCTTGGCTTGGCCCGTTCCCTATCAAAAAGAAGATTAGCAACACTGCGTACAAGTTGGAGCTTCCAACAGATTGGCAAATCCATCCAACATTCTATGTTGGCAAGATCAAAAGGTATTTACCTGCTACGCCTGATCCTGGCGACCTTTCGCCTGCTCGCTCTTCATCCAGGTCCACAAGCGGCGAATATGATTCTGCATATCCGCAACAGACCGCTTCATCGACTGCCAGTCATCAAAATACTCATCCAGCTTACGATCAGACGGATACCCGTCTTGCTCCGCTCGAAGCCGATGAATTTCATCCGTCAAGTCACGAACTTGGAGTTCCAACTCCGCAAGACGCAAATCCTTTCGCACTTGTGCGACCTCAGGAGGCTCTGCAGCCGCTGCCGGAGGAGTCCGCAGATATGATTGTCGATCCACCGATCGACCACGACTTGGCGATCGTGCCACATGACTTGGTACAACATGGGCATACGAATACACCGCAACAGCATCTGGAGCCGCACCGCTCGGCAAAACATAACCTGGACGCTCCAGTCGAGATCGCAGAGAACGATCCATCACAGCTTGCGAGCGACCCCGCTTCCGCTCTACGCCTAGTAGGCCGGCGCTATTCTCCGAACGGATTGGAATACCGTCTTCGTCCACCTCAGCATGAGGCAACGGCCGATATGGAGCCTACATGGATATCAGCTAGAGAAGCTCGACAAACCTTACCACAGGAGCTGACAGCTTACGAATCATTACGGCGACGTTCGCGACGGAAGACTTCGCAAGACGCTGAAAGCCTGATCCACGTTGAGCATTTGCAATCATGCGCCAACGATGCACAGCGAAATTCGCAAGACGATTTGTCTACTGTGCAACAGTTCCCGGCGACGATCGAGGTTCGACATTGTCTTTAACCTGTCGAGGGTTCAAGTATGACAGCGCAAAGCACATGAGGTATTCCTCCACACTCTCGCCTGGCAAAGTTGCCATTGGAACATACGGCCATGCCTTTCCTTCGGCGCTGCTAGCCCTTTGATCGCTTTTCCATTTTGATTGCATTGCCACAGCACATCCGCTGGCTTGGCTAAGGTCCCACAAGTATAGGATACTCTGGCAAAACTTGAACTTGTTCACCTGCTCTTCCCAAATGCCAAGCTGGCTATGAACAAATTGGTGCTCTTGCACGGTCATGGGATGACTCTGAGTTTGTGGATAGCGCACAATCGTTGACGCTGGATCGTCGCTGTTCGCATTCAACATCCACCTTGGATCGCTGGTGAACTTCACCTCAGTACTATGCATCTCACGAGCCATCGACGCGAATCTTGACTCAGCAAAATGCTTGACTGGTTTGCCATCATCATCGACATACACGTCAGCAGCGCTTGGTAGCGGCGTCCATATTCTTTGCTGACTGACAGGACTGTCACGAGACGCTGGAAGAACAACTTGTTCGATTTTGACCTTTTGGACGGGCGGTTTGGGTTGCCTCCTCTTCCTCGGTGTCCACCTTTGCTTCTGGCTCTGGCTCACTAGCGCTCTGCTTTGTTTCCTTGTGCGCTTGCACTTCAGCCGCTTGTCGCTCTTTCGCAACCCGTTCTTCCTTGCGCGCTTTGAGCGCCACACGTTCGTCCTCTGGTGTACTCTCGTAGTCCACCTCGCCTTCCTCAATGACGTTCATTGTCAGTTCCATGCCGCTTGCACGTTTCTTCCGTTTTGGCTGTTGAGCCGTTTCGAAGCCTCTCCTCCCAACTGCCATACCTGGCTGACCTGTCTCCCTCTCACGTGACCCCTGCGTTCCCATTCTGAAAGCTCGCTGAGCTTTGTTTTGAGTGTGGGGAGATGTAACCGGACGCTCCGGTTACTTGCTCTATGACCCTTGGCATGACATGCCTGCTGTTAGCATGTCAGCTGTATTCCCTGCATGTGAAGCACTCTGTGCTCTCTGCCATTCCTTTGGCCCGAGGCCTTCTAGGCCATTCATATTCACTGGCTCACCAGCCCCGTTCAACTCTGTATTCATTAGCTTTAGGCAGGATAAAGCTAATTCACTTTTTCATCTTTCTCTCTGCTTCCTAAGCCTTCCTCCTGCGCGTGTACACGGTTATATTATAATATCTGGGCGCCCTCCGAGTTGAGTGTGAGAGCGATTTTGCTAACAGGACTCCAATTGCTGATATGTTGCAATTGGTAGCCAGACATGGGTTTCACTCTCTTCTACTTCCTGCTCTGGACTACTTGCCACAGTTTAATCGCCACCATAGCCCAACTCGACGTTCTTTCTAGCCCTGCTAGTCTCGTGTCCTCCCCATTTGATCATTGTCGGCTTAAGCCCCCACTTGAGGGGGGTGAAGGGGGGGCAAGGGGGTTCAATCTATCGGGCATATAACTCGAGTCAGTTGGGGCTTTGCTGCGTCCAAAGCGCTCTAGCTCAGTGGGGAGACGTGGAAAAACTCCACACCACTCGATTCTCCATGAAAGACACAGTGCATTTCGAGTTCCAACGAACGCCAAGCTCAAACTTATCCATTTCCATCCTGCTGGGGATTTCATCTTGCTCTCCTCGCTGCTCCTAGACGCAGAAGCCCCTCTCGGCCTTCACTACAATGTAGCATGGAGCCATCTCAAGAATCGTGGCAGTGTCCAACGCATGGCTCCCGACTTCTTGGAAAGTTGGGTGTTTTTATCCACTGCATGGGTTGGATGATACAGTTACCTCGAGTTAGGCACATCAAGTTTCAGAAGCTTTAAATAATATCTACAAAGGTATATGCTTACACAGTCTTAAGGCCATTGCATTTATACTATTTAAAATTATTTTCTACAAGTTCTAAATTGCTACAGGTTTGATTAACTCGAGGGATGACTTGTATGTCTCGATTTAGCGGAGCCTTCACTTTATTATATTTGAGAGGTATTATAGATCTCACAAGTAACAATTTTGACAGATATGCCTACAGTACTTTATATAGTTTTTAAAACATTCATTTTTGCAATATATAGGTTTTAGCAATTCCGTTAAATTGAAACAAGACTGCATCACTTTCTCCTTGACGTGGCTCAAAATCCAGCGATGGCTCAGCAAGATTACAGCCGTGCAATCCATAGACCCATGCGTTTGGGTCCGAGGAGCTCTGGAAGCTGTCCACTCGACACCTTGCTCTTCATCGTATGGTTCCTTGTGACCAGATGGCCATATTGCTGTCAACTTTACACCATTTTGAAAAAAACTCCACCCGACTTAGCAGCCATGCCTCTCGTCGTCGCCGTGACGCTCGTCTTGTCGATGTTTGGCGTCCAAGCCGAGAGGATTTTGACCACGTGCCGCCACGCCGCGACTGGCAACTCGACGCCGTGTGTGAACGACACGATCCAAGGCAAAACGATCGACTTGCCGGTATTCACAGGACGGACGGAAGGCTATTTCATATATAACTTTTCCCATCTCGAGCTGACTTCGATTGAAACATGGCCGTCCATGCCGACGATCATGTACGTGATTGCTCTGAAAGCCTTCTCTCTCACCTTCTCCACGTAGAGATCTCTCATTCAACAACTTGACGAATCTCCAATTGATTGCGTCCACTTTCCATACTTTGACGGCTACCTCGGCATGCTGTACGCCATTCGATTGTCCTCCTGGATGGCTCTGATGCGTTTGTGTCTTGTAGAGACTTGCGGGGGAATCCCAACCTTGTGCTGACGATCGACATTGGCGTCTATACTCAGCTAAACAACGACAAGTTTTACCTGGGGATAGATCAACCATCGAATTCCACCGCGGCGTTGAAAGCGTGCTGGGGCAACCAGTCGTTTGTTCGACCGATCCAGACGTTTGATCTTATCTACGAGTACGGCCACGGTGCACTAGGCTACGGCTACGACAACGATTGGAAACTTGTGAATGTCTGCTGTTTGGGCTGCACGGAGCCGTATACGCTTGTCCATACGCGTGCTCCAACGCCAAAACCGACTCGTGGACCTGCATTTGGCATTGAAAGTACGACGGCGAGAGAGACTTGGCAGGTTTTTATTTAAAAGTAGATCCAAAAGCGAGAACTGGCGTCACGGTCATCGTTGTCATCGCCAGCATTGCCCTCTTTGCATTGTTGGTCACCTTGGCAAAGAAATTCATCGACAAACGACGCCTTGCACAAAACGCAACGCCGACGACCACCGGCCAAGCGCCGTATGTTGAACAGCTCTAAGTATGCCGCCAAGTAGAATATTTTTTATCTAAATTTGAACCGAGACCCTTGACGCCGTCGTTTCCCCCATGGAGCAATGGGGAAAGGTGTCCATAGTCGAGTTGATTTCCAAGCATTCAAACCTTGAATTTCGCTGGAGGGGGGGACTGGAGGGGGAAAGTCGAAGCCCCCCGCTGCTGTCGGCACTTTGTTGCCCTCTTGATGCATTCGTGTCGACCGGATAGGCTCTGCACCGTCAATAGATTTTATTCCCCCGATGAAATACACAGAATGGCGGCTGTTCTGCTTCGAAATGCATTTTCAAATTATTGTAAAGTACTAATACGTAGCATGATCAATGAATGATCAATCGATAGAGCTACGAATGGTGATTTTAAGCATAAATAAAACTCAAAATTGACATTTCCAAAAAGTAGCGCCGACGCCGTTCGCCATCGACAATATCTCCATGAATACTTTGAATTTCGAGACGCATGGTGACTCAATATGTCGTCCTTGGAGTCTTTAACAGCCTCATGGTCTTAACTATCAAAATTGCAATAAGTCTGATTTTATTTCGTGGGCTCTCATATACGACCATAAAATTTATAGTCTTCGACGTCATGTTAAATATTTAATGTGCTTGGGGGGTCGCTTGCTGCTGAATGTAAATTGCATGGTCTGCCGTCGGCACGTCGTTGTATTCGCTGCAAGTGGAGCTGCAAATAGTATCCCGGCTGTATAATTGATATCTCTCTTGCCACTTGGTAATAATTATTCTCCAGAGTCGATAAACCACGATAAGGCCAAAGATGCTAGCAGCCAAGACCGAGAGTACGTTCTTGATGATATCTCTGTCACGCTCTACAATACAATCAGCCTTTTGTACCACGACTATATCAAGACTTACGATAGGAATACGTGTAGGAATAGTCGTAATATCCACGATAGCACACATAGACCGTCTGCAGCTCGATCGGCTGGCTGGTGGATCCATTGGATGCCACTGGATAGGGCGTCGACGACGTTACCGGTCGGACGTAGTTTGGATTCTGCCCACAAATACTCAAAGTTGCGTTGTATGACGTCGATATGAGCGATAGTTTCACATTTCCATAGCCTAAACGACTGTATACACTTGAATCGATTGTGAGAACGAGATTGGGATTGTCATTCAAGTCTCTAAAAAGGTTAAAAATCAGTTTAATCATCGGGGGATAAGTGGGGAACTCACAATGCGTTGAGGGGATACATGGGGAAATTGTCGTACGACAGCGAAAGCTGGGCTAGATTGTTACCACGGAAATATCTAGCATTCAACTGTGAGGGGAATCTTCTCGTGGCAAATACGTCGTACAAGTGTTGAAGTTTGGGGAGATAAACCCCCATAGTAGATTTTGAATCCAAGGTAATCCCCCTTGATTGTAGCTCACATCCCTACAAAGTTCATCGTCAAAGGGGACTTGCCGGGGCATTTTCTTACAAAGTCTGAACCGTCAGCGGCGTTTGAATCCATCGATTTAGTAGGGCATTGTGGCTTACATTTCTACAAAAATACAAGGCAAATCAGGAGAGATCCAGCATTGAAAGACGTACAGAAAGTTGAGCGAATTTGGAATCGGACATGAAATTGCGTTGATTTGATTAAACGACAAATCACTACAATAAGTCGACAACATGACAAAATATTTATGGAGCATCGATGAGACGTACATGGATGTTGCAGAGGGAGGCAGCGCTTGGATGAAGGAAATGTTTAAATTGGAGAAATTGTAGCTTGAAGAGTACTTTTGGACTGAGAGAAATGTTGTGTTGCCTTGAATCGTGTCGTTCAAGCATGGCACTTGTACGTTATTAGAATTCCAACAAAGCGTCAAGATGAATGAGGCTTGGGCGACGCTAGCAGACGCTGCAGCAGCTAGCAAGAGGCGAATAAAAGCCATAGGATGCATCATTTGCTGGTGATTTTCAAACTGACAGCGAAGAAAGGATCGCATGTCCACGGAGCCATCGTTGTTTTGTTGCCGTTGGACACATTGCTGAATTTGCCGACAATTTATCTTGCAATTTATCGACTACTAATTTTTTTAAACTTGAATAAAGTATACTCTCTGAAATAAGTTGGTTGGTTTCGTTATTTCACACTTTTGAAATGTCATAGTGGTGACGTTGTGCTCCCCAACATCCAGGAGCCATGAGATGATGTCCCACTTACGAGTGCATTTTGACTGGTCTCTGCTTGGACAAAGTGCAAAAAAATTAAAAATGCACTTCTTACCGCTGCATAGACCGCTTACGCTTTAGGCGCAGTCTCCTTCCGACTCAAGAATGATAAATGAACTGCAGATATGAATAATTGCATGCACCTGTTCTACTTCCGCGAGGAAAGTGATGCATCCTCAATTTCTGGAAAAACTAGGACAAATAAAAAAGAGGTGAGATCGAAATGTTCCACCTCATTTTGGCTATTCCCCCCTAAAGTTTATTTTTGATACATTTTTGACCTCGCTTCCCGAAAATCGACTGCGATTTAAGAGATCTTAACTACTGCAAACCGACCACTTTAAATTTGCCAAATTTAAGGGCGACATCGCGGGAATTCACGGCCGCGCCCCTACCTGTCGGAGTTGATAGGTATAGATGGATCAAAAATGAATTTTAGGGGGAAATAGCCAAAATCGGGGGGAATAAGCGGAGTACAGTAACTACAATTACCACACGATAATTATTACTACTTCGAAGTACATTGGTATGAACAAAGGTTGTTCATCCACCATGAAATTGAGTCAAATGAGTACCATCAAAACAATTTCAAGCGCTCTACAAATATATACTAGTAATTCAATTTAAGTCTTCCAAATAGTCTGAAACAAATATTTCCAGAATATCTATTTACACACACAAATACTGTAGTTCAAAATATTTTTATAAGATTTCATTGGTCATAAATACTTCTGATTTCTTTCATTAGTCATAAATCCTTAAGTTATGATTGGCTTGAAATATTTATATAAGTGATGCGAGATTCTCGCGGACATGGAGGAGAAGGGACTTCCTTGATTCGATAAAGTGTTTCACACTTGCGATTGTGCGTGCAGGGGTAGATCCTCCCCCACTTAAACGTGCAGCATCCACATCGAGTGGAAGGCGCGGGTGCCGTAAATGTAGGATATAAAAAGGGGTATGGCCCGTCGAAGCTTGAACAGAGTTGTTGTATGCAAAGACAACATGGGATAACATCGCGCTCCATGTGCGCGGCTTGGACTGAGTGTAACTGCGAAGAACATCTTCGATAACCCGATTAGCGCGTTCAGACTGACCGTCAGTCTCGGGGTGGTCCGACGTGGACATGTCAAGGGTGGTACCGCAGAGCGCAAAGAGCGCGGACCAGAATTTCGAGGTAAAGCGAGGATCGCGATCGGAAACAATAGAGGCTGGAAGCCCAAAGCGGCAGAAGACATGATCAAAGTAAAGCTGAGCCGACTCCTCGGCGGTAATAGTGTCGCGGCATGCGGCTGCAATCAAATATTTGGACAACCTGTCCACACAAGTCCAAATGCCGGTGCGACCGTGCTTGTCGCGTGGTAAGCCAAAAATAAAATCCATGCTGACCGAGGAGAAGACCTCGTCAGGTATTGGTAAAGGTGCCAAAGGGGCACGAGAGGCTGGGGAAGCCTTGACACGTTGGCAAACATCACAATGCGCTACATAGCGCGATACAGCCTTGAATAGGCGGGACCACCAGAATTGCCGTGCTACGGTAAGATAAGTTTTGTCGCGCCCAAAGTGTCCTGCTGTTTGGGCGGCATGACAGTCATGCAAAATGTCATGTCGAAGGGCTTCGTCTGCTGGAATAGCAAGGCGGCGTGGGCTGGAAGCCATCGTGTAATACACCAAACCATTATGGACAGAAAAATTCTTGAGCGAGGATCGCTTTGGCGATGCAGTGGGATCACATAACAGGGATAAAATCTCAGAGAGCCATTTGTCGGAGGCGTAGGACGCACGCACACGGTCGTAGAGGTTCGCATGCACATATGACACATGGTTCAAGCTTGTGTCGTCTGATGTCGAAGGTCGACGGGAAAGTGCATCCGCTAGGACGTTTTGACGCCCAGGTTTGTATTCAACTGTGAAGTTGAACTCGGCAAAGAAGGCTAACCAGCGAGCCATGCGTTGGCTGATATGAGGAGACTTGACGGCTGTGCGTAAGGATGCATGGTCTGTGTAGACCACGAAAGGCTTGCTACCTAAGAGGTAGATTCGAAACTTCGTGAGGGCGTATTTCATGGCTAGTAGCTCCAAATCGTGAACAGGGTAGGCTTTTTCAGCCTTTTGGAGCTGACGGGACTGGTAGGACACAGGACGGTCACGACCATCCTCCCCCACTTGATGAAGGCAAAATTTGCCGAGAACTTGAGTAGATACGTGGCTAGACCAAGCCAACTGCGCAACTCAGTTTGAGTAGATGGAACAGGCCAATCGCGAATGGTTGTGACCTTCGAAGGGTCAGCGCGGCAACCATTGATGCCAACAAAGTCACCCAGAACAGGAATTTCCTCGACGCCAAACATGCATTTGGCCAAGTTGGCGTACAGACCATTGTCCCGCAGGACGGTAAGGACTTGACGGAGATGATCACGATGGACCTCGAGGTCGGAGCGGGTGGTCGTGCGACGACTGTGGATGTAAATATCGTCGAAATAAGAGGGAGCGAAGGCTCGTAAAGGGCGAAGTTTCGCCGTCTCCATGCGGTTGAACGTTGCAGGAGCATTGGAAAGGCTTTGTGGCATAACGAGCCACTCCCAGAGCATGCCACTTGGAGTGGAGACAGCGGTCTTGGGAATATCTTGTATGCGCATCAGGATCTGGTAGAACCCATCGCGTAAATCGATCGTGGAGAAGAGGGTACTACCCGCCATGCTGTCAATGATGACATCCTTGCGTGGAATCGGCGTTTGCGCCGGTATCGTGGCTTGGTTCAACTTGTTGAAGGCGTGAACGATACGCCAGCCACCGTTGGGTTTCTTGACACAAAATGTCGGACTAGAGTGCGGCGAGTTGCTCTCGCGCACATGGCCTGCCTTCTTGCGGGCCGCAAAGAATGAGTCGATGAACTCGACTTGATCACGTGGCAGTGGCCACTGGCGTGTAACGCAATATTTGGTCCCCGGGACCAAATCAATCTCATGGCGGATGCCTTTGTCGCTAGGCAGCGCCGCTGGAACCTCGTCAGGAAAGACATCCTTGTACTCCAGCAGGATGTCGTAATACGGGCTAGTCTTGAGAGACTCCCATGTCGTTCGTGCTTGCTTGTCAGCATCGTCAAGGACATCCTTGTCCATCGTGGACGTCGTGTGGAGGGTTCCATCTTCTTCTACGCAGATAACCGCGAAACTCAGCGGTTCGTGGGCATGCAGGAGTCGCGAAAAGGAGCGAAAGCTCATCTCCGGCAATGCCACAATCTCATCTGCCCTGGTAGGCAGTTCTTCAAGGCCACAGGCTGACCGTATAAACTCTTCAACCGACAACTTGTCGGGAACATCTTGCTTGTCTCGAGAGGGTGCACACTCTCGGAAATCGTACTCATCGATCGACTCTTCTTCGTGGTCGTCGGAAATCCCTTCGGCAATCGCCGGAAAACCTTCAGGTTCGTTTGAAGGTGTATCAGAAGCTGAAATAGCTTGTTCTTCTCGTGGATGATCCACAGTGCCATCGCGTGTCCGTGTTGACGGAGGGTCAATACAAACCACAGCGAGTTCATTACTCTGCGCTGGGTTCGGACTCGTAGGAACGTGGAGATGGTGGCACCATCGTCTTCAGGCGCCAGTCAATAATGAGCTGATGGCGTTCGAGCCATCCCATTCCAAGGATCAAATCCCATCGGTCATCAAGGTCCATGAGGAAGAATTCCTCTCTTGACGAAAAGTCACCGATCGATATCGGCAACGCGACAATTTGTCGTGGATTTGAAACAATCCGACCGTCGGCAAGTCGGATTCGTAGGGTGTCGTTCGGTTGAGCTTTTGACGTAGATACGCCTGTAGCTCGTGCAATAGTTGCTCGCCGCGCATAGTTTTCAGATGCGCCACTGTCTATTAAGACACGGAGAGGGTCGCTGAATCCAGAAACTGGAAGCAGGTAGGAGAGCATTTGGTGATGCTCACCTAGACGGCACAAAGTGCCAGGGGCTAGATCAATAGGTTCTGAGGGCGCGGTGTCAGACACCCATTGATCAACTCGCCCAGTAGGCCGCCCGGCGCCTACTGGGTTGCGAAGTTTACCCGGCGACGCGGATGCATTCCAGGCGCACCGTGCGCATTGGAAGCCTGTCGGCGGGGAGCGGTGCAGTTGCGGGAAATGTGTCCCGTTCGTTGACAATTGTAACAACGCACATTGCGTCCTTGACTTGAGTTGTTGCGTTGACGATCAAAGTTGCGAGTTTCGCGTCGGTTGTTCGCCATGCCAATTTGGCTGATCTCCATATCGTAAGGGTCCTTGGTACCCGAAAATGACGCGCAGATTGCGAGTATTGCTCGCCGAGGGCAATCTTCAGCGCGTCGGCCATATCGTTTGGCTTCTTCCGAAAGAGTTCGGTTCGCGGTGGGCCAGGGTTCAACCCATGCATGAAGATGTTCGCAATAGCGTGTTCGGAGACATCCGACTTGTCAGTCAGGGAGAGCCAGTGAAACTCCAGCTTGTGAGCAAACTCACTGATCGACAATTTGCCTTGAGAGGCCTTCATGAGTTGATGGAGGTGACGGACATCTCCGTCTTGAGGCAGATAATGAGTCTTCATGAGCTGAAGAACTTCTCCAAGGTGTCAATAGACGACGAGTCTCGCATATAGCAGTTGATTGCCCAGGTGTGGGCCTTGCCTGACAGGCACGAAACAACAAACGCAGTTTGCTTCTTTCCAGATTGAAGGTCCATGGCTTCAACAGCCATCTTCACACTAGCTTCCCATGAGAGAAGAGTCTCGGGAGCTTCACCGCCAAACTTTGGCACATCGAGTTTCACTCGGCTATCCCGGACGGGGCTGTCTTCGTTCATCGTGAATGACGGAATCTTGGGTCTTGACTTTTCCTTCTAGTGGTCCTTGGACGAACTAGAGTGCTACCAAGTGTAACCGTGTACACGCGCAGGAGGAAGGCTTAGGAAGCAGAGAGAAAGATGAAAAAGTGAATTAGCTTTATCCTGCCTAAAGCTAATGAATACAGAGTCGAACAGGGCTGGTGAGCCAGTGAATATGAATAGCCTAGAAGGCCTCGGGCCAAAGGAATGGCAGAGAGCACAGAGTGCTTCACATGCAGGGAATACAGATGACATTCTAACAGCAGGCATGTCATGCCAAGGGTCATAGAGCAAGTAACCGGAGCGTCCGGTTACATATAACGTACCCTAAAGTCAAACAAAGCAACGCTTGGGCAGTCATCGCCATCAAGAAGGGTACAATCACATGGGGAAGGGCAACAGCCGAGCTGAAGGGGGGGGCATTTTTTGAGCTTACTAAAGTATCACCATGTGAATGAGGCCTGGAAATGTAGCCCGACAAGCAGATCTAAGGCGCGGTCTCTTGGCCTAAAACGTCCGTACAGAAATCTTATACCAAGTGGTCAAAGATAAAAAAAAGTTGGGGGAAGAGTGTATTGCTATCTCCTATTCCAGGCATTTCGCTTTCGATTGCCCCCCCCACGACTTGAAATATCCTTCCCTCACTCGGGGTTCATTTTCGTTGAGCTGGTCGAAATATTAGACCCTGTTAAAGCTATTTTAACTCAAACCAAGTTGTTCATTTCCCCGCTAGTAGGAAGAGTCGCTATAATGTGTCTATTATCATGGCGCTTTGTATCCGTCGAGTCGTGACAAGGGGGAATCTGAGCCTGTAGACTAAAATGCCCATGGGAAGTTGTAGTTTGAAGCCCCACATGTGCATCGAACAAATGTTCAAAGAGGATTATATTGAAACGATTCTGATGTGAAAAACATGTTGTTCGATGCCCAGCAGCGAGCGCTTTGTGAAATTCACCACGTTCAACAAGAAGCGACCTTCCAAGATCTCAGGATCTTCACAGCTAAGTGTCCTTTTTCTTCTGTGAGGAATTGTAAAAAAAGTTTGAAACCATATCGCAACAAATAAAACCTGGTTTTTAGGTTTTCTTGTACGTTGTCTTTTAGGATTCAACATTAAAAACCTACTAATGAAAAAACCTGACAATCTCAGGTTTTTATCAGGATGCCACATTATATCGGTGATCACGTTGTCAAGCAGTTGACTTTGAACTTCAAGATTCAGAATTATTCAAAAAGTTGAATGGTTTGCATTGAATTAATTATGACCATAAGTTCAAGATCTATTACCTTTCATGTATTATTAGTATGCTCAAATATTACGCAAAAAATATGACAATGCCGATAATTTGTAGACAAGACCAGCTTGGTGATGCGGTGTCACGTTGCCGAATCCATTTGACAACCATCCAGCTGTCGTTGAGATGAGCCTACGCTCTTGGACAAGTCTTGGCCTCTTGCTGGCTGTGGCTGGCACTGTGCAGGCCGCACAGAGCTTGACACTCTGTTGGACCTCAACAAATATTCAGGTTTTATGCTTGATCGACACAAATTATGGCACCAGGACGCTTCTCTCGCCGCAGAACAACTCCCAAGTGTACAATTTCTCCAATTTAAACATCTCGTCCGTGCAAGCTTGGCCTTCGAATGCGACTTCCATGTATGTCTCCACGTGTCGACTTTGCTTAACATGGTCCCTAATTCCAGCGACTTGTCGTACAATATTATCCGTGAAATCTCGACTCCGATGCCAAGTTCGCTCTATTTTCTGTGAGGAATTACATGCTCTCTTTGTTGGATTTATTGTGGTTGCTGGTAGCAATATAAGCCACAATACGCTTCAGAAGAACTGGATTCAAACCCCACTGACTGTCTCCGTCTTGTACAAAGTGTAATCTCGGCTTGCATTCATTTTGTCTATCTTTTAGGGATGTGAGCTACAATGAAGGCGGCATGGCTTGGATGCCAAATGTTTTATGGGGAGTTTATTTACCAAAATTGAGTCGACTGTAAGTCCTGCATCGTGGAAGAGTATAATTTTTACAACGCTTTCTAGTGTCTTTCGAGGCAATCAACTGGACAGTTTGGAATTGAGTTACAATAACTTTCCCATGACTCCACTCGCGTATTTGTAAATGAAGAAATGGCGTCGTTGAGCTTTACCAATGTCATTTTTTATTGTAGAGACCTCTCCGACAATCCAAATTTGATTCTCTCGGTTGATTCAGCCGTGTGGAACCGAAGGGATTCGCTTGTACTCACGGTGAAGCAAACTCTTTACGAGAAGATCGTCCATATCTGCGATGCCAAACATGGCATGGTCTATTCCATGTTACTCTATGCCGTGCAATATTTACCGGAAGGCAATGCCATTTACGACACGCCATATAACCGCGCTGATATCGTCACGAACGTCTGCTTCTTGGGATATACTCCTCCACCATATATATATACTACATCGTATGGAGGTTAGTGCTACACAGTTTATGACATGAACATCTCACTGCTACTAGATCCAAGTAAAGCCATTTTCATGCAGATTATCCTTACGGTGGGGCTTTTTTCTATTGGCGTTCTTGTCGCCTATTTTGTCGGTCGAAGATATATCAAGCGGCGAAACGAGCGCACTCCCTTTCGTCGTGGCACATTTTGTAGCTACAATGCAAGTGGCTACGACAATCCATCCACCGAAGAGGCTCCTCCAACGGCTTATTCCCTGCCCCCTCCAACCCCCCGACAACATTAATTACTTTGCAATTGCCAAGTTTGGCTAGGATTGTTCCCCTCATTTTGAAGCTATACAGATAGCGTTGGGCTGGAAAATCTCAAGGAATCAAAATATGTGCGCCGGACACTGTTTTAGAAACGACGGGGGGTATCATTTCCAAGTTGTACGATGTTTCGCTGTGGTACACAGAGAGGAAGGGGTCAAGAGAAAGTCTTTAGCAAACAAACTGCAACGAGAAGCTCAACTGTGATCATCAAATCCACGTTATGAAATTTTTTTGTCTTCATATTGCGACAATGGCATAGCTACGCCCAGCACGACCAGCACGATGTAAATTCAGAATGAAGAATGAAAATGTTGTGAGCATCCGACGCAAGCTCAAAGGGGAAGATCCATACCAATCGATTCATATTTTGCGACAATGGAAACACGGTAGGATCAATTCCGCTGTCAATCATAATTATTTAAATTTGTACTGTCTTATATCCGCAACTTGACGTCAACAGGAAAATCGCAACAATAATGGTTCCTTGTGCAAAAGCTGCGCATCCCCAGAGTGACTGATGTCTTTAGGAAGAACTCTTGAAACACTATTGGTAAAAGATATTATACATTTTAATAGAAAAAGACATTCAAAATACACTGGAAAGGCCACATTTGTGCGAACTTGACATTATAATTCTGTACAAATCATTGCTGGACAAAGAAAGATTTTCTTCAGGAAGTCAATCGCCTAACGTTACTTTAGTTCTTCCAAACCCCATCACAATTCAAAACATCGACAACTCTCAACCATCCACGATGCTGCTACTGATTGTATTGATACATAACCCAAGTCTATTTTAACCCTTCGCTGAGTGTCGTTGTCATTTTGACAATTGAGCCGAGGCCCATTTGACAAACACCCAGCCGATAACACAAGCCACGAGAGCTTGGCTTGGCCTCTTGCTGGCTCCAACTGCTCAAGCTTCGCTGAGTTTGACCCTCTGCTGGATATCCACGAACGTGCAATTGCCTTGTTTAAACGACACAATTCAAGGCAAGCTGACGCTTCTGCCGCCTCGAAACATTTCCCAAGTCTACAATTTCTCCCATTTAAACATATCGTCCGTGCAAGTGTTACCTCTCAATGCTACATCCATGTACACTCTTCCTCTTTAGAGCGTTCGTACAAATGACTGTTCGTTTTAATTCTTGTAGTGATTTATCCTACAATCAAATCAGCGAAATCTCGATTCGGATACCAACTTCGCTCTTCTTTCTGTGCGCAAATCCTTCTTTTTATCGTCCAAGTATGATTGATATTTGTAGCAATTTAAGCCACAATGCCCTTAAGCAAAACTGAATTCAAACTCCCGTCACTGTCTCGGTCTTGTACGGTTTTTTATTCGCTTTTTTGGTTCGATCTTTGTTTGTTTTTTCATGTAGAGATGTAAGCTATAATCAAGGAGACATGGCTTGCATGCCCAACGTTCAATGGAGAGTCTATTTACCAAAATTGATTCGACTGTGAGTGTTGTAACGTTATTTTTCACTTTACAACTTTCTCTCAGTGTATTTAGAGGCAATTTTCACGGGAATTTACAGTTGAATTATGGCAATTTCCCCAGGTCTCCGCTGGCTTATCTGTACGTCCACACCACTCTTTTAGGTCGTTTTTCACTCTTGTAGTGACCTGAGCGACAATCCGAACGCTGTCCTTTTCGTCGATGCGTCCTTGAACAACCGTTTCAGCAGCCAAGAAATTACTCTTTCGATGGAACCGACCCTGTTCGAGATAGCCCAAAGTGCCTGCATTGGAACCTTTGGGCTTGGTAGCAATTGCAAAAGTCGAGTATTTCTCGCAAGGCGACGCAATGTGCGACCCTCAAAATGTGTTTTCCTAAGTCTGTCGGTATGGCGTGACTCTTCCACCGCCGATATCGATCAGCAGTACGTTTTTTTCATTGCGGCGACCCGGACAACTGACTCGCGTCTAGACGTAGACAATGGAAAACTACTAAAGATTGTGATTACATTGGGGAGCTGCCTCGCTGTCGTGATTGTATCGTACTTTGCATCGTCTGTTTCAAGAGGCGAGAGCAAAGCGCGGTCTTTCACCGCGGCACGATTTGCAGCTCCAACGCTAGTTGTTACAACAACCACGGCAGTCAACGAGGACCTTATACCCAGCCCCCTCCAACCCCCCGACGACATTAATTCAACGGCATTCAAGCATTAAATGGACATATATTAGCCCCGTCGTCTATATTCCCCCAAAGTTATCCCCCCGTTTTAAATATTGCACTATTTGATTTACAACTTCAGCTCCCCCCGTTTTAAATATTGCACTATTTGATTTACAACTTCAGCTATTTTCACGCTTGGAGCAGATTCAATGAGATTTGAATCTACATACTTCCACGATTGAAAAAGCTTCCTGGAATCAATGGAGCCATGTGGTCGGGCTGGACGAATAAATTGCCAAAACTAATTCGGTCTCTTTCTTCATATAAAGCTCCGACGGCGTTTGTTTCGAGTGTTCTTGACGCTGTCAATGGAGTCGAATGTCAATGCTGACATAGAGAGCAAACGAACTGTCATGGTCGCTGGATGGCATGGAATAAAATTTTAAATGCTTCTGAATTAACCATGGAATTAATATGAATCGATGAAATGTCCATCTCCATCTGTGGGTCGTGAAAATACAATAATATTGTCAAAAAGTCCTTTTGTCTGCCATGAACCCACGCGGTCTGCTCGTCCTTTCGCTAGCTATCGCCACGAATGCATTGCAGACGTTGACGACCTGCAATAAACCAAATGGCACGGTGGTGGCCTGTTTAAACGACACAATCGCTGGAACCACGACCGATTTGGCGTCGTCTCGCTCTGGCTATTACGATTTCACAAATCTTGGCATCTCTTCCATTCAATCTTGGCCCCTCGACGCGCAATCCATGTACGTAAATCGATTTTATTTGAATCGGTTTTTCATATTGCAATCCGATAGAAATCTTGCTTTCAACAAAATCAGCGCCATTTCAACGCCGCTTCCAGTCTCGCTGGCATCTTTGTACGAATTTTAAAGTCATTTTTGAGGGAATGTAATGCGTCAACTTGTAGGAATTTAAGCCACAACGCTCTTCAGAAGAATTGGCTTCAAACGCCAATAACTGTTGAAATCTTGTAGGATTTCTTCTACTTAACTTGGGCGAGTCATTGAATTGTGAAATCGTGTAGGGATGTCAGCTACAACCAAGGAGGACTGCCATGGCTGGAGAACATTTTATGGGGGCTTTTTCTCCCCCGTTTGACTCAACTGTGTGAACTTTTCCCCCGTTGAATTGCCAACTAAATATGTTTGGCTCTAGTGCTTTTCGTGGCAATCAAGTTGCCGAATTGAATTTGACATACGAGAACTTTCCCATGTTTCCGCTATCTACTTTGTACACTTTCACGCTTTCTATCGCTGAAATTTATCTCGTAGAGACTTTAGCGAGAATCCAAATCTTGCCTTGTCCATCGATGCTAGCGTGAACTCTTGCGTCAACCAAGTTGAATTTACATTATATTTAAGCGGCGCACGAGATTTTTCCGCCGCAAATGCCGCTTGTGCAGAATATGCTTCCTACGTTGTGACGCTCAAGTCGTGGAAGATTCAATACTTTTCGCAAAGCTGGGCGGTGGATCGGTCGAGTTGGAAAGCTTTTTATGCTTGCTGCAAGTACTGTCGTCTCCCCAGCAGCGCCCCCATCCCAAGAGCTTCATCATATACGCTGCCTCCATGGTATGATGAAGCACTTTATGGTATCTGTTTTGAGTATTTCAAGTTCAAACTGCGATCTAGGAACTCCAAAAGAAGCATCGCGTGGAAGATTTCTCCTCAATGCCTTCATCATTGTCGGCGTTTGCATTCTTGTGGTTGCAACTGCTTATTACATCAGGAAGTATCGTGGCACGATCTGCAGCTCCAAGCGCAGCGACCCCCCACGAAATCAAATAGATTTTGTTCCGCCCCCATCGACGCCCAGATTAGCCTGAGCCTTGACTGTACTTGACTGTAATTATGATGTGAATCATAAGTCTTTTTCAACCGAGGGATCAAACTACATGTATCCCCCCTAGTCATCTCGATAATTTCACTCCAAATGAAGCAATTCAATCAAGTGGAATTCGTCCCCCAGAATTTCCCCCCTACCCCCCGACCAATACTTCTCTATAGTACTAACTAACAAATTAAAACTCTTACACAAGTTCTCCAACGAAAAAAAAGCACTTAGGAATATTCATTGCCTGCATGGAGGCTGTCTGGAACGAGGAGATGAAGATCTGCGTGTTCCATGACTCCCAGGAAGTTATCCAATTTTTCTCGCCAAACAAAAGTGTCCAGGTGTAAACTAATCCAAATATAAAACCTAATAGTTTAGGTTTTTAGGTTTTATATAGAACTCCATGAAGACTTTCCTCTCTTTTGATTTCGAATTTTTGCATCGCATTGAGGATAGTACCTGGTACAATCGACATAATGGACATACCATCCCATTCATTTGCAATTTTGAGACTAATTCGTAGAGGTCTTGAGAGCTCTTCACGTTGGTAATAACTTAGTTATACTACTACTCGTGGCACTTGCCAGCTATTCTCTCGACATTCAAATGCCTTTAGTTTCTAGCTTTAAAGTATTTTTACTCCAGTCATTATTACCAGCAGGTTCTAGCATAGTTTGCTGCAAAATCTTCCTATGAGTCATCTCGACAGAGCCTTCAATGACTTCCAACAGTCTTACTTTATGATAACTCTACGATATCTCTTATTTACGCCTCCATTATTACCGCACGAAGATCTTTCGCGTATTGACCCACTTTAAAGAAACAAATGCAATGAATAGACTCGACAAGATATATCGTGTTTATCCAACGCTCTCTGTAATAAAACCTTAAAAACCTATTTATTAAATAACCTAAATAACCTTGTATAATTAGGTTTTTGTATATATTTCCATGGTTAATTTGAATTAGTTGGTCGTCAACATAAGAGCACCCATGTCAAAGAACCAGATGCCAGTTTGGAATAAACATTTTTTGCAAATCGCTTGGCTTTGCCGTGGGATCCTCTCGTCTGGCATGCATCCAAGCGCTCTGCTGGTCCTCTCGATGACTGCCGCTGTCCATGCGTCGGTCGGTTTGACCATGTGTACAAAATCCAACAACTTGTCCGTGCCTTGTTTAAATGACACCGTCACTGGAACGACCACATTCTTGGCTCCATACAGCAATGGAGCTTATGAATTCTCGAGTCTTGGCATCACTTTTATTCAAACTTGGCCACCGTTCGCTCAATCCATGTAAACTTTATGTCCATTGCATTCAATTGTGACCATTGTAGCAATCTGGCCTTCAACAATATCTCTGAAATCTCCACGCCGATTCCCACTTCACTCGTTTCACTGTACGCCCACACAATCCATGGAATCTAATATTCCAGCGCTCTTTGTGTAGAAATTTAAGTCATAATGTGCTGACGAAGAATTGGATTCAAACGCCGCTAACACTTATGGCTTTGTACGTTTTTCAAAATGGTAATTCTTTAATTTTTATCCTTGTAGAGATATTAGCTACAATCAAGGGGGTTTGCCGTGGATGGAAAATATTTCATGGGGCGTTTATCTGCCCCATTTGACTCAACTGTGCGTGCTTTCCCCCTTTAATAAGCTTATCCCCCCTTTGTTAGTACTTTTCGCGGCAATCAAGTCACAAATTTAAGCCTCAACTATGACAACTTTCCAATGTATCCACTCAATACGCTGTACCCTTCTTGAATATTTTTTATCTTTAACCAATTTTTGCAGAGACTTGGGGGACAATCCTAGAATCCTTCTCACAGTCGATTCCGACGTTTATACTCGCCTCAATGACGCGTCGTTTGTTTTGACGCTGGACGGACCAACCGTGTGGACTGATGCTATGAATTCATGCGGGGGAAATGACAATGTCCGTCCGATTCAGTCCTTTCAGAAGCAGTATTTTCCCCAAGGCTGGCAATATGATCCCTCCAAGTGGACGCTTGTCTATTTATGCTGCCAGAGCTGTTCAATTTATTACACACTCGGCCATACTCGTCCTGTCACTCCACATTATCCGACGTCAATTCCCGTCCAGCCCACTAACAGTACGTTCTTTTATGTAATTTCGACTATATTGTCGCTCTATAGACCCTGAAGTGTTGTCGATCAGGACAATTACGATTCTTGGCTTTATGGGGGTCGGTTTTTGTATTCTCCTGACAACGCTGGCCTTTTTCGTCAGAAAAATCGTTGCAGATTGGCGAGAACGCTATGAACTTTATCCCCGAGGCACGATTTGTAGCTCCCAATGCAGTGTCGTTGGAGAAGCCCAGCCAACCCCAGCAACAGATCAAACTGCCTATGTGCAGCGCCCATCAACTCCACGAACGACGCAACTTCTGTCTCGTGGAAATTAGGCGATTTTCACGTTTTATCCTGGTCTGTTTTCTATGAATTATGTAATGAGTTTTGGCCTTGACATTAAAGTTTATCTCTTTCGTGATCTATATAGTACGAGTTCATGGATCGAAGATTTTCCAAACAAGCTTCTGAAGCTATCGTTCTGCTGCATTGATAAAGCTAAGTCGTAAATTTGGTGAAGTTTTTGCCACAGACAGCACAAGACAGTTTGGGGGCACAAATATTATAGCAATTCCCTCAGCATGCCGCTTTTCGGTGGCTGCAAAATTTGACCGAGTCATGTAAAATCTATAGTTTGCCGAGGGTAATCGCAGTGTAAATCTTACGAGACACTCTTTGTGGTACCCTACAATTCGAAAAAAAATCTGCCGTCACAACTGCTTGAATCGAGAGATTTAACTCAGAATAGCTAATTAAGTGGCAACGCACAATAGAAAATATCCCAATAGAACATGTAAAACATCACGGACAAAGTCGTTTTGCACAGAGCGATACTTGAGCGGTGAAAATCACATTGTTGAGAGCACGGTAGGATTGTTTTGCTGGCCGCATTGTTGATAAAATATGGTCACAACGAATATTAAGTTTTCACTATAGTAGGTACTTCGAAGTACGTAATTTACTACATACTGTAGTATACTAGTACCTACAGTCCGCGCCAAATTTTTAAGGCCATCAGAATGTTACCTATAAATTTTCACCCAGTGCGAATTTTGGAATGTTGTTTAGATATGCTCATAAAAAAATTCGCAGTGGATCAAATGATACAGGCAAAAAATTGGGTGGCCTTATGAATGTGTCGTGGAGTGTATTTAGATATCAACATGTGGTTATGCAGTCTACGACATAAATCAGGAAAAGAGGTACTTAGGTACTTGGACACTTCAAGTCGATTTGAACAATGCTTTATTTGTTATTCCGAGCTTGGAATTGCGTGCTCAAAACGTCGCTTTGGCGAGTGACATAAGAAGCCACCTTGGGTGTGAGAAACGCGCTCCTGGGATCTCAAGACAGCTCCGTGATGAGATCCTGACAAAGATACAATAATCATCAACCCAAGGGATCTTTACTGCGTCCTCTGAATGAGTGTGCAGTAGTCGAGTGTTTCTAGCCATGTTTTGTTCATCAAGGGGCTATAAAACCGTTGGGATCTAGGAGCTCTGGAAGCTGTCGCCCCCTCCACAAGTTTCAACTTCTTCATTTTGAAAAAAAACTCCACCCGACTAAGCAGCCATGCGTCTTGTCGATGTTTGGCGTCCAAGCCGAGAGGATTTTGACCACGTGCCGCCACGCCGCGACCGGCAACTCGACGCCGTGTGTGAACGACACGATCCAAGGCAAAACGATCGACTTGCCGTTCACGACAGGATGGACGGAAGGCTATTTCACATACGACTTTTCCCATCTCGAGCTGACTTCGATTGAAACGTGGCCGTCCATGCCGACGTTCTTGTGCGTGATCGCTCTGAAAACCTTCTCTCTCACCTTCTCCACGTAGAGATTTCTCATCCAACAACTTGACGAATCTCCAAGTGGCTGCGTCCGATTTCCCACACTTCGACGACTATGTCGGCATAATGTACGCCATTCGATTGTCCTGGATGGCTCTGACGCGTTTGTGGCTTGTAGAGACTTGCGTGGGAATCCCAACATTGTGCTGACGGTCGACAGTGGCGTCTATTCCCGGCTAAACAACGACAAGTTTTACCTGGCGATGGACGAACCGTCGAATTCCACCGCGGCGTTGAAAGCCTGCAGAGGAGACCAGTCGTTTGTGCGCCCGATTCAAACGTTTGTTCTCCATTACGAAAGCGATGGACAAAGCTACGGCCACGACCTCGATTGGAAACTTGTCGATATCTGCTGTTTGGGCTGCTCAACGCCGTATACGCTTGCTCATACTTTTCCAACACAAATGGTTCCAGCTATAACGTCGACTGTAGCGCCCACTGCAGCGCCAACGATAGCGTCAACGCCTGCACTTGCAATTGGCACTAAAGGTATGACAGTGTGAGAAATTCACCACATTCTTGATTAAAAGTAGATTCAGGATCGAAAACTACGGTCACTGTCGTCGTTGTCGTCGCCAGCATTGCCGTCGTTGCATTCTTGGTCTACTTTGCAAAGAAAACCATCGACAAACGACGCCGGACGCAGAACGCAACGCCAAAGACCACTGACCAAGCGGCTTATGTCGAGCAGCTCTAAGTATATCACCAAGTAAATGTTCTTATCCATACTTGAACTCTGACCCTCGATCCCTTGCAAATCCCCCCGTCGCCCACGCATTTCCCCCTGGAGTAGTATTTCTGGGGATAAAAGTGAATTCATCGCTAGCCTTCGTGGATAGATAAACTCTCGCTCACTTAGTTGGCATAGTCTAGCTGACTTGCGATGATTAAAAAATCTATGAACTTGGAGGGGGAAAGACGTAGGGCAACTTAAGGGCCCTTCCCCTTCTCGATGGCTACGACTGCCCAAGCGTTGCTGCCTTTGACTTTGGGGTACGTTGTAATATCTATATGTATGGCCTCCAAGTTTGAAAGTGATAGCGATCTTGCAAACATGACTCCAATTGCTGATATTTTGAGAGGAATCTACGCTACAATGTGTTGCAATTGGTAGCCAGACTTGGGTTTTGCTCTTTTCTACGTCCTGCTCTGGACTACTTGCCACAATTTGATCGTCACAATAGCCCAACTCGACGCTCTTTCTAGCCTTGCTCGTCTCGTGCCCTCCCCCTTTGTTCATTCTCGGTTTAAGCCCCCACTTGAGGGGGGTCAAGGGGGGGCAAGGGGGTTCAATCTATCGGGCATTTAACTCGAGTCAGTCGGGGCATTGCTCCGTCCAAATCGCTCTAGCTCAGTGGGGAGACGAGGGAAATCTCCACACCACTTGATTCTCCATGAAAAACACAGTACATTTCGAGTTACAATGAAAGCCAAGCTCAAACTTATCCATTTCCATCCTTCTGGGGATTTCATCTTGCGCTCCTCGCTGCTCCTAGACGCAGAAGCCCCTCTCGACCTTGACTTCAGTGTAGCATGGAGCCTTAGTGAGAATTGTGGTAGTGTCCAACGCATGGCTCCAGACTTCTTGGGAAGTTGGGTGTTCTACTCGTTGTCGAGAGTGAATTTTATCCACTGCATGGGCTGGATTGTATCTTTTTCTCCTTGGAAGAGCGCCACTTGGCTGAAAATCCAGCGATAGGTCAGCAACACTACAGTCATGCAGGTCCATACGCTATCGACGACTTGAGGCCCGTCTGGCAACCGAAAATATAGCGTCTGGCAAAATTTCAAAATCAATACCGTACCTCACAAAATAATCACCTTGCAAAATAATTACCCATTCGTCAAAGATCATTTCACAATTATCACCGACATCACGATGAAAAAGTTCCTTTTGCGCGGCCCTTCCAATGCGTCATGGGTGGCTAAACAAGAGCAGATGCATGCTTCCTCTTTACAGGCTATTGAAAACATCCGTATGATGTGACGCCATTTCTTGACGGACTCAAAGTATTGCAAGAAAATCAAATATACCGGTATGCCTCACTTTTGGAAAACCAGGCGTCGTTGGACTTGGAATGCGTTTGATCCATTTGGAAAAGGTGGATTGATCTTTAACGTTAATATCACCCTGCATTCACGAAATCATCACATTTCAGTGCTATATTTTTCACATCATTGAGGTCATCGGCGGTGTTTATTTTGAGTGTGGAAGTGCCACACACCAAAAATGGAGATTTACACACAGAATTTGGCGAACTGCACACCAAAAAAACATATGGTTGAGAAGGTTATCATAGAACAGTACTACTCTGTTTTGTAATGAGTGTCAGCAGGTGAATTTGACAAGAATAATGGCCTTTGATTGGTAGAAAAGGTTGTCGATATTATTCCACTTAACGAGTTGAGGAACCGTGTATTTTTTCGTGAATTATATGTAAAGATAATACTGAAGAACCGACTTTCCCAACCGACATTTCATTGATTGGACAAAATAAGGATTCCTTCTCTGGATTTCCATTTTCATTCTCAACCGTGAAGTGCAAAATGATATGAGAGCGATCGCCACTTCAAATTTTGCGGCGTCCAGCACCGGTCACCTCTCATGATATGTATGTCCCGTTGTCGCAGTTCTTGGTGTCATGTGGTTGTGACTTGTTTAGGCTCTGCGTTTAGTCTTTTGCCTTGTCCCTCCCTAGCATGTCCAGCTGTGCAGGTGTCGTTGCTCCGTGTCTTGGACTTTTGGCGTGATGTCCGTCCCTCGTGCGTCCAAGCGTTGTGTGTGTCGTTATGTCTTTGCTTGGTTGTGCCTTTCGCCGTGAGTTTGGCATATTCTCTGTCCCTGGTGCGTCCAAGCCCTGTGTGTGTCGTTGTGCTGTGGAACGTTTTCAGTCTGGCATCCAAGCTACGTGTGTGTCGTTGTACTGTGGCTTGTACAAACCTCTGGCGGGCTGGCCCTGGAGCAACCAAGCTCTGCGTGTTGCGTGGTGTTCTAAAAACACAAAGTCTGTGTGGTGCTGTTTCCCTTGGCTGACTAAGTTGTGCGTGCTGTGAATCATCCTCAAAGCTACAAACTCTGCGCTTCGCATTTTGTCTTGACAAGCAACACCGTCTCGACAAGCAGCACATTCGGCGCTTCCACTGGTTAGACCAAATAATGGAATCATAATACCTTAGCCGCAATCAACCTAGGTAAAAAACTAAATATGAAATGCATTGATTACAATTTATTCTCTCGTTTTCTGCGTCTAATCTCACGCAACAACTTCAAATAGGAACCCGTAAACCCGGCGTATGCGCTCTTAAATTGCTCGTACGACTTATAGCGATTGAATGCAAGTGAAAATGTCAGGCGCTCGGAATATTTCTTTCGGTCCTCTCGAATCATGTCAGAGGTATAATCTTTGAGTGCGCAGTAATGACCCTGTTTAGGATCAATGAAAAAACACTGTTGCCAGGCTTCTCGTCCACAACGAGCTGTAGGGATTGCTTTTTGGACAAGAAACTCGTCCATTGCTGCTTGTCGTTGTTTTTGTGGTGGGTTCGGTGGAACTTCTTTCATCAAGTTCTTTTCCACAAGCAAACGGGCGATGTTGTCGGCGTTGGTGAGGTTGGTGATGTGCGTGTTTAAGGGGTGAAATAGATTTGGATGTTGAGCACGAAGAAGATTCCTGGGGTCGATTTCGTTGCTTATGCTGCGGGTTATCAAATATTCGCAACAAGTTTTTTCGTCCCCCCAGCGACACCAAGCCATAAGTTCACGAAAGTTGAAACGCCGTTGAGGGGACTCGAAAACTCGATAGAAAGCGCCGCCGCGAGCTATGCAAGGTGATACCGATAGCCAAATTTGGGCAATTTTGAACCATGTCTTGTAGAATTCTTCGCAAGTGCTTTTGGTCAAGACACTTGTACCAATCCACAACAGGAGTAATTGGATTGGGTAAGTTGAATGCTGGAAACACAAACGCGTCTTTGTTGATATTCACGCACGACACACGAATCAGACTGATATAGTCTTCGTAAAAAGCACACACACGAAGGCAAGGGAATGCGGTCTCGTCGACAAGGTGGTAAATTTGACATTCTTCAACCACCTTTGCCTTCTTGTGCCACTTGAGTCGCACTGACAAATATTTTCCCTTGTCCTCAACGAGTGTCACATCGTTCCAACGTAGATTAAGCATTTCGCTGATGCGAAAGCAACCCATAAAGCAACGTCAAAACAGCAAACGCAGCATAGCGCCTAAGAAAGGAGGCTGATTGGACAAACAATTGAGTAGAGTTGATAGTTCATGGACAGACAAAGGGTGGGCCTTCTTCTCTTCGTCGATATTGTTTTGCTTGTTATATTTTTGTAGAGCAACTACATATCGTCGAGCTTCAATGCTCTGTGCAGGGTTGGGATTCACTCCGTGAAATGTAAAGTACGCAACGAGCGCAGACTTTGCTTGATCTATGGTTCGTGCTTTTTTGTCTTTATCTTCATCGAGAAAGTGAAAGAAATCTGTGCACATTTTTGGTGATGCTTGACGCGGATCCAAACCCTTACAGTGTAGCTGAACGTACCCCTCGAATTGCGTTTGGTAGGTTTTGTAAGCGCGTTTTGTGGATGCACCGTAGAACGCGTCCTGTATCGTTTCTTTTGACGGCATGTCGACGACGATTTCACAAGTGAAACGAAACCACTAAATCCGAAGTTTATGAGTTTTAGCCAATAGTTTTTGTGATATGTTATATGTTGGGTGTTATGTTGGCGACCGACATACATATCGCCCAATAAAATCCAAGTCTTCATTTTAGACGAATCGAAAAAGTCTAATCACGTCGGTTGGCCAATCCCGTGGCAAGATCTGTCGGATATTTGTCGGTTCTGCCCTTTATGGACTCGTCTGGCAAAGACCCAAAATGCCATTTTGAGGCCAAATTCAATTCTTGAGGTCAAAATATGAACTTGTTTATCTCCAAGAGTTTTGCACGAAGTCCAATATACTAACTGGAAGCTCCCAAAATGCCATTTTACGAAAAAGAAGTTTGCCTCCATTTTGAATATGCCGTATGTCGTTGATCCCAAATTTGCTCAAAATGGCATATTGATTTTGAAATTTTGCCAGACGTACCCTTAGTGAATTCCTATCGACGCTCAACCTCGACATCTTTGATTCCACGGATGTATAAATCTTCCACAGAGCCTTGGGGTCCGAGGAGCTCTGGAAGCTGTCCACTCGTCACCTTGCTCCTGGTCGTATGGTTCCTTGCCACCAGATGGCCATTTTGCCGGCAACTTTACACCATTTTGAAAAAAGCACCCGACTAAGCAGCCATGCGTCTCGTCGTCGCCATGACGATCGTCTTGTCGATGTTTGGTGTCCAAGCCGAGAGGATTTTGACCACATGCCGCAACGCCTCGACTGGCAACTCGAACCCGTGTGTGAACGACACGGTCCAAGGCAAAACGATCGACTTGCCGTTCACGACAGGATGGACGGAAGGCTATTTCACATACGACTTTTCCCATCTCGAGCTGACTTCGATTGAAACGTGGCCGTCCATGCCGACGATCATGTACGTGATCGCTCTGAAAGCCTTCTCTCTCACCTTCTCCACGTAGAGATCTCTCATCCAACAACTTGACGAATCTCCAAGTGGCTGCGTCCAATTTCCCGTACTATGACATCCAAGTCGGCATAATGTACGCCATTCGATTGATGGCTCTGACGCGTTTGTGGCTTGTAGAGACTTGCGTGGGAATCCCAACCTTGTGCTGACGGTCGACAGTGGCGTCTATTCCCGGCTAAACTACAACACATTTTACCTGGGGATGGATCAACCATCGAATTCCATGGCGGCGTTGAAAGCGTGCTGGGGCAACCAGTCGTTTGTTCGACCGATCCAGACGTTTGCTCTTCACTACAGCATCGGTGGACTAGGCTACGGCTACGACAACGATTGGAAACTTGTGAATGTCTGCTGTTTGGGCTGCACGGAGCCGTATACGCTTGTCCATACGCGTGCTCCAACGCCAAAACCGACTCGTGGACCTGCATTTGGCATTGAAAGTACGACGGCGAGAGAGACTTGGCAGGTTTTTATTTAAAAGTAGATCCAAAAGCGAGAACTGGCGTCACGGTCATCGTTGTCATCGCCAGCATTGCCCTCTTTGCATTGTTGGTCACCTTGGCAAAGAAATTCATCGACAAACGACGCCTTGCACGAAACCCAACACCGACGACCACCGGCCAAGCGCCGTACGTTGAACAGCTCTAAGTATGCCGCCAACTAGAGTATTTTTTATCTAAATTTGAACCGAGTCCCTCGACCCCCCATGGAGCAATGGGGAAAGGAGTCATAGTCGAGTAGATTTCCAAGCATTCAAACCTTGAATTTCGCTGGAGGGGGGGACTGGAGGGGGAAAGTCGAAGCCCCCCACGCGCTTCTTGGATGTTCCTCCTGCTCCATAATGAGTCGCTGCTGTCGGCACTTTGTTGCCCTCACCGTCAATAGATTTTATTCCCCCGATGAAACACACAGAATGTCACCTATTCTGCTTCGAAAGCACTTTCCAAATATTTCGGAATTTCCCAAAATAGAATTTTGGGCATCCCCATTTTCAAATGTACGGATAATTTGATAATTTGCCGGACACCATTGGCACTCTTTGAAGTTTGACTGTTGGATGAACAGACAACCCAACAAACAGAGATTAAATGGGCCGGGTGGAGTTTATCTCAAAGAAAAGTTTGGAGTTTTACCATGACTCTGCACAAATCCGACCATACGTTATCCGGATAAGCATCCGGATGGTGTTTTTACGTATAAAAATTAAGGTGCATTCCCAATATTTTACCGGTATACTGTAAATCTCATTCGAAATTGTGAGGGGGGTCCGAAATCGATCTGCAAATTGCTCAGCCAATCAGAGTCGAGTATTAACCAAATTCACGCAAAATACACCCAGACACACGTGTAGTTAATTCGGGACGTTTGCCATACTTTCCATTTATACTTGACTTCAGTATGATCGAATCGATTTGGAATAGAATTCGATTTTGGTAAAAAAATACAAATTTGGGTGAAAAAGACAATAAATGTTCAGGTTATACTTTCTCCTTAGATCAAGATCTATCAATTGCGTGGGTTGGATTGACCTAATATAATCCAGATATGAGTCATGCTCGGTCCAAGTGACCCCAAAGTTTGGTTGCCTTTAGGTGTGCAAGATGGACGATGTATAGATATATGCAGTAACCTTTATATTATATAGTACTTAATTTATATGCAATATTTAGAGTGTATTCAATTTAGAGGTGAAACTGCTACAACGTCATTGCCCATCTTTCCTTAAGCTGATAGTGCAATAACCACGTAAACCTGTCAATAATGGCTTGTAGCTGCAGACAGCCATTGAAGGCTTGCCAAGCCATCAACCCCAAGATTCCAAATCACAAGTCGTCGGGGAATCCTTGGAAAACTTTACACCAGGAGCAAAACTGAGGAAGACTATCCAAGTATTGCTGTGGATTTGACCGTCGAAAGTGCTCAACATTGAGCCAAGCATGGTGGATTTCGATGCTTCAAGACCGAATTCTTTTATCCAGCTAGGAGCTTTGAGTGACCTCTTGGTCGATTTATGAGTGAATCACTATTTGCACCTTCTTGTACTCCATACCTTAATGTGCTAATGTTAGCTACTGCAATATGAAGTAATATGGCTGGCTATGGCAATCTTTCGAAGCTTTGTCGGCAGCGCATCTACTCTGTACTTCCTTGCCAGAAACAGCGTGGAAATGACAGTCGCCCCGTCAATGCTCTTCCCATCCTTCCCAGCGTTTCACTTCGTTGATTTATCATATTGACATTGAATGTTGTGTTGCTCATTTCATACAGAACTTAGCATCCACTCGGTGCAAAGTCTATCATCCTCACATCTTGCATGGTCTTTCCTGACGAAACTCTTTCCACGAAACTCTTTCCAACTTACGATGTACTATAATAGTATGCTGATTAACATTCTCGTTCAGCAACTTGGCCCAAAGCAAATCTGCCACGCTTGCAGCGTTAAACGTGACCGATGGAGCTGTAGACCTCCGTCCTATCCAGGCTCATTCCAAGGCACTGACGTTTGTGCTTTAATGATATTGTTTCAAGGGAATGGGCCTTAGAATGATACCTACTGAGTGTTTTGGGTCAGGGGGTGCAGGGGTTTATCGAACGATTAACAGCAACTGTTTGTAACGTTGGGTCAAAATTGCATCCAATCTGACTGGATAAAGAACTTGAAGCAGAGCGCTACTCCGCGTGAATGCAAAGTCAAGGCGACACGACGAGCAACTTTCTCAAATGCCACTTGAATTTCATTTTTCATTTGTCAATCTGCCCTCCACGATGAAGATCTCGGCGACAATTGCTGCCTTGGCGACCTCTTTCGCTCTGGTGCAGAGCCAAGTGGCCGAATATGGAACCTGCGGCGGGGCTGGGTATTCAGGTCCAACGACTTGTAATGCTGGTCTTGTCTGCGTGGAGTTTTCGCAGTATTACTCGCAATGCTTGAAATCATCGAATGCACCCCCCAGCAGCCCCTCGACGGCGCCATCCACCGCCACCCCGACGACAAAAGCTCCCGTCACCGCTGCACCGACAACCAAAGCTCCAGTGACGGCTGCTCCTACGACAGCAACTCCAGTCACAAAGGCTCCAACTGCTGCCCCAACGACTGCCCCAACGTCTCCTCCGAGCAGCTCGTCGTCCATTTATTTTGGCGCAGCGACGGACTACCCGACCAACTACGGCACGATCGTCCCCGACAATTTCAACATGTTGGTCTCTGAAAACGGCATGAAATGGGACGCCCATGAACGCTCCGCTGGCGTCTTTGACTTCTCCAAGTCGCTGGCTCAAGTCGCCTACGCCAAGCAGAAAGGCTTGAAGATGCGTGGCCATGTCTTGATCTGGCACAACCAAATGCCAACGTTCTACTGCTCGAGCTTTGTCAACAACGGATGCGTCTCGACGACGTTGACAGCCTCGCAATTGTGGGCAGCGATTGAAAACCGCATTCAAAAGACGTTTGCTGCCTTGAACGACCCGACGATCATTGCTTGGGATGTCTTGAACGAAGCTGTCGCCGACGACGGCAGTGGCTTGAAGAAGGACGTGTTCTACAACACGTTGGGCCCTGACTACGTCACCCAAATCTTCACGTTGGCTCGCAAGTACGCTCCTGCTGGCGTCAAGTTGTTCTACAACGACTACAACTGCGATGCTGCGGGTGCCAAGGCCGACCAATGTTTCAAACTTGTCAGCGGTCTCAAAGCCAAGGGGTTGGTCGACGGCATGGGTTTCCAAATGCACTTGATGACTCAATACGGTGAAAACAGCCAAATGGGCGGCATGGCGGCGAATTTCAAGCGCTACTCCGACTTGGGCATCACGATCCACGTGACGGAAATGGACGTTGGCACGTCCGACTTTACGTTACAAGCGCAATGGTACGCCCAAGTGGCGACCAATTGCCAACAAAACCCAAAGTGCGAAGCTTTTGTCGTGTGGGGCGTCTCGGACAAGGACTCGTGGCGTGCGCAGTACACGCCTTTGTTGTTTGACGGCAACTTGCAAAAGAAACCAGCGTTCAACGCCTGCCACGACGTCATCGCCAAGGGCCACTAAAGGCTCGACGGCCATCTATTGTGTTCTTTTTCTGTTTGTTGTTTTCAACATAAAAAACCTAATACATTAGGTTTTTTAAGGTGTATTAGACGACCATGCTATGTCATTCTTATCTCTGTCGAATGGCAAAACTTGCGAATGCTTGAACAAAAGACAGGCCATGAGTCTTGACATATTGGATGTTGCAGCAGTCTACGTCATCCAGTTCATTGCCACTCTGGAGCTTTTCTTCACGAAAGCTATGGCTACACCGCGCGCGTTCAACTTGTTCTGCGCAGTTTGTAGTTCTATTTGTGCCACTGCTGGCGACTTTTCAGCCTTCGCAAATGACTAAAACGAGAGTTACATCCCCTTGTCCCCCTTGTCTCCCCCTTGTCCCCCCTTGTCCCCCCTTGGCTCATCGCCGACGAACTCTTTTGGATTGTTGGAACGTTCTTTGCAAGTCAAGAAGGGTAATCTATTCAAGGGACCTCGATGATTCGGTCTATCCTTGGGTTGAAAGCTGTGCACAACGTGTGTATTTTGTGTTCTGACAAAAGTCTCGCCGTGATTTCGACGACAATATTGTCAATTTCGCACAAATTTGTCTATTGGCCAAATCGATGTTGATGGTGTTTTTCTATATGTAAAAATTTATCTTTTACCAATACTGTTTAAAGGGTTCTTCCTAGAACCATCAGCCGCTCTGGCGACGCGCAGCTTTTGCGCAAGGAACCAGGGTTGTTGCGATTTTCAAGTTGACGCCAACTAAACACTATGTATAAGACTCTTATACAGTATTTAATTCAATTTGATTGGCTAAAAATAAATTATAACATGATATGATTGGCTAGTCGATTCACAATTCGATTCAATACTCCAAATTCGATAGTTTTTGAATGAGAATACATTGACAACGGGGGATTTGGGGGGACAAGGCTATAGATGAATCCTAGAGAAAACAGAGAGGAAAATAAAGTTTACAACGTCTGGACGGGAATTGGCGTTTGAATCGAATTCGTTGTAGACTAGAATGGCTTCAATTTCAGCAAGAAATGGACTAGTTAGCTGACGATTCTGGCAGAAAGCAGAGCAAAGTTGGAATTGCAGAGGACAACGAAATGTACATCGAGATAGCATTTGCTGGTCAGACTTGGACGAACGAAATGACCAAGTGCGAAAAAAAAATGTACAAGCGGAAGACTCATTTTCAACAGGTCGACAGCCAATTGGACGGCGATGCAGTTTGAAAAATACCGCGGAAAACAACGTTAGCGCTTTCATTTCAGGCTTTCAATCTGGTGCTCGTGGGTTTGAATGCAATGCTTTCATTCCGTGGGCTTTTCTCCATGGAAAGAGGAGCCTATAGTGAATTCGAACGATGAACAACAATCGTTTGTAACGTTGTGACTGGTGACCACCATCCGACTCTTTCTGATGCCTGGAGCCAAAAGTAAAGCGATTTGCAGCCCGTTAATGAGCTTGCCTTGCCCTATTTCACATAAATCACAGCATGTTGATGGAATCCGACGAAGGTTTCGCGGCGATAACTCATAAAGTCGCCCCCAACGACGTCGACGACGACGACAACATGCAATTGACATGGATAAAGAACTACCAGGCCGAGCGTTACGCATGGTCATTCTGTCAACGTTCATGGAAAGTCAAGGCGATAGAAAGCAACAAGTCGTTCAGCTGGAGTCATTTGACGACTTTCCAAGCAGGATGAAGATCTCCGCGACGATTGCCGCCTTGGCGACTTCATTTGCGGTCGTTGTGCAGAGCCAAGTGGCCGAATGGGGCCCCTGCGGTGGCGTTGGGTATACAGGCCCGACCGAGTGCAATGCAGGCCTTGTCTGCGTGCAATATTCACAATATTACTCGCAATGCTTGGCTCCATCCAACGCCCCGCCAAGCAGCCCAACGACCGCCCCGACGACCAAACCCACGACAAAAGCGCCAGCCACTGCTGCCACAACGGCGAAACCAACGACAAATGCACCAGCCACGGCTGCCCCAACGGTCAAACCTACGACAAAAGCTCCTGTGACTGCTGCTCCGACAACAAAAGCTCCGACGACAGCCCCAACGTCTCCTCCGAGCAGCTCGTCGTCCATTTATTTTGGCACAGCGACGGACAACCCGACCAACTATGGAACGATTGTCCCCGACAATTTCAACTTGTTGGTTTCTGAAAACGGCATGAAATGGGACGCCCACGAGCGCTCCGCTGGCGTCTTTGACTTCTCCAAGTCGCTCAGTGAAATCGCCTACGCCAAGCAACACAACATGAAAATGCGTGGCCATTGCTTGGTCTGGCACAACCAAATGCCATCGTTCTACTGCTCAAGCTTTGTGAATGGCGGCTGTGTCTCGACGACGTTGACCGCGACGCAATTGTGGGCGGCGATTGAAACCCGCATTCAAAAGACGTTTGCTGCCTTGAACGACCCGACCATCATTGCCTGGGACGTCTTGAACGAAGCTGTCGCCGACGACGGCAGTGGCTTGAAGAAGGACGTGTTCTACAACACGCTCGGCCCAGACTACGTCACCCAAATCTTCACGTTGGCTCGCAAGTACGCTCCTGCTGGCGTCAAGTTGTTCTACAACGACTACAACTGCGATGCTGCGGGTGCCAAGGCCGACCAATGTTTCAAACTTGTCAGCGGTCTCAAAGCCAAGGGGTTGGTCGACGGCATGGGTTTCCAAATGCACTTGATGACTCAATACGGTGAAAACAGCCAAATGGGCGGCATGGCGGCGAATTTCAAGCGCTACTCCGACTTGGGCATCACGATCCACGTGACGGAAATGGACGTTGGCACGTCCGACTTTACGTTACAAGCGCAATGGTACGCCCAAGTGGCGACCAATTGCCAACAAAACCCAAAGTGCGAAGCTTTTGTCGTGTGGGGCGTCTCGGACAAGGACTCGTGGCGTGCGCAGTACACGCCTTTGTTGTTTGACGGCAACTTGCAAAAGAAACCAGCGTTCAACGCCGCCTACGACGTTATTAAGAAGGGCCATTAATCTCTCGACGGGTTAATACGCTTCTGTTTCATTCAGCGTTGTCCGAATTTTAATCATAAAAAATACATATCGACTTCAGTATCATCGAGCTTGAATCGCCTCTTGTGGCATGACAACTATTGCGATCTTCTAGGCATTAAACAGTGCATTTAGTAGCCTTCAAAGCGACGTCAGAAAGCCGCGGGGTGCGTTGGACAGATGGTATACAAGAGGAAAATACTCCACGAGTTCAATAGAGTACTTGTCACGTCGTGGGTCAATTACTTCGACGGGGAAATTGTTCTTTGATTCGTCTTCTTGGTGGCTTTCATCGCCATCTCAAGGACGACTTTCATCTATATTTCGCAGTGGTTGGGTCGAAGGAGGACGTTCCCATGTCGTCCTAATTCAAATAACACAAAAACTTCCATTCGAACAAATCGAACAATTTTTCGAATTCGAAAGTGCACTTTCGAACATTCGTTGGAATTTCAACTTTTGACTGGTATCATGTAAACCGTTGTCAATATACAATTGTTATCGCCATGAAGTACTTGATTCCAGCAGCTTTGCTAGCAACTGCTTCCACTCCAGCTGTCTTGGCGACGTATATTATCAATGCGAAGCCAGTCTCCAATGACTATAGCAACCCTCCAGCGCAATCGTCCTCATACTCGACATCGTCGTCGTATCCTGTGAATCCACCGCCAAAGAACGACCAAACGCCTAGTTATTCACGATACGAGATAGCTTCAAGCCCTAATTCGCCATCAAGTGATGACGAAGAAGCTTCATACGACGATGACGACGATGACGACGACGAGCCACCTCCAAGCAGAAATTCCAACGACTACGAGACCTCCCGCGAGCCGTCTTCTGCCCAATTACCGGAACCCCCAAAGAATAAACCTAGCAACGATTACACCACCAAGGAAAGCTCATCCCCGCCATCGTACGAAGAGCCCCACGAGTCCCGTTCTTCTCCTCACGGCTACGAACCGCATCAAGAAGCTCGTCCGTCGTATTCATCCTACGGCGATTCTTCCAAAACCCCAGCTTCCCCCTGGTCCTATGGACAAGAGCCTCGGCGTGAAGAGCGCCCCTCTTCAGGCTACGAAGCCCCCAAGTCCCCCTCTCCATCGTCAAAGCAGCACAGCTATGAGCCCCACCACGACGATTATTCCCCACATTCACACAAAGACACCCCCAAATCCCCAGCTTCTCCAAGTTCCAACAAGTACGAGCCTCATCCTGATGAGCACTCTTCTCCATCGTACAATCAAGCCCCCAAGTCCCCTTCTCCATCATCAAAGCAGCATGGATACGACGATTATTCCCCACCTACGTACGGTGAAACCCCCAAAGCTCCTGCGTCGTCCAGTAACAAAGACTACAAACCCCGTGGCGAGGACAACAAAGTCTACTCCCCGCCTTCGTACGGCATCAAATCCATCCTTCCAATCTATTCCAAAGGCCCTGGCTTTGAAAAACCATCGTCTTATACAAAAGATGCCTCGAAATCCAAGTACGAAAGTCCTTCCTCGGCAAATCCCCAGCCTCCAATCACCGCAGACGGTGGATATGCTCCAAGTCCAAGCAAATCCAAAGACGTTTATTCAAATCCTTCGATCGGATCGTATTTCACCAACAAATTGCCCGCGCCGCCAGCGTCCAAGGAGTATGGAAAGTCCCCGTCTTTACCCAGTAAGCCAGCCGCCTCGCCATCGTATGGGCATTACGGAAAGCACTCGCCAGTGTATCCAAGCGGACCGTCCTCCCGTCCCCCCAGCAACGGCAATTGTACCTTTCAAGGTGGGGAAACAATCGCCCTGCAGTCGGATCTCGGGGGATATTTGGGCCGCTGCTCGTCCTGTGTTCCCCGTGGAGCGTACATTGATTCTACGTTTGTCCACGAGTCCGACAAGTCGTCCAGTTGTGCGAAATGGACGGTGGTTCGCGTCGACGACGGCCGCTATGCGTTCCAAGCAGACTCTGGCAACTACTTGGCCCGCTGCAACAAATGCGCTCCTGGCGCGGCGTACCCGGACCAAGCTTTTGTCCACGTGAAAGACTGGCAGCAGCAGCCATGGGCTCAATGGCGCTGCTTTGACTATGGCAATGGAAAAATTGGTCTCCAAGCCGACTCGGGCAAATACTTGGCCCGATGCTACAATTGTATCCCAGGGGCGTACCCTAACTCTGCCTTTGTCCATGAATCGAATCCCAACCAGCCCTGGGCTCAATGGACCGTCGACAAGCTGTAGATCGATGTAGTCTCTGCAAGACATTAGCCATGAATGATAATTTTTGTGCCAGTAATTTGTTGAAGAATATGCAAATTTCAGCTAAAATAATTCGAAAATGCACATTTCAGCAATAGAATTGTGGACTTCTAGCTATTTAGTAGGGGGGAAATGGAGGGGAAGAGAGAGAAAACCCATGGAAATCCAGCTTGGATGAGGGGGAAAGATGGAGGAACACCCCGAGATTTAAGGGGGGAACCAGGGGGAAAGAACACTACGCTGAAAACAATCTCTATCACAGTATAATAGAGATTACTTTCAGCGTCATCTCGGCGTTGCTGTGGCTTCCGCTTGACGTTTAGAGTCTAAGTTAATGGCTGCTAATGTAGGAGGAAGAAGGGGGATAGCGTGGGGCGAGGGGGGCGGGGGGGCAACAGGGGGAACACAACATTTATTTCTTAATGGCCTTTGACAATCACATCGTGGGAGGCGTTGAACGCTGGTTTCTTTTGTAAATTGGCATCAAACAGCAACGGCGTGTACTGCGCACGCCACGAGTCCTTGTCCGAGACGCCCCACACGACAAACGCTTCGCACCATGGATTTTGCTGGCAATTGGTCGCCACTTGGGCGTACCATTGCGCTTGCAACGTAAAGTCGGACGTGCCAACGTCCATTTCCGTCACATGGATCGTAATGCCCAAGTCAGAATAACGCTTGAAATTCGCTGCCATGCCGCCCATTTGACTCGTTGCGCCATATTGAGTCATCAAGTGCATTTGGAAACCCATGCCGTCGACCAAACCCTTGGCTTTAAGTCCCTTGACCAAGTTAAAGCAAGCATCCGCCTTGCCCCCAGCAGCATCGCAGTTGTAGTCGTTGTAGAACAACTTGACACCCTTGGGGGCGTATTTGCGAGCCAACGTGAAGATTTGGGTGACGTAGTCAGGGCCCAACGTGTTGTAAAACACATCTTGCTTCAAACCGCTGCCGTTGTCAGCGACAGCTTCGTTCAAGACATCCCAAGCAATGATCGTCGGGTCGTTCAAGTCGGCAAACGTCTTTTGAATGCGCGTTTCAATGGCTGCCCATAGCTGCGTCGCATTGAGTGTCGTGGCCGTGCAGCCGCCATTGACAAACGTCGAGCAGTAGAACGATGGCATTTGGTTGTGCCAGACCAAGCAATGGCCACGCATCTTCAAGCCGTTTTGCTTGGCGTAGGCGATTTGAGCGAGCGATTTCGTGAAGTCAAAGACGCCAGCTTGCTTTTCATGGGCGTCCCATTTCATGCCGTTTTCAGACACCAACAAGTTGAAAGTGTCGGGGACGATCGTGCCATAGTTGGTCGGGTAGTCCGTCGCCGTGCCAAAGTAGATAAATTTCGACTCTGGCGGGGGTGGCGTCACTGGAGCAGGGGTTGGCGCCGTTGTGGTCGGCGCTGGCGTCACGCGGACGCACTGCGAGTACCAGATTGAATATTGCACGCAGGTTAAACCAGCAGCGCAGGTCGTCGGGCCATTGTAGTTGCCCCCCCCCGCAAGTTCCATATTCAGCCACTTGGCCGTGGACAAACGCCAAAGCCGAGGCTAACGCGGTGATGCATCCAGCAATCTTCATTCCTCGACGACGCGAATTGAAAAATGAACCAAAGAAGTGAAATTTAATGCAGGCAGGCGAAAAGTTGCTGGTCGTAATGCGACTTTGGCTTTGATATGGAAACTTTGAGGTCTACAGGATGCAGGAAAGCACATGGCCAGCTAGGAGAGCCATCAAATACTGATAGAGCCACGCTCGTGCTGTACGTTCTCGTCAAGCCACAAGGCCAAGGGACTAAACGCTTGCACTCAGTTGTGGTTGGAAAACTTCTATAAATTGACTACCTTTGTTTAAGTATAATATTGAATAATAGAGTTTTATTGGAGAAAGCACTAAAAAAAGCTAAAGTTGAATGGTTTATCCAAAACAGATAGGTTAGCCCTAGTACGCGGCCCGTGGCTGCATTGCGCCCGCCGAGAGAGTGTAACTTAACTGCGAAATAACAAATAACTAAACAGATATGTGAACACAAAGATTAAGCAATGAAACAAACGATTTAATGGCTAGATCGAGCTGACTGGGCCTCGAAATTGTGAGCATAAGTTAACGGAATTATATTTGGCCTTAAAAAACTTTAGATATTATTTCCATCCCAGCACTTCTGTACTACGTCCCTGCGGCTCTCGTTGTCAGTTTAAACAAGTTAAAGGTTCAAGGAAAGATTAAGTGCGCTATTAAAGCGATTCCAAAACAACAGCAGCACCACCATCGTTATAAAACTCTGAGCTTCGTAGAATATTAACTCTAAGCTTCGTTGGAAATTTTGTCAAAAATGTACTGTAATTGCGTCGTTGCTAGCTGCAGCACTGCCCCAACTCTGTTGACATATCCACGCACTTGTTACTCAAAGGGATCGAACCATGGGACTTATGAAGAACAATACAAGTCTTCAGTTGAACATCGTCGATCGCATCGGATTCAAATACTTTTAAAACATATATACTGTGTAATTTTATAAATTACTTTTGAAAATAAGTATCCTGTTATTAACTACTTCCTTGAAGTCGCAGCCATTACTTTTGCTGTTCACCGTAGGCTTGGAACCCACAAAACTCTACAGTGCAGGCGTGCGTTGTGGGGCTTTATAGCTCCTTACCGAGCTCGCATCAAGGCCGGCCACAAAAAGTTGGCAATCATCGTAATGTCATCAACATTTGTTCGTCAAGAGATCGAACCATCGCAATTATAACCAAATCCAAAGGCTAGAAAGCCATAAGCTCCACGGACTCAAGAATTGGGAACTATCAGAGCTTGATTTAATTTGTGTGAATAACTAGCGAGAAGCACATATCGGTTGGATTTCGATACTGTTCGTCTGTGGTTTCAATCTTTGCCGTGCGGCGACGACGAGCAACGCAACGACAAGCAAATGGTGTTTCTGGAACGTCGCTGATCGGAGACTGCTCCCATGGAAGCACAAACAGACGCAATTTATATCATCAAGACTCTTTTGACGGCGTGGAGCTTATGGGTATAAACTTTTGTCCGATGATGCAATTTTTCAAAAGGAATTCCTGCCAATATAGTGGCCAAGGGGATACAACTAAGGCTGGGATCTTTGACGAGTTCCACGTTGCTCCTCGTGATTTATATTTCACATGGTTGAATTGTCCCCCTTCTGTCTTCAGTGCCACCTTTCTAGGATCTGACAGGCGTGGCAAAAAATATTTTTAAAGTACATGTACGCTGCTAGCTATTCCTTGAATTTGTAGCTGAAGGCCGACAGAGATATTCACTTCAAGCTAGCTAGAATGATAAGCAGTTCTCTATTTCTTTTATAAGCTCTAAGCAATTCAATCCTGGTTCATTATAAAACCCATTGGCAATTTAAATCACCACGATGGATAATCAATTCGCTACTCTTGATCTCCATCTTGGAGCCATCGCAGTGTTGGAACTCGAGTTCCTTCAGGCGCAAAGATGAGTCGGTGGCTGTGAGGCCACGAGTGCTTTTTGAAGAGTGTATTGATGGTTAGCACTAAGTCTATCTACATGAATGGTGCGCATAGCTTCCTGTGCACGACTTCTCTAAATCTATAGCTGTTCTCTTTAATCTAATATGCAAAGCTCACATGTTTCCTATGACCATGATGCATGAGCTCTTGTGATCCTCCGAGAAGGACCAACACCTCTCAACACTCCCCTGTGTTGGTTCTGGAGGCGGATCGCAAACTTGGCGCCGTTTGGGACTTGACTTGGTATGAGTCGTCTTCTGATTGGCTGATTTCGTCCAACTGCTTCATCCCATTTTTGTTTTCCGGATGCATTGCCACAGTTTTGAATTTGTCGATGGCAGCTCGAGTTGAGACCTTGGTCAGTACGTCAGCGAGTTGGTCCGCGGTGCCGACGTGGCGCAGGTCGATGACGCCGGCTTGGATCAGTTGGCGAATGAAGTGGTGTCGCAACATCGATGTGCTTGCTCCGGCTTGCAACGCCGACGTTTTCCGCCGTGGAAATGGCAGCCTTGTTGTCGCACCAGGTAATTGTTGGATGGTCTTGTCTCATACTCAGATCTTCGAGTAGGCCTCGAAGCCATACAACTTCTTTCGCCAACTCAGCCAGCGCAACGTACTCGACCTCGCATGTTGACAGCGCAACGACTCGCTGGCGCGCTGACTTCCACGACACGATGCCGCCACTGACAAAGCAAGCAAAGCCTGTGGTCGACCGTCGGTCCAGTCTTGTCGCCCAGCTTGCGTCGCAGTACCCGACGAGGTTGGCGTCAGGCGAGCGGAAGATGAGCCCAGTGCCGATTGTGTGCTTGACTTATCGAAGGACTCGCTTGGCGCCAATTGGCGTGGGGTACTCGTGGGTCATGGAGGTGGCGCGTCAAGCGCTGAACGGCGTGCGATATATCAGGCCGTGTGCATGTCATGAGGTACATCAATGACACGACCATCGATTGGTAAGTCTCTTGGTCGGTCGATGGTTGACTGCTGTCGTGCCATAGGTCTTCACGATCGTCGACCTCCGCGGTAGTGTACCCATGGCATGTCGTCATCCCAAAGCGGGCGAATATCTTGCGAGCGTAAGCCTCTTGTGTCAAGGTGATCTTGGCATCATTCTTATCATACTCAATCTTGATGCCGCCTAGGAAGAATGACATCTCCCCTTGGCGCTTGAGCTTCATCTTGACTTCGAGTTCGTCGAGGATTGAGTTGGCCTTGGCAGTCGTCCTAGCGAATACCAAGAAGTCGTCAACGTTAGACTCGACCATTTCCAATTCTTCACCATGTTGTCTTAGATACAGACACGGGTCGTAGTCGCTTGGACGAAAGCCAAGGCCGACCACGATCTTGCGGCAGTGCTCGAACCAAGCGAGAGCCGCTTGCTTTAGGCCGTACAGCGCTTTGATCATCAGCATCTTCCGGTTGGTGCCATTGCTGTGTCCAGTTGGCTGGTCGACGTAGATGAGCACGTCTTTGTCGGTGGGTGCTGGACAAAGGCCGTGTCTGCATCAGCTTGGAGAACTGCCAGCTTCTTAGTCGCTGTCAGTGCCATGCAACATCGGAGGGTTGTCATCTTGACAACGGGGGAGAAAGTATCAAGGTAATCCACTCCGTGAATTTGACTGAACCCTTTGCACACTAGCCGCGCTTTGTATCGGACAACTTCGCCCGCGGCATTTGTTTTCTTGGCGTATGTCCATCGGCTGCCGATCGACTTGCGGCCTGGTGGAAGGTCGACAAGCTTCCACGTGGCAGCTTGGCGCAGCTGCTGGAGTTCCTTTTGCTCTGCCTTCGCCCACTCGTCGTGGTCCTTCATGGCCATTGCCTCGCGATGGCTCTGAGGGACGTAAACCGGTGGTGCCATGGCTGAGCAAGCGAACTGGATGCCATCGATTGTCATTGAAGCTGCCACGTGGGAGTCGTCGATTGTCCAGTTGGCGTCAGCGCTGTTGTCGAGCGGTTCACTGGCAACTCCTTGCAGCTCACGTGATGGGTTGTCTGTGGGTCGTCCATGGACAGCGCTGACGTCGCGACTTGGTGGGCGTAACCTGTCCCGAGGACGCAGCACCATCCCGCTTGGCATTACATTTCGGTCATCATGGGTACGTGGTCCACTGTCACTTCTCTTCAACCGGTCAAGTAGGCGAAGGGTGCGTCTTGACGACTGGTCGCCGACGGGATGGCCAGTGAAGAGCCGCCTTGGCGTGGATGGTGCCGATCCCTTGGCCCCAATGGCGTCGCGTGTTTCTTGGTAGCGTGGTGTGCTGTCGGTGGGCTCGACGATTGGTGGTGCCGGTTGGCTGGTCGATTGGGTGATTATTCCCTCGTCTTCTTCATCGTCACTATCGTCGGTTGTGACTAGGTAGTCATCCAGCTTCGAGCGATCGCCGAGGAATTCGTCCTCGCAGAAGGTAACATGGACACCAGTGGTCATCTTGTTTGACTCCAAGTCATAGAGTTTCCAAGCGCGTTGATGCTCGGCGCAGCCCATGAAGACGCACTTGGTGGCCTTCGGTGCGAGTTTGTCTCGACGTGTTGGATCCTTGACCATATTGTAGGCTACGCAGCCGAAGACGCGGAGTTTATCAAGCTTGGCGCGATGCCCTGTCAACGCATGGATTGGTGTGGCGGTGGCCTTGTGACCGTGAACAACGCGGTTTTGGATAAAGCCGGCGGTGTTGACGGCCTCTGCCCACCATCGCCTAGCCAATCCAGCATGGGCAAGCATGGCCATGGCCATCTCCATGAGCGAGCGGTGAGCGCGCTCTGCCATTCCATTTTGCCACTGATTGTCTGGTGTAGATGACTCGTGGTGGATGCCATGCCTCTTGAGCTCTGCTTCGAAGTCAGCCGACGAGTACTCGGCGCCGCCGTCGGAGCGGAACACTTTTACTTTGTTGCCGGTTTGCGTTTGGCTCCAAGCCATTATCGCTTTCCAGTTCTCGAGTTGAGTGATAGCGTCTGTTGAGTGCACAAATCTCACGATCTTGTAGTGCGTGGCGGCGTCAACGTACACGGTATAGTACTTGCATCCGCCGACTGACGATGTACTCATAGGGCCTTTGGTGTCGGAGACCCAGCACTCCCCTGGCCGGAAAGTCCGCGAGTGTGTCTTGGGTTGGGCACCTTGGCCATCTTGGCTTGTATGCAGCACTCACACTTGGCTGTCGGTAAGGCAAGGTCGCTCGGAATGCCAAGCCCCAAGGCACCGCATCGGTTGATGGCGGCGATGGGTAAGTGGCCGGCTCTTTGTTGCCACAGCTCTGACTTTGACGTAGTGGCCGTGATGGACATGGCTTGCGCGTCGTTGCGCGCCAACTCGAGCGTGAACACTTTGTCCGTTTGGTTCAGTGTCACCTTGGCCAAAGGTTGGCCATCGTGGTCGATCGTGCATTCACCTTCGCCGAAGGTGAGTCGGCATCTTGGGTTTTTGCGCATGACTGTTGCGACTGATAGTAGCGTGTGAGGCATGCTGTCGACCAGCAGGACGTCCTTCAAGACCAAGACGGTTCCAAGGCTCGTTTTGATGCGCATCGTGCCCATCTTTGTCGCCCGTGTCTTGGCGCCGGTGGCGACGACCACCATGCGATCACAGTCGGTCAAATCGGTCAGCAGAGATGCGTCGCCGGTCATGTGCGTCGACGCGCCGCTGTCGACAACGATGGGCCTCGACGCTGTGTTCGATTTTCGCCGTGAACGTCCAAACGCATTCATCAAGTGCGTTGTTGCTCGCGACGTCTCGCTTATCGTCTTGTTTGTAGAGCGTTGTCTTTTGCGGCCTACCAGCAGCATTTTGGTGGCACTCGGATTGCCATTGCCCACTTTTATCGCACCAGTGACATACGCCCTTCTTGCTGCGTTTGTCCCGACTATGGCCTTGTTTTGCGCTAAGCGCTCTCTCGTCGTTATTGCTGCCGCGTGGTGGACGCAAGGCGCCGGTCTTGATGGCGGCCTTATACTCGGTTTCCAGGAGAGAGCGGACGCGTGCAAAGTCACCGCTCAAGGTAATCGATGATGCAACTTGTTCCGTAACATGTCGTAGCTCCCAGGGCATGATTTGGAGCAGCCGATCAATGCTTGTTGAGCTCGTCATTTCGCTGTCGGCATCACGTAGCCGTCGCAGCACAATCTCATAACGTTCCATGAACTCAGGTAACGTTTCTTGTTTCTGATTCCACTTCATACCGTAGAAGTCTTCCATTACATCAAGACGGTCCAAACGCGTCTTGGGCTTGGGATGATCTGCGAGCGCTTTGTATGCGGCTGCAGCCGTCGTTGCGTTCTCAATGTACTGGAACTGCGACGGCGCAATGCATTGAATCAATAGCCCCAATGCCAGCCCATCGTTGGCAGCATCAGCGGTGTCAGCCTCATCGTCGAGGTTCGTTGCTTCTTGTCCTGGTGTACGGAAGTGTGATGGCTTTGTAGGTCGCTTTGACGTAGCCGGCTCTACCAGTTGCCATAGCCCCTTTGCGAGCAAACGACCTCTCAGGTACGTTCTCCATTGGTTCCAGTTGCCTTCTTCAAGAAGCATGATAGGGGTCTTCAGACTCATTGCGGTTGGGCTCATAACCTGTTGGAACGCGAGTTCCTTCAGGCGCAAAGATGAGTCGGTGGCTGTGAGGCCACGAGTGCTTTTTGAAGAGTGTATTGATGGTTAGCACTAAGTCTATCTACATGAATGGTGCGCATAGCTTCCTGTGCACGACTTCTCTAAATCTATAGCTGTTCTCTCTAATCTAATATGCAAAGCTCACATGTTTCCTATGACCATGATGCATGAGCTCTTGTGATCCTCCGAGAAGGACCCCTCTCAACACGCAGCCATTGGAATTGATCAAACAGACACAATTGGAGTGCATTTTGGCCTTGCATGTCCAAATCGTCCAGTCGGGATCGTCTGGTTGCAAATCCAAGCACATAACAAGCTCAAACGCACTTGACTGTCCAAATGGCCATCGGCTTTATAGCACAAGATAAAGCAGTCGGCAGCTCGATGACTATACAGCGGCAATTTTCGATAGCGAGGACTCATTTCGTATAATTCGTGCAAACTGCCGCCAGAGCACCGTTTGAAGAGTCTTTTCATCGTCAACGACAAAAGAATAAACGCTTTCATGTCATTGTACGTGTAATGGCTCATGTGTCCGCTCAATTTTCGCGCATGGAATGGCTCGACACGGTCTACATGACGCATAAGTCGATTTCTAAATGAATCCAAACGCTTACTCGTTTTACGACGACGCCACCACGATATCGACCACGAAAATGGCAGTGGCAGCTTCGACATTAAGACCGTAATAAACGACACAACTACAGTCAAATGAGTCCAAAATAAAAGTTGGCTATACCAGAGACAGATTCCGTTCCTTGATAGTAAAGCTCGGCTGGGAGCCCAATTTTCCACAAGAAATAAAAGAGTCCAACGAGCCGCGTCGTGCCCAATAAAGTGATAATCGGGCCACTGTAAATATAAGCTACAATGGCCAACACACCAGGATCTACACAGGCAAAAGAACCTTCCCAACGACGCCATTTGACGATAAAAGACATGGTTCGCATGCCAAGATACGCAAACCACACCTAGTTTTCAAAATAAGTCGCCACAAAGTCAAATCCAGCTAAAATACATAGGGAGAAAGATACAAACAGCCATTGATATACACGGCAAAGTCTTGTAGTTGTATAACGCGCATGACGCCAAACGTGACGTAAAACATACTCCACCAGATATCAATAACCATCGCAATCGAGACGATAGGATCGCTTAAAATGGCATACGCTGGATCCCCCACGACAATATCATACCAAAGATAGTCTTTTGAGAGTCCAAGTGTCGATAAATTCATCACCAACAGGCCATAATGCGCGTAATAATTCGTCCAAAGACCATAGCCAACATAGAACGAGACAAAGCAGCAAAAGATAAATTTGAGCCAAATCGATTCGCTTGGTTCATTGAAAACCCTCGCCGCATAAACGACGTAGTGTGCCGAATTAGCTTGGCTTTTGTCGATCCAAATGCAAAATTCCATCATGCGAATCCCAAAAAAAATTCGTGTTAACAATATTGCCATGGTTGGAGTCTTTTATTCCGAGTGGTTTCGTTGGCAGTCAAGAAGGACACGACAAACGACCGCATGCCTCTGCCATAAAAGAGACAAGCTACGATATCCAAGCGTTAGTATGTCAGCTAAAAGTTTCATCTACCTGGCATTTTATTCATGTAGTCAAATGCATCGTCTTGGGGAATTTCAAATGGAAGAGTCAAGGAATGCCACGTGGCAAATGTATTCGAGGCTAGATCTCGATGGCAAGTCGCATCGGGATCCATCGTCTCGTTGTTGTATATTTGCTGAAAGGAAAGACTCGTCGTGTTGGTATACTCTTCAAACGTGGCAGACGGCGTGACTTTATTTGAAAATCCTTGGCCAGGACGGGGCTCGATCAAATATGCCATGAAAGGCTACCGCTGCTGAGTTAGAGATACAACCTCGAAAAAACAAGACCGTGGTGACTAAATTCAGTGAAAAGATCGTCGTGTAAGCTACAGACCACCGGGTGAACGTCGTTGTGACGGTCGGGCGGCGCATTTCGTCGCCAATTTCATGGCTGGATTTCATGTTTAGAATATCCACGAAATTAATTCACTGAATTTTCCTTAAATGGAGCATACGAGATGACCTTTATCTAAGTTAGCGACTATAACGAGTATTAGAAGTGAATTAAAGTACAGTACTACGTAGTAATTTGTAAAGTTGAAATAGCCGAAATTCTTCCTACGATCATCGCAAAAATAATTTTTATCCAGAGTTCGCATTGAGGATATTCAAAATGAAAACTACAACATAATACAGAATAGCACAATACTTTACACCATTTTACAAATTAGATATCCTCCTGAACAATGGCATTGACTTCATAGACCATTCACCCAGTCGCAAAATCCAAATCGAACTACCGAATAATCACATAACCCATGCGCAATTTAAATTTCCACGATGGAGAACGAATTTTCCACTCTTCATCTCCATCTTTAAGGCTTCACAACACTTGGAATTGATCAAGCAGACGCAATTGCAATGAAAGGATGAATTGCACGTCAAAATCGCAAAGTCAACATTGTCCTGTTGTAAATCCAAACACGTCAGCAAGCTCAAACGCACTTGTTGGTCCAAACTGCCGTCAGATGTATAGCACAAGACAAAGCAGTCGGCTGCTCGATGGCTGTACAGCGGCAATTTTCGATAGCAAGGAGAGAGTTCGTATAATTGATGCAACCTGCCACCAATGGAGCGATTCTTGAGCTTTTTCATCGTCAACGACAAAAGAATGCGCGCTTTCAAGTCATTGTACGCGTAATGACTCATGTTCTTACTCCACGATCTAAGTGAACGGCTTGGCTTGACGCTATCTAGAACCATGGATAGAATTTGGATGGAGCCTCGAGATTCGTACTTGCTTTACGACGACGATAGAAAGCCAGAAATGTCGAAAAAGGCAATGGTATTGTTGTCATGACAATCACGAGGAAGGCCACGACTACGATGAACATATTCAATGAAAATGAGGAGTGTAGAATGAGATCTACCCGAGGCAGCTTCGGTTCCTTGGCCGTAGGAAGATGGAGCCAGGCCAATATTCCAAAAGACATGAAAGACTGAGACTACCCGCGTCGCCCCCATCAAAGTAATAATCGGACCGCTGTAGACATACGCTAGAATGGCAAGTAAGCCAGGATCTACGGATTCAAAAGAGGCTTCCCAACGGCGCCATTTGACTACTGAAGCCATAGTTCGCATTCCAAGATAAGCAAGCCATACCTAATCATACGATTCAGCGGAGACAGAAGTAGACAATATAGAATTACACAGCGAGAGAGGTATAAACAGCCATTAATGTACACGATAATGCCATGGACTTGTGAGACGCGAATGATGGCTAATGTGATATATAAAGCACTCCAAAACAAATCAATGACCATGGCAAACGAGACGAAAGGATCGCTCAGAATGGCATATGCTGGATCCCCAAGGACGATTTCATATCGAAGATAGTCTTTCGAGAATCCCAAGCTCGATAAATTCGTTACCAAGGGGCGATAATGCGCATAATAGTTGGTCCAAAGGCGATACGAAACGTAGATAGAGACGAAACATCGAAAGGGAAATCGGAGCCAAATCGAAATATTTGATTCACGGATCCATGACGCTGTATACATCATGTACTGTGTTGAATTTGCAGTTGTTTCTTCAATTGGGTCGATCCAAACGCAATGTTCAATCAAACTCATCCCAGCCAGAAATTCGTGTTGGCAGAACTCCCAAGATTGGTCGGCACGATTGGTTTGGTTGGCAGTCAAGAAGGCCAAAACGTACGATCGAAGGCCTGAACCATAATAGAGCGAGGCTAACGTTAATAAAATGATTTCAGACATTTCTTTAGTGTGAGATTGTTGTACCTGGCATGTTGACCATGTAATCAAATGTTTCATCTAATGCAATCTCAAACGGAAGAGTCATAGATCGTCGTAGAGCAAACGTATTTGTGACTAAATCTCGCTGGGTAGTACTTTGAGGGTCCATGGTTTCATTGTTGTATATTTGTCGAAAGAAAGAAGTCATCGTCTTTGTATACTCTTCAAATGGAGCTGCTAGATCCATAGGATTTTCAATCACTTGGCCAGGATGTGGCTCATTCAAATAGGCCATGAAAGGCTACAAAGTAACTCGTTGATATTTCACCAGAGGATGAAATACACATACCGTGGTGATTAAGTTGAAAACAAACATCGCATTGTAAGCTAAAGACCATCGAGTGAACGATACTTTGACAGCTGGGCGGCGAATTTCAGCAGGCAGTCTTGGGGCGTTGCTCTCTAACCCGATGGCATGAGATGCGACCCGCATGATATTGAATGAAACCGATCTGGCAGACTGGTGAAACGACGCAAGAGTCGTTTATTCGAAAGGTTGAACCGAATTTGACTGGTTGGTCTATTTGGACCAGAGCGTTGTCTTGAATGGTGGAGATTTCATTAAGACAATCAACTCAAATTCAAGGAGTGCTCAGCTTCGCTTAGCCATGGATATGATCCACCAAGGCAAGACACGAAGAACCTCTTAAATTCGACGTCCGCCATATCATTGTGACTTTATCTTCAGGAGTCAAGAGAAAGCCGACATTTGCCTCGCCATCGAACGATGCTTCCGTAGCTGGAATATTTACAATAACATAACAAGACTCCCTAGAAAATGCCATTTCATCACGGTCAGCTCATCGCAGCATACTCATTGGTCTCCAACGGCGAAAGCACTTCGGCTTCAGACCAATTTAAAATACTTTGTCATTACATAACCCATTGACATTTAGAATCTCCACGATGAAGAATCAGTTGTTTACTCTTCATCTCCATCTTGGAGGCTCCACAACGCTTGCAGTTGATCACACAGACACAATTGCAATGTATTGAAGCATCGCAAACCAAAATCGCCAAGTCAGCATTGCCACTTTGTAAATCCATGCATGGCAATAGGCTAAGACGCACTTGTTGATCCAAACTGTCGTCGGCTTTGTAGCACAAGACAAAGCAGTCGGCTGCTCTATGGCTGTATAATGGCACTTTTCGATAGCGAGGATTTATGTCGTATAATTCATGTAAGGTGCCACCAGTGGATTGCTTCTTGAGTTTTTTCATCGTGAAGGATAAGAGAATAAGCGCTTTCATGTCGTTGTACGTATAATGACTCATATTTTTCGTCAATTTTCGAGGATGAAATGGCTTGATACGATCTAGATTTGTAGTTTATAAAGTATTCGTGTCTGATATAGCTTACTCATTTTACGATAATGCCACCAAGCGATCAGTCGAGAATACGGCAGTGGCAGCGTTGCCATTAGTACCGTGATAAATGCCACGACTACGAAAAATGGCTTAGCAAGAAAAAACCTCAATCAATGATTGTACCAGTGATGGCCTCTGTGCCGCAGTCGTGCAATTCCAATGGAAGGCCAATTTTCCACAAGACATAATAGACTGAGACTAATCGCGTCGTGCCTAGCAAAGTCACCATCGGGCCGCTATAGATGTATGCGAGAATGGCAAGAAAGCCAGGATCCACGCAGGCAAAAGAGGATTCCCAATGGCGCCATTTGACCACTGAAGCCATAGTTCGCATTCCAAGATAAGCAAACCAGACCTACGGTAATCATAGCAGTTAATATAAAATCAATGAAAGACTTTGATAATACATAGCGAGACAGATACAAACAGCCATTGATATACACGGCGAAGTCTTGGAATTGTGAGACGCGCATGACAGCAAATGTGACATAGTACATACTCCACCAAATATCAACCACCATGGCAAAAGAGACGATAGGATCGCTTAGAATGGCATATGCTGGATCACCAATGACAATTTCATATCGAATGTAGTCTTTCGATAATCCCAAGCTTGATAAGTTGGTCAACAAGGGGCGGTAGTGAGCGTAGTAGTTGGTCCAAAGGCCATTACAAACGTATATGGAGACAGTGCAGCGGTAGATAAATTCCAGCCAAATCGATGTGCTTGCTTCGTTAATAACCTTGACTCCATACACCATGTACTCAGTTAAATTGACGCCTGTTTCTTTGATTTTGTCCATCCAAATGCAGAGCTCCATCGTGTGCATTCCAAGAAGACATTCGTGCTGACAAAATTGCAAAGGTTTGACGTCTTGGCTTCGAGTTGTTTTGTTGGCAGTCAAGAATGACAAGACAAAAGAGCGCATACCCGTGCCATAAAATAGAGATGCTACCAAGGCCACAAATAAGAATTCAAATGATGATTTCAACTACCTGGCATTTTAATCATATATCCAAATGCATCGTCTGGGGGACATTCAAAAGGAAACGTCATCGACCGACGCATGGCAAACGTGTTGGTGGTGAGATCTCGCTGACACGCTGTATGAGGATCCATTGTCTCGTTGTTGTATATTTCCTGGAAAAACGAGCTAGTTTTACTCGTATACTCTTCAAACGAAGTGGCTTGCTCCCATTGATTTGAAATCACTTGGCCTGGGTACGGTTCGATCAAATACGCCATGAAAGGCTACGAAACATAACGATGAGAGGAGATCGAGCCAGAAGAAACGCACGGTCGTGACCAAGTTGAGAACAAATATCGCATTGTAGGCAAGAGACCAACGAGTGAACGATACTTGTACAGTCGGGCGCGTAGTTCATCGCCCATGCTTTGTTACACAACTAACTTTTTGGATGAAACCGGAAAGTCTATTTTTAGGATCAGCAGACCAATGGGAAGAGTGCCCAAATTGTTACACAATTTTGGGTGATTCGAAGTCTTCCAATTTAGCAAAGTTCGTCTTTTGAAGATCATATTTTCTATTTTGAGGAATGAACTCCAACGATTCGTGTAAGCAGTTGCCAGATACGCGGCAAAGTAACAATCGAACAACTATAGTTATATGCTTGAATCGCTCACGGATCAGGATCTATGCTATCAAAAGTGGATTCGCCACGTCGCCATTTTACCATTTAACGGTTTGCGTCCTAACATGAGCAAACCAGAACAAATGATAGAAATAAGTTAAAGTTATTGTATTTGTATTCGAAGTTACGCAAAAATAGATAGATTTTCGTGTTTATCCGGAAAAATTGGAGTGAATTTTTCTATTTTGGTTGAAATAGAACGCAATCTATAGAAAACGTGATATAATATCCGCATAATGCAAAATAGTATCCGAAAGCCGAAGTATGTGAATAGAAATAGAAGAACTTTGACGCGGTGGAGATGCTCTAATGAGCTTCGTCAAATACACAGCGAGACATTTACAGGCAGCTATTTGCAGAAGTACACACCAAAGTTTTTGGTTTGGAATTGAGAAAAACATATTACACAGAGAGCGATGTTAAACATCCTCCACTGGGTATCGGAGCAGAGAGTCTTGGGAGGTCTTGTCCCGTCCCAGACTTATCCCGACAAGACCTAGGATATCATAAAACCTGCAAACTGAATATCCTAGATAATTCTCCTTGGAGGTCTCACGTCTTTGATTTGAAGAAAATGGAAACGGCATCTGTTTACTCGTTAACTGAGCACATATCTCTCAGTCATAAAATGGACAATGCTACGAATGTAGTTGCTATCGAGTTGGAGAGGGAATTGGCCGAATCGACAACGTATCAAAAAAGCGCAAAAATCCAACAGAAAATACCCGAATCATATATCCAGCAAACGAAAGGCATTTCCGAGTTGGTGTCAATCAAAACGACTCTCAGGTCATAATACTTCAACAATAAAAGGGCCAAAACAACACTCATTTCTCTGCGAATGTGTCGTTGGCAGGAAGAAAAGAGGAAGTTTTACCCAGGACAGCATGTAAACTGTGGGCGTTTCAAGAATAAACCAATAGTGAATGCTATTGTGAAACTTTGGAGATTGCATAGTCAAAAAAAGCAAATACCAATGCCATCCACGAAGCGATACCTACCGTCAAAGAGCTGTTTAACTTCTAGAAGATGAGAGAAAAAAACTAAACATTGCGGATCTTGGAATCAGAATTTCTTATTTCGTGGTGAATGACGTCGTAAGCTTGGACTTGCTGACCTTAGTCTCAAGAAAAAAAACCATATGTAATGTCCACAGAAAAGCCATAGCTGAAGCTCTTTCTTTGACTGTACTTTATGCACATGCTTAATTAAGCCCATATTGGTCGACAATTAGGCCCTCGAATTTGCTATTTGACCGATCCACCTCGAAAGGCTATACATTGCACGCAGAAATTGTAGGACATGCACTTTGTTTCTTGCTCCTTATTGCTTCGCAAAAAAGCAATGTTTTTGTTTTTTTCATTTGATAGACTGTTGGCCCAAATTTCGTGCGATACGAGGAAGACTGGCGTTTGTCCTTGCGCAGAAAGTGTAGGACATTCGATCTTACGATCAAGGTAACCTCGTTTATGAACTTCAATCTATCTCATTATCTTAACTAGACGCGAAGGAGTCGACTGCACATCATCTTATTTCTTGCTTCATGCCCAAAGGTTCACATCTCAACGAAATCGAGCGAGCCCCAATCTTAGCGCTCCACAAGAAAAACATAAGTATAAAAGAAATATGCGATTATCTTACGCGTTGTCGCAATGTGATAACATCTTTCTGCGTAATCTTGACAGCTATGGAACCGCAAAAGGCAGCGGAAGACCTGAAATTCTCACTCCTTTGGCCAAGCGGCACCTCATCAGAGATGCTTGCAATATTGGATCTTGGCAAAAAAGCTGAAAAAGGTTCTAAAATTACCTGTAGCTGTGCGCACTGTACAATCAGTCCTTCAGAAGTCCACACAACCAAGCTCACAAATGAGCAAAAGATTGCTCGTTTGAAGTATGCACATGACCATTTGGAAAATCCACCCGAGTGGTCTCAAATTATATGGTCAGACGGAAAGAGCTCAATCTAGATGGCCCTCACTGCTGGCAATATTATTGGCATGATCTCAAGCGCGAACCTGAATACCGATTTGCGCGAAAGTTTGGTGGCGCAAGTTTTATGGTATGCGCTGGATTTTCAAGTATTGGGAAGACAAAGAGAGTAATTTTTGGAAGGAAATCAAGATTCAGAGGATTATATTTACACTCCGCAAGACGGATTGTTTGATTTTGCGCAACACAATTATGGAACTGACTTTCTATTCCAGCACGACAGAGCCTCTATTCATCGTTCCAAGTTGACTGCGTCGTTTTTGGCTGATGAAAATGTCAAGCTTTTTTATCTGGTTATTTGGGGTATCTTAACCCGTGCAGTTGTACCCAGAAGGAAAATTAGTATGAATCTTTGGATGACCTGAAAGCTTCAATTTAGCTTGAATGGGAAAAAATTCCATTCATGCTGTATTGTTGTAATTGAAGCCAAAGGAGCTATAACTAATTATTAGAGATAATTGATATGACGATAATGTAGTCTTTCATGGTTGTTCTTGGCACTGTCCTATACTTTCTGCGCTGTGGATATCAGGCTCTTTGCCCAACAAGGCACTAACGATGCAATCAACGATGTAAAATTACATGATTTCGACGACTCCAACTCATGTCGTTAAATCGTGTGAGTTAGGATAGTTAAAATAGTGATACCAAAGAGCCACATAGTTTGGATGGAAAATGGTGATGTCCTATTTTTTCTGCGCGCACTGTACAGGACAAGCTGGTTTTGGTACAGAGACAGGGTCTTTCTTTGTGCTTCAGGCAAAAGCAATGCATGACAATAATTTTTTAACCAAATTTTTCCATGGGCCTCACTTTGGTTAGACAAAATCGACAATAGAGAAACCGAACTGACAATAGCTGCAGGTGGCTTTCTGCACCTTGTTTTATATCTTCGAATCGTATTTTTACAGTACTCAGTCTGCTTGAAACAAACGCACCCTGACCATTCCATGCGGCAACATGGAATTTTTTATACGTCATTGTAGAATGAGTTTGAAAAGACAATGCTAAATATTCTAGAAAGTGGTGATGATCCAAGAGAAATTAAACTTGTCCCACCTTGCCAGTAAAGTTGATGCGCTCCATTGTGATTTGTCCACGAGTATCAATGTGCTTTCATCTGAAGTGAAAAAAATTGATATCTATCGTTCAAAGTGACCTCAACTTGTCTATGATTGAAATGGAGTCAAATGTACTTTGAGGATACAGTATCTTAACAACGTGCCTATATATAGCTTCTATTGATCATTATAGAAAGAGATACAATAACATCGAGATAGATCTTTTTCTCATTGCCAAACTCAGTCGCATTGCGACAATCTTTTGGGTTTTGTCCGTGAACAATTATTCCATATTACCAGTGACTATGCTACCTGGAATGAGATCTACCACAGCAAAACAAACCTAAGTTAGCGCCAAAAATGGTCGTCGGCTTCACTGAAACGAGAGGGGAAGTACAACGAAACGCGCATCGCTTGATTGTAGCAAGGAAGCCGATTTTTTTCGCTGGAATGGTCCAGTAGAAGGGATCGCCTTTATTTTTTGTGGGGTATACCTGGGAGCCCGCCACGCTGAGGTCCATGTGATGGAGCTGTTCGAAGCTTTGCGCCTCGATGATGTCTAGTGACGTATGCTTGCAGCTTGGGCAGTGTCGACGGTTTGAGCTCACAGGCAGGACACGGCCACATACCATCTATAGCTTCAGTGATCTTGGTCTCCATCCGACAAAATGAGAAATTGGAGTCAATATTTCAACGTTTATATTTCAACCAATAAAACTAAGATAAATATTCTATACTTTGTTCAAGATAAAGAGAATATACCCAATAGAACGCGAGGAACTATCAGCCAATAGAAATTGTTATTTATTCTACCAATGAAAATGAATCTTTGCAAACTGACAACACGTTATGGTATTTTTGCATTTAGCCAAGTATACTTGAAACTGTATGTGAGCCTTGGTCCAGACCAGTCCAGCCCCAGTGGAAGTTACGAACAATAGAATGGTTTTGCAAATAGTCCACCCAGCTCCAGTTCGGCTCATATGAGGCCTTGTAAGTGCCAAACCAGGCACCCTGTGGAGCTGGGAAGACTGAAACTGGCGGGCGTTTTGCATTTGCCAGTTCAGCTAAGTCTTACGGATAATTTCGGATGAAACCGACCATGTCTTTTCACGATGTGGTGACTGCTCATTGTAATTGTTCTGATGGTGCTTACCCTCAAGGAACTCTGTGAAGTGGTTGCTGTCGTCAAGACCCGCCGTCACCGTCACCATTTCCTTCAGTTATGTCTAATGTCGTGCATTGAACGACCACTGATCCCAAACATCCGCTTCTGTCTGACAACTAACACCAATGCAAAGATGGATTTTCGATTTGACATCATTGGGATCAAGAAGCTGGGATTCTTGTTGGGTTTACCATCCGTCGTAATCACAAGAAGTCGACATCGTGTGAACCGAGAAGAAGCTTTATGCATCCTCCTTGGCCGGCTTACATTTCCAACACGATTGCACGATATGAGTCGGACGTTTGGGCGATCTAGGTCCGCTCTTTGTGAAATTTTTCTTTGTTTAATAGATGAACTCTACGAGCGGTGGCACCACTTGTTGTTCCTCAACATCAAACTCCTACGACGTAACATGCCCCGATATTGCAGTACCATTGCAAACAAAGGCTCACCTCTGGCAAATGTGTATGGATTTATTGATGGCACCAAGGTTGCCACCTGCCGTATTGCACCCACAGGAGACGGCGAAAACTTACAACGTCAAATTTACAGTGGCCATAAAAGAATTCATTGTCTGAATTATCAAGCCGTATCAGCGCCCGATGGGATGTGCCTTCATTTTTTTGGCCCTGTTGAGGGCAGGCGTCACGATACAACTCTATTGCGACTCAGTGGTCTGCTACAATGTTTGAATGGCATTGTCGATATGGTACATGGCCATTACATTTATGGAGATGCTGCCTACGGTATATCTCAATTCATTATGTCAGGATTTAAAGGGGCTTCAATATCAGAAGAAAAGAGGACATTTAATATGCTCATGAGTCGTGTTAGGCAAGCCGTTGAGTGGAATTGCAAGGTCATGACGTCACTATGGGCATTCATCAACTACAAGTACATGGCTAAAATTCGCCTGTACCAGTCGCAAGAATCGTTTGCATTGCGATGCTACTGACCAACTGTCACTGCTGCCATTTCAATGGCAACCAAATCAGCGAGTACTTTGAGTTGCCACCTCCATCTCTCGAGGAGTATCTTGACACGTACGACGTAGCTGATGTTTAATATTTGTTATCAATACACAATGACTTTAATTCATGGGTTTTGTTGGATTTGTTATCAATACACAATGACTTTAATTCATTTTAATTCATGAGTTTTGTTGGACAAGCGTTGACATGATTTTATATGCTTTCTTGCACTAGCATAGCTCGAATGCTCTGATAGTGTAAGAAGACTTGGATCGTAGTGTCCCCTTACACTAGCAGTGCATTCAAGTTATGCAAGTACAAGAAAGCTTTGATATCCATGTCAACGCTTGTCTAGTGGGTGTTCCCATGGAATGCTGAGTTCGCTTACACTAGCAAAGTTTGAGAGCCTCTGCTAGTGTAAGGAGACGCTGCTATCCATGGCAACACTCACCAGGCAAGCCTTGACATGGATTGTCGAGTCAACGTTCGCCTGGTGAGTGTTGCCATGGAATGCTGAGTCTGCTTACACTAGCAAATTTTGAGAGTTCTGCTAGTGAAAGGAGACGCTGCTATCCATGGCAACACTCACCGGGCGAGCGTTGACATGGAATCGCCAAAACAAAATATGAAAGCAAAGACTCCTCTAAGCTTCTCAACACAAAGTAATTCAGTGTTATTACTTTTTACTCAACATCTCTAACATCGCAATGATGGTTTCGTGCTGTTGTCGCGACTGCTCCATGGCAAACGAACGCTCTTTTTTCCGTTCAATACGATCTTTTTCGCGTTCAACCAACTCTTTCTCGAATTGGTATTTTCGGAAATCCGATTTGGATTTCCGAAGGTCAAGATCAACTTTGTTTTCCCCCTGCATGGCTAAAGTCAATTTGGAGAGCCTACCCCCGCCTGTGCACGTATCGTCGGCGTTATCCTCGGTCTTCTTTCTCTTTCGAAGAGAAGAAAGAGACTCATTGCGAATTCGCTCGCCCTCACTTTCTTCGCGCTTTGCATCTGAAGTGGCCGTCTCTGCTCGGTCTCTTTCTTCCATAATGCAGTCATCAACAGAGGACAGAAGTTCATCCAATAGTTGTAGCTTTTCATCGTAGTTTTGATCGATCTCTGAGGCCAGCATGGACTCGCGATCGAAAGCTCTGTGATGTTTGAGTAGGACGTCAAATCGATGTTGTGCCTTTTTGGCGTCGAAGCCAGGTCTTTCGAAGTCGCCATCGTTCTCGATCTTCTGTGCGATCGAGGACCAAACTTTCATGACCTCGCCACGACGTGCTTCGAAAGGTCGCTCGGCATTCACTTGTCGAAGGAGCATCACGTCCTCATGATCCGTGAACTTACGACGCTTGGTTGGGGTTGGATCATTCATTTTCTGTGACTGCTGGGAAGAGGGCGCGATCTTTATTAGTTTACAACTGTACTATTGGTTAAATAATTCGATTTTCGACGAATGAATGCTTTTTCTGTGACTGAGCGGAACTGGCGATCAATCCGCTTATTTCACGAATATGAGGGATGGGTATCAAATTTCAGAAGGTTCCGTTCGACAAGTGAAAAGATTTAAGAGGTGTTCGCCACTTTTGACAAACGTCTGTTTGGGAGCTGAACTGGAGCTGGGAGGACAGTTTGCAAAATCTTTCTAATATCCACTAGATATCAACGTCCATGGCATACGAGACTACGGGATCACAGAGGAATTCTTTCTCGAGAATCACCGTAGGTAGATACGATACAGTGGTCGATAATTTTGAGCCAAATAATTTGCTTGGTCATTTGTTCAAGCAAGTTTAAAACCATCTCGTTAGCTGGATATTTTCCACCAAAATTTAAATCGTACAAATTTTTATGGAGCACAAGTCGTGCAGATCAAACTTTCGACATCACGAACTGTCAATTATGAATTCCACGTTGAATTTCTGCTGTGAAATCCTCGCAATTGAGTGCTCTGTGGTGTTTGCCCATAAATAATTCATTGACCAACAGCTGTGTTCCTACTGGTCTGTTGATTCTAAAAATAGACTTTACGGTTTCATCCAACAAGTTTAGCTCCATCAAACTGAGTTATAGGCATGGGCGATGAAATACGCCGCCTGGCTGTAAAAGTATCGTTCACTCGTTGGTCTCTAGCTTACAATGCGATATTTGTTCTCAACTTGGTCACCACCGTGCGTTTCTTCCTGCTCGATCTCCATTCATCGTTGTGTTTCGTAGCCTTTCATGGCGTATTTGATCGAACCGTACCCGGGCCAAGTGATTTCTAATCAACGGGAGCAAACTGCTTCGTTTGAAGAATTCACCCGTAAAACTTGCTCGTTCTTCCAGCAAATATATAACAACGAGACAATGGACACTCAAACAACGTGTCGGCGAGATCTCACCACCAACACGTTTGCCATGCGTCGGTCCATGACGTTTCCTTTTGAAAGCCTCCACGACGATGCCTTTGGATATATGATTAAAATGCCAGGTAGTTGAAATCATCCTCTAAATTCTTACTTGTGACCTGGTAGCTTCTCTTTTTTATGGTACAGGCATGCGCTCCGTTGTGTTATCATTCTTGGCTGCCAACGAAACAACACGAAAGCAAGATGTTAAACCTTGGCAATTTTGTCAGCAAGGATGTCTTTTTGGAATGCCCGTGGTTGATCTCAGCGTTTGGATCGACCAAATTGAAGAAACAAATGCAAATTCAACACAGTACATGGTGTATGCAGCCTCATAGATCCATGAATCAAATGTTTCGATTTGGCTCCGATTTACCTTCCGATGCTTCGTCTCTATCTACGTTTTGTATCGTCTTTGGACCAACTACTACGCGCACTACCGACCCTTGTTGACCAATTTATCAAGCTTGGGATTATCCAAAGACTATCTTCGATATGAAATCGTCCTTGGGGATCCAGCATATGCCATTTTGAGCGATCCTGTCGTCTCGTTTGTCATGGTGCTTGACATCTGGTGGAGTGTTTCGTATGTCACCATTGCCGTCATCCGCGTCTCACAACTTCAAGACATTATCGTGAACATCAATGGCTGTTTATATCTTTCTCGCTGTGTAAATCTATATCGTCCACTTCTGTTTCAACTAACTCTTATGATTAGGTATGGCTAGCTTATCTTGGAATGCGAACTATGGCTTCAGTGGTGAAATGGCGCTGTTGGGAAGCCTCTTTTGCCTGCGTAGGCTTACTTGCCATTCTGGCGTATATCTACTGTGGTCCGATTATTGCTTTATTTGGCACGACTCGACTAGTCTTTATCTATTATGTCTTGTGGAATATTGGACTTTCGTCAGATTTGCACGGCCACGGTGTTGAGGCCATCACTGGTACAATCTACATTTGAGTTTTTTTTCTTGCTAAGCCATTTTTCGTAGTCGTGGTATTCGTCACGGTACTAATGGCAACGCTGCCACTGCCATATTCTCGACAAATGGCTTGGTGGCATCACCGTAAGAGTAAGCGGTGCTTGTCACAAATACTTTACAAATTGGAATTTTAGATCGTATCACGCCATTTTATCCTCGAAAATTGAAAAACAATTTGAGTCATTATACGTACAACGACATGAAAGCGCTTCCTTGACGATGAAAAAACACATCAAACAAACCACTGGTGGCACCTTGCATGAATTATACGACACCAATCCATGCTATCGAAGACTGCCACTTTACAGCCACCGAGCAGCCAACTGCTTTGTCTTGTGCTACAAAGCCGACGACTGTTTGGATCAACAAGTGCGTCTTAGTCTATTGCCGTGCTTGGATTTACAAAACGGCGATCCTGACTTGGCGATTTTGGTTTGCGATGCTTCAATACATTGCAATTGTGTCTGTGTGATCAACTCCAAGCGTTGTGGAACCTCCAAGATGGAGATGCAAAGTGATCAACTGATTCTTCATCGTGGAGATTCTAAATGTCAGTGGGTTATGTAATAAAGAAGTATTTTGAATTGCTCTGAAATTCAAGTCACAATGGCATGATGGCCGTCGTGTTTGAGAGGTTCTTCGTGTCTTGCCTTGACGGATCATATGCAAGGTCAAGCAAAGATGAGCGCTCCTTGAATTTAAGTTGATTGTCCTCATGAGATCTCCCAACTTATAAAGTTTCTTTACAGTCGGATTCGAACAAAATAGCCCTTAACGCAATTTCTATTTTAGTATGGTGAAATTGCACTTGATTTTTACTTGGAGATTCAACAGGAATTAGAATTTCAACACGACTTGGATGGGAAAACATGAAATGCAAAACAAAACAGCTTTTAATGTGTTTCAACACAGGTCTCATATCTACTTGTTGACGAAAGCAACACCCTTGGCGATTTGCTTTTCCAAGTCTACGCAGGAGTTCGTGAGATGCCAGGACATTTGCGAGTAATTTCAAAGTACCTGGCAACATGGCATCGAAGTTGGCTTGTTCAACAGCATCCAACTTGCCAAAGTCGTGGACTTGTTCGACACCGTTGGGGCCGAGCGTGACAGGGGTGGAGAAGAAAGGAAGCTTGGTCACGTTGTTTTGCGTGTACGAGCATTCGACAACGTTCTTTTCGCCAGTCATGGCATCAATCAAGCGCCTACATACAAACGTCAGACAAACCACAAGACAAAAATTCGTACGAGGTGAAGCGAGCGCCAGCGTAGGCCATCGACAAGGTAGCCGAACCAGCACCATCCTTGGCCTTGACGACTTCATCACCGCCGAATTGGATGCGCTTGATCAAGGCATGCAATTCTTCATCACTCCAACGCTTGTCAAGCTTCAAGTGCGACAAGAGAGGCAAAATGGTCGTGCCAGCATGGCCACCAATGACAGTCACATTGGTCGTGCGTGGGTTCCAGCCTTGAGAGTTGGCGACGAAAGTGTTGGCACGCACAACATCCAAGGTGGTCACACCAAAGAGGCGCTTGGGGTCGTAGACACCAGCCTTCTTGAAGGTTTCAGCGACAATGGGAACGGTCGAGTTGACAGGGTTGGCAATGATGAGCATCATGGCCTTAGGGCAGTACTTGGCAGCAGCCGTTGCCAACGATTGCACAATCGAAGCGTTGGTGTTGAACAAGTCATCACGGGTCATGCCAGGCTTACGAGGCACACCAGCAGGAATGACGACAACATCCATGCCAGTCAAGGCAGCTTCAATGTTGTCCATACCAGCATGGCCAGTGACGTGAGCGCGGGTGTTGCAGTGGCTCAAGTCGGCAGCGACACCAGGGGTGTTGACAACATCGAAAAGCGACAAGTGCGAGATCTTGTCGTTGTCCTTGAGGAGCAACGACATAGGTTGGCCAATACCACCAGCGGCACCCAAAACAGCTACCTTCTTGCCGGCAGCGGCGGCACTGAAGAAGCGGACAGCCATAGCGCGACCCAACATGATGCTCTAGACGAAAATGTGGAAATGAGAGCCACACAACGTTGGAAGTCATTCGGATACGATATCCGGAAAGATGTGGAATTTTCAAATGTTGAATAATTGAGTATCAAAACCAAAATTTGCGACTAAATGAGATAAAATACTCGTTTTTATATTGAAACTTTGTATGAAAATTCAAAACTTTATTTATAGAGTCTCAATATTTCTGAATGATACTTTTATAGACAGAATCATCCGAATAAATTATCCGGTATGAATATAAAGTGACCAGCAACAAAGTGACTCATTTACAGTTAACAATGCAAGTACCGGGGGTAATTAAGAGAACGATATCAACACAATAAAATAAGGAGACAAGTGCTAGAATAAGAACTGTACTTACCACTGAGATTAGCATTAGACGATGCTGTGTATAAAAATGTCGTCCTGTCGAAACATGATGGGGACATGTCTACGTCATCATCATGTGATTTTACAAACTGCATACACTGTACTCCATTGACCGCTCATAAGGAATTAAAGTAAAATGAGTTAATGTCGTTGTCATGCTGGCATTTATCCCGATGCGGTCATTATCATACTTGGAATTCGTCTGTTTATACTTCTTCGATGGATTATGATTGGATATAATATAGAGGCAATTCCAAGTAATTTACATTCGTTGTTGAAACCCAAATAGCGACGAAAAATTGGTTCATCGTGACTATTTTGTTTATTCACCCCTCCCGTTTTAATGGATAGAGTACTTGTCCGCGCTGATTTGTCAGTTCGATGGATGTATCTCTCTCTGATGGGCTGTTAACCAAATAACGATGGAAACACGATCCTCCATCATGTTTTGAAAACGTAATTTTAACACACGACGGAAACGATTCTGATTGGCTCCGTTCATTTTTGAAAACTACTAGGATTTGCCTCAAGGCAATTCCTTGATGTTGATTCTTGCTCTTGCCGTTCATCGTAAGTCTCAGAGTCGACGAGTAAAGTTACTTGGAATTGCCCCTTATGTTTGGGTCGTAATTTGTACTTTTTGTATTGACTGGTGGACAGGTCAGATATGTCACCCACCGAATTTCGTCAACAAAACAACGATGAAAATATTTGGTTGCTCATTTTGAAGTCAAATAACGACAGTACTCGGAATTGCCCCTAAGGGGCAATAAAGACGTCACATGGGAGAAGTAAAATCGGGCTCTGTGCTATCCTCATAAAAATGTGATCTAAAAAAAGGTACACATTCAAGGTGAGTAAAAGTGCTCCTCTGAGTCCCAGGCTAGAATTTCATATCGTAACTTATCGATATCCCTGTATTGACCCCCTCCCCGAATATATCTTTCGTCCCCCTAAGTTCCCAGTTTTGCTGTTTAATCCTTCTCTCCTAAGTTTCGATCTTTGTAATTTAAGCCTAGTGAGCTTGAAGACTAGTAAGGACGAGAATGCTCGGTACATGATATTTACTTCATTATACCATGAGTTTCAATACCTTGCCCCCAATTGACAATCAACTCAGTTATTCCGTGTACTGGTTGGGGGCTGAACAAAATCCGTCTGAATTCTTGAAGAAGGCGATAAATCTCGGATGTTGTTGCTGCAGTCAGAGCTGCAAATCGTGTCTTCATAGTTTAATAAAGCTGCTCGGCGTTGGTTTCGCCACTTGGACAGCCACAGCTTGTCGACAACTCCCAATATTGCAAGAATAGTGATAAATCCGACCCCAGTGCAAATAAAATTCATCCCGTTGATATCTACAAGCCGTTTACTCGGTTTTAAGACAAAGCATGATATACTTACTGTCTTTGGGGCGGGGGGTAGTCAGGGGGGTTGGAATTCTCTGAACATACGGGGCCGTGCATCCCAAACAGCAGACATAAACGAGCTTGTTAGCGTAAGAGTCAAAATATGTGATCGTTTGAGTCCGGTGCACAATTTTGACGGAGCGTAGGGGGCGAACATACGAGGCATTCCCCCCACAGGCAGTTAGAGATTGACCGTACGAGGCTGCGTCCAACGTGAGGATAAAATCTGCGTGGTTTATGCGATCAAACACGCTGAAATCCACGGTAACCAACAAGTTGGCATTATCGCCGAGATCTCTACAACTTACGAGTAAGAATTGTCCAGATGACAGTTGACAGCGTACAATTCTGACAGGGGTGTCATTGGGAAATTATCACTGCCGAGGCGTAACCTTGTCAATCGATTTCCCCGAAAGATACTGAAGTTTTCAAAATAGTAGTTCAAGCCATGGACTTACAGTCGATTCAAGCTAGGCAAAACTTTTCCCCAGGCGACATTTCCAATCCATGACAAGCCTCGTAGAGTGTAGCTGACATCTCTACAGCAAAAGTTATAAAAGTAGGGAATGCCAGGGCGATGGCTTACAAAGTCGACACATTCAGCGGCGTTTGAATCCACAAGGGCTCCAGTGCATTGTAGCTTAAATTCCTACAGGGCATTGCCATGTAATCTCGTCCAACCCACTGGAGAACGTACAGTAAAACGAGTGAAGGCGGGATTTGGCACGACACTTCACGAATGTTATTGAATGAAAGATCACTACGAGACCAAAGATGAGGCAGCTATATGAAGGATTTGTACGTACATAGATTGCGCAGTTGGTGGCAATTCTTCAATCACAGTTATTCCAAGATTGACAAAAGAATACTTGAGCATGTCTGCTTGTGGAAGGTTTGTTGTGGTTCCTTTGTGAAGGTCCAACAAACACGGAACAGCGCCACCACTATCTGCTGTCGGGCACATTTTCAAGGTTAGAGTGGCTTGGGCCAGGCTGGCCGTAAAGAGTACCAGCCAAGCAATGGCCGCATTCATGGTATGCTGGGCTGTTTCGTTGATTGGCAAGTCCACGGCCAAGATCGTCGGCACCAGATTCAGAAATGCCAATCCAAACTGTATTACGCCGGCGTATTCTTGTCCTCTATTAGTTTGTCCACAGCCTAATTAAACCTTAGGTTTTTATCATTCCAGGTGTTTAAGGTTATTATCACTTAAATACTATAATAGTATCATTATCCTCCTAGGTTTATTTAATTATTTTTAGGTTTAAAAGCAAAGTGTTCAATTTAGCTCAAATAGATATTATGAACAGATTGATGATGGACATGCAATGACAAGCAATGTGGCATCGATGCCTTGAAACAAGCCACGGAGTCATTTCTTGGGCTATTCACAATATAAAAGCGCTCTTAGCATTGGCGATTTGATGCAAAGCATAGCGGATAACGTTGAGGTTTGGCACGCACACGTGGTTTGGTCTTGGATGCATAGAGACACGATTGGCTGTTGGAGATTCGTTCAGGCAACGATTTGCTTGTCACGAGGACCATTCTGGAATTCAGCAGAAATTGTGCTGTGTTGAAACATTGAAAGGGCGAAAAAATACGCTGCGACCCTCACTGATTGAAATTAAACAGAGCGAAAATATTGGCCCTCATGTTGGAGTGCACTCGAGGTAGGGATCTCGTGGGGCTTTGAATCACTTTATGTTTATTAATTTTGATTTAGAGTGCGTCTGGTGCATTCGATTTTTTGCCGTTTTCACACATGTTTTACCATAAATCATCGTTCTGAGATAACACTTAAACAATATGAAGTGTCTGGTGGCATGACTTTGAATATCCCCAGAAAACTTGAATTCTGGCAGTTTCGTTATGGAGCTCTGACCTCCATAACATCTCCATAAATATATTCTTCTTCCGTCCCTTCAAAACATGCACCCTATTCTACTGACAACCACGCTATGGTGGGCGGCAAATCATGTCGTCAAGGAGCCATGCCACACATCTCAGTTAAGTGGAGAAGATTGGATCGGCGAGCTTCTGAAGGGTAACCCGCGGCGTTTGCGTTGGTCTCTTTGGCCTTTTCGTTTCTTTTTTGAGCGCAAACTTACTGGAGGTACTGCATCAGAGTCGTCAGAGCATGAACTTTCATTAATTGTAGTATCGACCTCGTTTCTTTTTTGGTGATGGACTGTGGTGATCGCCCAAACGAAGAATCCAACTCATTGCTACTTGTTTTGTCCATATTTATGGACTTGGAGTTTGGCGTTAATGCCCATTCTCTAGTAGCAATAGCACCGTCGAGAAGTTTTCCCAACAATGGATACAGAGGGAGGGAGTCGTCTTGAACTTGCGATAGTTTCTATTAGTCTAGTACAACATGGCCATAGTTAACTTTCATACCTGAGACTGACTATATGTACCTCAATCACCGCCTTCCATACATCATCAGGCGCTGTCGGTATCTCTAACTCATCATTCCAGCCAAAGCCTGAGTTCACTTTCAAAAACTTGAAGTCTTTGTAGTCTTTCTTAAGCTAGAATTGGTTCATGTGAGTAAGGTGGTAGTTAGTAGAAGGCTATGTACCGTGTCGAGCCTCGATTTCAGTTGAGACATCAGTAGTTCACTTGAAATCGTTCATTGAATTGCATTGTAATGTGTTTCCACGCTTCACGTTTAAAGTCAGAATCGGCCCGTTTACCTTGATCTGCCTGCTCTTGAAGAGATATGACAAGGAATTCGTCCTTCTCTGCGTCCCAAGCTGCCCGATCACTGTCTTTCGACGACGCCATCCGCAAGACCACACAAGACGATTGATGAAACTAACCATTTGGCCGGTTGTAAACCGGGTAATTTTTGCGTCTGGTGCATTGTTTCACGATTCTGCCAGAATTCGACAAATGGAATCTTGCCCAACGTTTTTCTCATATTGGGTCTGTTATAGCATAAATTACACCAGACACACTCTTAGATATTGGCCCAGGAATGTAGTGATGGCCCAGAGATCATTAATTTATGTGCCGATAGTTTGATAGGAAGTCTATTATAATTTGCTTCTATTAATAGTATACGGTATTGTGTCCCTGGCTTGTTGATGGAGATAACATCGGAATTTTTGGGGGGAATAAGGGGAATGCGATAGAATACGTTTCAAGCTCATCGCAAAAGCACCAGATATAACTCTTGATTGAAGAATACTTCACATAATCCACTGGCAATTCGATTCTCCACGGTGCATGCATTGTTCCTCTTTGAAGTGTGGTTTCAAGGTTTCACAGGCTTCAGAACTCATGTTTCAAACAGGCGACGGATGCAACGAAGTGCACATTGGAATGACCCATTTTTGGTCATCTCGTTTAGGATCTAAGCACAACAATAAGCTCAAACGGACTTGCAGATCCAGATTGCCATCGGGTGCATAACACAAGACAAAACAATCAGCGGCTCGGTGACTAGACAACGGCAACTTTCGATAGCGGGAGCTGTCTCGGTATAATTTGTGAAGCGTGCCACCCGTCTTCCTTTTTGCCATTTGTCGAATCGCCAGGTGTAAGAGGATCCAAGCTTTTGTATCGTTGTACTTGTGATGACTCACGTGGTGATTTAAATCGTGCCGGGGACTTATACTCACTCGATCCAGACAATGTTTAGCATCGATAAAAAAAAAGATAAAATAACTTACTGCTCTTACGTCTATGCCACAAATTAGCAATTCTCGAAAAAACCAAAGGCAACGATGCCATAAGAGCCGTAATTACGACAATACCTAGCAATATAAACTCTGTCAGTATTCTCGCTCAATCAAGTTGAAAAGTCACAATAAGTCAATGAAGTTATAAAAAGTATACCTGCGACGATTTCGACGGCTTGATCGTACAAAGAAGATGGCAGGAAAATATACCACGAGAAGTACAACAAGCAAACCATTGGTGTCATTGCGATGAGACTTATCACGAGGCCGCAATAAGCATAAGTCGTAATGGCGAGTAAACCAGGATCGACTGGGGAGAAATATGCTTCCCACCGTCGTTGTTTTACAATATATGACGTGAATCGCATGCCGAGGTAGGCAAACCAAACCTATCCAGGACAAAGCTCAGGAATAATGAACTCATTTGAGATAAATTTACATTGCGCGAGGTGTACTTACAGCCACGAATATAGAGCCAAATGTCTTGAAACTTTATGACTTGCGAGTTACCGATGGCTACATAAGCAATGCCCCACCAAAAGATGCGACCGGATCGCTCAAAATCACATACGCTGGGTCACCAAGGACGATTTCATATCGACTAAACTCTTTGGATATCCCAAGTTTTCGTAAGTTGGATATTAGAGGAATGTAGTGGCGGTAATATCGATGCCAGAGGGCATAGACGACATAAAGGCAGAGTAAACAGCGATAAATCAACTTGATCCAAATTGCCTCGGGCGATTCGTAAATGACAGTCCCAGCCCAAGTTGAATACCGAGTCGAGTCGATTTCCTCGATACACAGAAAAATTTCAGCCAGCAACACTCCAAACAGTCGTGCATGTTGACACATTTGCCATGGCTGCAAATCGGATCAAGTGGTTTTATTCGCCGTAAGAAAGTTAATGACGAGGGATCGGATGCCTTGGCCATAGAATAAAGATGCTGGCATTTTGACTTGGTAGTAAAAAGTATTGTCGACTGGAATTTCAAATGGCAGCGTGAGATCTCGGCGCATTCCATACGTGTTGGTTTGAATATCTCGGCGACTTATTGAATATTCATCCACAGTTTGATTGTTGTAATGTCTTGCAAGGAAATCCACCGTGGTTTCGACATATTCTTCAAAGAAATCCCATCGGGGGATGAGTTTTGCATCAACTAGACCAGGTCGGGGCTCGTTGAGATAAGCCATAAAAGGCTAATTCAGTCAATTAGTCATTCCAGTTACGCTCGTTAGTACCGTTGAGATTAGATTCAGCACAAAGATGACATTGTACACAAGTGACCATCTTGAAAAGGACGCAGATGCTGTACAACCAGGAGTAGGAGGAACAGCAGTGTTTGGACGGCGCGACTCTTCTGACATCTCCATGTGCTTGTCAGTTTCACTTTGCCTTTTGCCGTTTCAAACCATGGAATCGACCAAGTGTAGCTTTCGCTTTTAGTCTTCTAGCTAAGCTTTTGTGATTTCCGCAGCTCTTGGAACTTAAGATTTTATACAAGATCTAATCCAGATAACTGACTTTGCGGTTCTTCAGGCATGAGAGAGCATGGTGCTACAGTTTAAATCCTTCTAGTAACTGTTGTGTTTGGGAAACGGCGGTTTTAAAGACGCAAGTCTCTTTAACAATTACATCGTGGCCATAGAATGGCGACGCTAAGGTGAGTTTGAAGGAAATGTTCGCAGTTTTTCGAATTCCTGGCATGCATAGCATGTGGTTGAAAGTAGCGTCGTCGTGAATTTCAAAAGGCAAGGATACAACATGGCGAAGGTATTAATCGCGACATTTTGGTAGCTTATACCATGTTGAGCCATAGATTGGTTGTTGCTGTGAATGAGCAATATCAACGTATTCGTCAAATGAACTCCAAGAAGGAAGACCTGCTGCCACGGTTGTGCCAAAGCGTGGCTCTGTAAGGCACGAATGGTTAGAGACACAATATGTGGCTAACTCGCTCTGTAAGATACCGTCGTGAACAAGTTGAGAGAGCATAAAAGATGTTGCAGACAATCGACCACGGGGTACACGATGCAATTGCCGTCGGCTGTCGTATCTCGTCGAGCATTCTATAAAAGAATGAAGCAATTTGGCGCTGACAGTCACTTGAATCATTTTAATTATGTTTTGTGGTCAACTTTGCACTTTCTCTGCTGGGAAAACTGTCCAGCCTATATGACCCGCTAGCGGTTACGTCAGTTTCACTCTTTTTGACGTCATTGTCGCTGTTGTGCTCATCTGACAACGTAGATTCCAACAAGGAGTCAAGAGATCCGGTATTCAATTCCACCCGTGGCATTTACTCGCTGATCAATTGCATATATTGTTGCCTTCGTGCTGAATCTAGCATCCACGGTAATCAAGTTAAGCTATCCTGACACCACCTAACTGTGCGCACAAAGCCATAGATGGCATACTTGAATGACTTGGCGTCGTCACGGAACGAAACATTTCACATCGGAATACATTTCCAGAGTATATCAACGTGAACATGGTTTTCCTGCGCAAAGTGTACAACAACAACACACTGGAAGTTCGTGCGATAGCCTACGAGATCTTGCAACGAACACATTTGTCATGCGCCACGACGTGGCGATACCTTGGGAGATTTCCAAGCACGACCATTTATCTATCTTATTCAGATGCCAGATCATCCCCTCATAACGTTTGTTTCTGGCAATTAATCGCGCTTCGTTCTTCAAGGAGCTCTGTTTGATGGTCAAGGAATCCATTCATCTGTGTCGTCTTTTGCTATGGCCAACGTACACAAACCGAAATCAAATGTGACCATGACAAATGTGCCAACATGAACTAATTTTTGGCCAGCCCATGGCGAAAATTTGCGTGTATATTGAGGAAACGATCGACTTGAAGTGTATTTTCCTTAATTCCATTTGCGCTGCGCATTCCAGTGTAAATTGGTGTACTACAGCGTCCTCTGGAATTGTCCAACAACACCAAAATAAGGTAAAAAACTGCCAATGGGTCATGTGAAGTTGTCCAGTCCGTCATGATATGATCGCTAGAATATATAATTGACTTTAGTCCACAAATTGTTTTGAAGACAACATTACAACATCTCTTTGTAAATTTTGTCCAAAGAAGGATCGCTGTGTCCGTATGCATTTGATGAAAAACTTCCCCATCTATGTGTCTGCAATAGTTACTGAGAGAGCACGAGGAGCAATCAAAATCTACAAGCATTTCATGCACCATGATTTCTTCACTCAACGTAACTACAACATTCTCTGCATATAAGGTTATGGCGATATTGAAATGAATTCAGCTTGGATCTACAATAGTAAATGGGCCAACACCAATCCAATTCCATCATGATTGGTGTTGGCCCATTTAATATATTATAGTCATCGTCTACACTCGGAGACGATATTCCTATCTCGTTTTACTCCCTGTAGAATTAAGAAAGCATAATAACTGTAGTGACAGGACGTCGTCCCCTTCTGAAGGAGGCTATTGCGACCTGCTCAATGTCTCTCCTGTAGCTCTCTGTCTAGATCGACTCTGTCGTGGGGACTCATTGCTCATCGTTTTCTCGTTTTACTACTGAGTGGGCCTTTTCATATAACTTATTGGCACGGTGAATGCATTTACCACTGATGGGCAAATTCTTGACCGTGCCACAAGTTTTGCCAGCAATTATGGTCACACCCAGACACGCCAGCAAGGTCAGTCGAACTTGCAGGTCAAGAGTTCCATCCGCCTTGTAGCACAAGGCAAAGCTGTCCACCACACGATCGCTGTACAGCGGCAACTTTCCATAAGGAGAACTCTCGGTGTATAATTCGTGCAGAGCTCCACTTGTCGATCGTTTGCCATATTTTCGTGAGGGTGAGCGAAAGCAGCGCTTTCATATCGTTATAGATATAATCGCTCACTTGGGAGTCTTGGCATACGTTGATATTGGTCTTACTCGAGGAGCACTAGCTAGCACTACACGATCCACGGGCGCCAATTTTGTCTCCCATTTTCGTCATTTAATCAAACTTGATGTAATTCACATGCCGAGATTGGCGTTCCAGACCTACAGGCAAATGCATTTTTATACATTTTCAATAGAATTCGCTTGCTCTTGAGAGATAGATACAACCACGGAGGTAATTCCAAGTGTCTGGAATTTGGGAGACATACTTGGCACCAAGCGAGATGTAATTCAAACTGCACAAAATATTAACAACCAATGCCATCGAAATGCTTGAATTGCACAAGCCCATGACAACATCATATCGTAAAAATATTGGAAATGTCAGACTGGCAAACTGTCTAGTAGAATATTTCATGCATTCAACGGAGGCTCCAAAGTTTTACCACTAAATAGGAGCAAATCTGGTTCTCATCTAATCCACGATCGCAAAGATTCATGTTTGTCCAAATTCTTTTTCATTGATCGCTAAAATTGTTTTGAGAAGTCTCAGAGAATCCAAACATTGATATCTTATCATTCAAGTTGCTTCTAGAGCTGCCAATCGACCTAAAATGTCATTGAGCTCTGATCTTTGATTTAAACTCACTGATTTTGCGGTCTTCCCAGAGGATACAAGCATCTTTCCGTGATGAGTTGGGATGATTTCGATGGACTGGCTGTACAGGGACGCGAGGAAATCAAATCCAATATACGAGTAATCGAATTTGAGCATAGATAGGACGCCCATAGCTTGTCGAAAATGGCACCGCGACATAACTTGGCATAATGCTCATGGCAAAGTCTTCACATAATCCATTGGCAATTATTGTCACCCCGATGAATACATCTCGAATCTGGAGAGAGGGGCATGAAAGTACCGCAGCTTTCGGTACTGATATAGTATGTGGAGCTCGAATGGAATGAAGTACACTTGGGAATCGACAGCTTTGAATCATCATTTTGCAGATCCAAGCATGAAAACAAGCAAAGACGAACTTGTCGGTCCAAAGTGCCGTCCGATTTGTAGCACAAGACAAAACAATCGGCTGCTCGATGGCTTGAAAGCGGTAATCGTCGATAGCGAGGGTTCTCTTGGTACAATTTGTGTAATGTGCCGCCCGTGGAACGCTTGCTTTCCTTTTTCATCGTCAATGACAACAGGATGATTGCTTTCATGTCGTTGTACGTATAATTGCTCACACGTCGGATTAATTTTCGCGACGACATTGAGCTAACTCGATTTCCTAAATACACATATGAGGCAATTATATCGAGAAAAAAAGATTTACCCGATTTCAACCGTTGCCACACGATAACGGAATGTGAAAAGATGACGGGAAGTGTCACCATGAGTAGAGTTAGCACGACAATAGCTACACACTTCAGAGTTATTTCAACAAGACCCCATTTGGAATTACAAGTAATGATTTCGACAGATTGGCTGTATAACGAAGAGGGTAAAAAGGCATACCACGACGCATAAAACATCCAAACCATACGTGTCGTGGCGATAACACTCATCGCAAGGCCACAATAAATATAAGTTGCAATGGATAATAAACCAGGATCGACAGGAGCGTACGAGGCTTCCCATTGACGCCACTTGACGATGGACGACATGATGCGCATGCCAAGGTAGGCAAACCAAACCTAGACATTGAAATATTGAATAACATTTTCAAAAACCATCGAAAAAGACTGTACATAGCGGGACAAGTAGAAGCAGCTACTAACGTAGAGCCATATATCTTGGAATTGAGAGACTTGGGAAACCCCAATTGCAGTATACGAGATGCCCCACCAAATATCAATCGCCATGGCAAACGACATGAAAGGATCGCTGAGAATGACATACGCTGGATCGCCCAAAACAATTTTGTAGCGAGTGTACTCGCTCGAGAAGCCAATATGTCGTAGATTAGCTAGAAGGGGTCGATATTGGCGGTACTATCGCGTCCAGAGCGCATATAAAACATATATGGAGAGCACAATGCGGTAGATAAACTTGATCCAGATCGACTGGGGCGATTCATAAATGAGCGAGCAGCTCCAAATTGCGTACCGAGTCACGTCGAGCTGGTCGATCCACAAGCAAATCTCAGCGAGTGGCATGCCTAAGAGCCGTTGGTGCTGACACCATTTCCATGGCTTTAAGTCTTGTCGACTGGTTTCATTCGCGGTGAGAAATGCAGTTAGAAACGTTCGAGTGCCATGGCCAAAGAAGATCGCAGCTAGAGTGCGAGTAAGCAAGTGATGGAGTTTTCGAAAGACCTGGCATTTGGACATAATAGTCGAACACATCGTCGTCGGGAATTTCAAACGGTAGCGTCATTTCTCGCCGCATGCCAATTGTATTTGTCGCGATATCACGGAGGTTGTTTGTGTTGTCCGGCATCGAATTGTAATTGTATATGTGACCGAGGAAAGCAGTAGTGGCATTGATGTATTCTGGAAACGAAGTCGATTCAGGAACGCTTTGAATTGTCACTTGACCTGGCCTGGGTTCGTTTAAATAGGCTGTGAATGACTACAGCAAATACAATCTTGATACAGTTGGTACTTTGTACATACCGTGGATGCCAGATTCAGGACAAAGACGACATTGTAAGCAATCGATCAGCCTGTACATGATGCAATCGCAGTCGGCCGTCGAATCTCTTCGATCATGCCCGTGTTTGGTTTTGCATTCCAATAGAGAATACGTAACCGACATGACAGTTACAATAAAACTGGCAATGCATACCATCTTGTTGAGCAGAATTGACATAAATCATTTTCATCCATAAGCTTCAAATCGTATTATGGCTTTGGCTTTATCACAGGGGCAATCATTAAGAGATAGCTGCCGTCACAAACTTGATTTTCCTTCCAGCATTACTGAACAATATTGGAAACACACTCAAGGATAACTCAGTCGAGTTGTGTGAGACGTACGGTAATTAAAGAAACTCAGTGACCTTTTCCATGCGCTTCATCTCGAATCCAAGCTCAGAGCTCAATTGCCAAAGAATATTGACGGCCTGTTTTCTGCTAGAAATAGATTCAAGGCTGACTTTGGTCCTCTCATATCACGAACAGTTTCGTAATTGTAACCGATTTGTTGAAGCGGTAGCTCCAGTGAACCCCGCTTGGACCGTTCGACCTGGTCATCGTCGCGATGAATTCACCAAAGCCGGCCGTCGTCGTGTCGTTTAATCGCTGGTCTCTTGCGTATAATATCTTGTTTGCACTCAACTTGGCATCAACGGTAAATATCGATGGACCTGGCACTACCTTACCTTGTCAATTGTAGCCATTCATGGCATATTTGACTGAGCCTCGTCCTGGTCAAGGTGTTGAAGTTCCATCTTGGAATTCCTTTGACGAATACGTCAACGGAACGGCCGACTACTTGAAACAAATCTACAACAATCAAACGATGAGCGACGCATCGATAAGTCATCGAGATCAGGCGACGAATACATATTGCATGCGCGCTAACGCCATGTTGCCATTTCAAATACCCCAAGAAGAAACTCTGGATTATCTACTGGGAATGCCAGCGTCGGTGTTTCATGGCCATGGGATTCGCTCTTACCTTGAATTATTCCTCACAGCTAACGAAAAGTCGAAAACAAATGCAGCCGTGGCGAATATGTCAGCATGAACTCTGGATCGGCATCTTGTTTGCCGAATATTGCATTGGATCGAAGAACATGAGGATTCTCCATCGCATTATTCAATTTGGAGTGTCGTTTGGATTCTGGAAGGCGCAGAATTGATTTGGATGAAATTCATTTGGCGAACTTTGCTCTCCCTCTATATCGTTTACGTTCTCTGGACACGCTACTATGCTCATTACATTGCTCTCTGGTCCAATTTATGCCACGTTGGCTTCTCGAAAGACTATACTCGCTATGAAATCGTCGTGGGGGATCCAGGTTACGTAATTTTAAGCGATTTTTTTGTTGGGCTCGCCATGACAGCCGATATAGTCAGCAGCATGATCTACGTGACTCTTGGTGTGATGCAAGTCTCTCAATTCGACGACATTTGGGTGTACTTCAATGGTTGTCTCTATCTCACACGTTTTGTATGTACTCTTACAACCAAAATCCAACTAAAATATGTTATTTTGTCATTGTTAGGTCTGGTTGACGTACTTGTCGATGCGAATGATGTCGTTTGTGATTAAGAGATTCAAATTGGAAGCATCCTTTGTCCCCTTGGATCCAGGCTTTCTTGCTATTGCCTCTATTGTTTACAATGGACCGGTCTCGACAGCAATGAGCACGACAAAGGCAGTCCAGTTGGAGCACCATCTGTGGTGTATCGGCTTGACGACGGCAGAATGTAGCCAAGCCAGTGATTTCCTTGCTAGTACGAACTTGAATGTTTCTCAACTTGCTCATGAAATCTCCTCAGTAATAATCTTGGTCTCGTCGATATGGCTCACGCTCCCATTGCTTTTTTCACAACTGATTGTACGCTGTCGACGGCAAAAATCGAGTACGTTGGTATGCTTATCCTACTTTTACTAACATTGAATTGGGTTGTAGATCAAGTCGCTTCATGTTCACCGTATGTACTCCAACAAAAGGTCAGTCTGCACTCGTACAATGACATCAAAGCGAACATTCTACTCTCGCTCACGATGCGGAAGCGTGCCAAGCACCACAGTGGAGGCGAATTGCATAAATTATATGCCGAGAACCCTCGATACCGACATTTGGCGCTCTTTAGTCACCGGGCAGCCGACTCCTTTGTCTTGTGCTACACAGCAGACGGAAGTTTGGACCAGCAAGTCCGTCTGAGCTTATTGTCGTGCTTGGATCCACAATTAGACGACATGAAGGGGGCAATCCCAACATGCTCGTCGGTGCATTTCAATTGCGTATGTACTATCAATGGCGACGCTTGTGATACAATCAAAACGCTGAGCTTCGAGAGTAGAAAATGCATCCACCGACCAGAGAGGAAATGCCAATGGGTCATGTAAGACTTGCTATTCCTGCAGCATCTTGCAAGCTGCTGATCAAGTCAAATGATATGAAAAGTACTTTTAAAGCTTGCGTCGAGGATTATGATGCTTGACAGTTTGTTTTGATGCTCCTAGATGAATGCACCGGTCTCCTTTGATCAATGGCTTGAATGTTTCGCAGCTGTCACTGCCAATATAGCAAACACATGACGAATGGAGCGAGGTACACATTGGCAGGGCCAAGTCTCGCTTGGTCAATTGAGGATCCAAACATGATAAAAGGCTCAGACGAACTGTCTGGCCCAGGCTGCCATCACGTCGATAGCACAAAACGAAACAATCTGCAGCCCGATGGCTCGATAGCGGCAATTTTCGGTATTGTGGATTGTCTTGGTACAATTAATGTAATGTGCCACCCAACATTCGAACATTGTGTTTTCGCATTGACAAGGATAGGAGAATCAATGCTTTCAAGTCGTTGTACGTGTAATCGCTCGTCGATTGTTTCAACATTCTGGACGAGGTTGGTCGTACTCTATCTAGTTAATTATGAGTATTGTAGAATCTCAACAAATCTTACTTGCTTGGCGATGTTGCCATAAAACTAAAATGCGAGAAAACCCCAGTGGAAGTATCGCCATGAGCAGCGTCACAAAAATCACAACTAGGCATGAACGACAGTGTAATAACTTCCAGATTGTGATGTACGTGAAATGGTTTCGATTGCTTCTTGGTACATCAATGGGGGCAAGAAAACATACCAGGATCCATACATGAGCCAGACCATTGGTGTATTGCAGATTAGACTCATGATAAGTCCACAGTAGATATACGTGGAAACAGCCAGCAAAGCAGGATCCACTGGGGCAAACGAATCTTCCCTTTGACGCCGTTTGATCATGAACGATCCTGCTTGCATGCCAAGGTAGGCAAACCAAACCTAGAAAATCAAAATAATTGCCAAATTCACGAAAAAATTCAAATACAAAGCGCGAGAGATAGAGACAACCTCGAATGTATAACCACGCATCCTGGAGCTGAGAGACTTGGGCCACGGCCATGGCAACGTAATTCGCGCTGTACCAATTGTCGGCAGCCATGGCTAAAGCCACAAGCGGATCGCTTAAAATCACATAGGCAGGATCGCCAAGGACAATTTTGTAATATTTGTACTCGTTCGAGAGTCCAAGATGGCGTAAATTGTACAAAAGCACAACGTAGTGGTGGTAATAATGTGCCCAGAGCAAGTAGCAAATATATATGCAAATCCAACAGCGAAATGCAAACTTGATACAAATCGACTCGATAGACTCGTAAGTGAGATTGCTTGCCCAAAACGCATATCGAGAGAGTCCGAGAGGTTCAATCCACAAACACATTTCCGAGGTCGTGGCGCCAATAAAACGCGTATGTTGACACATTTCCCACAGTAACATATCGTTGCGACCTGTTTCGTTGGCCACAAGAAACGTCTTGACGTATGTGTGGAATAGTCGGATCAGTGAAGTCCGAGCTTCTCGCCGCAAGAAAAGGGGGGTGGAAGGTTAGAGGTCGCTGGGGCTTTTAGGTGAGCCTAGCGCGATTCAAGGGGATGGACAAGCGCGACTTCGGGTTGAAAGTCCGCAGCTATCGACTGCTGCCGGGGAGAGAAAGGGATCGGTCGCTGGGATGGACCGAGGGGAGGGGTGGCTGCTCGGTTGCCCGCGAGCTACGCCTAGCGTTGACTGGCGTTGGTGAGGGCGATTGACGGTGTGGGTTTTCGACAGACCCACGGAACTCCTGCAAACTTCTTGGCGCTAAAACTCTTCCGACGGGACGCCACAAACTTAGAGGTTCATTCAACGCCAGCCAAAAAGAGCTCTGAAAGACTAACTGCTCTTCTTCTTGCTACTCCTAACCTCGCACGCAAGTTTCTCAATTGCTCTACTTTCGCTCCTCGATTGGTCTATCGACATTGTCCACTTTCTCGATTGGCTAGAGCCTTGATGACACACTCCTGCAGGCTGTCGCTCACTGCCGATCGTCTGGTCGGCTCATCTCCATTGGCAGTCGTTGAGCTGGCTCGTTGCGATCAGTTCTTTTCCACTCAAATCGTCTGCTGCTTGGCTGAAAGTCCGCCACCGGTGATCACAAAGATGAGCCCGTTGGCAGCCGAAATTGACCACTGTTCACCCAATCAGGATGCCTAGTTGCCGTCAACTCATTCGCTTGATCGTTCTCGCGAGCTTTGCTACAACGTTGCCCTATCCAGCAGCCCCAAGGCCAAGCCCACAGACAGCAAAGTCACCAGCAGTGCCGTGGAGATCGGGGAACCATTTCATCAAAGCCGACATAGGAGCGATGTAGCCAATGCCAAAGCCAGCTCCACAAAAGAGACTGTAGCCGAAGTAAGGACCAACGTTGCTCTTGTAGTACATTGAGATGACAGGCGTCAGGTGGGCGACAAAGAGAAGACAAAGCGCAACGATCAAACTGTGGCGAGGGCCATGACTTTCGACGAATGGTCCAAGCAGTGGAAAGCAACAACGATGCATTCTGTGATGGGAGCCCAGACGTATTCAGTCACGGTGCATTTAAAGAGGGGGAAACCACGACGCATTTTGTGGTGGAGACCAAGAGTCATTTTGTGGAGGAAGCAATGATTCAGTTCGAGGTGGAAGTGACGTTCCACTCAGAGACGCATGCCAGGGTAGGTTGCGAGGTGGTGGCCAAGATCCATTTCGAGGGGGAGGCCCACAACATTGAAACATACAGAATGAACTTGCCGGGACAGTGCTAAATTTGAGTGACTTCCCGCTCCAGAAGGACCACAAACCAAAAGGGACTATCTTGAGGTCTGAGGCAAGCCCACGAAGCTCGTTCAAGCCAACGCATGCGCTGGATCGGTCTCGCGAGTGCTGGCGAGCTTTGCCACATATGTTTGCATGCCGTCGCCGTAATAGATTGCAACTAGAGCCACAGTTAGGAGTAAAAAACACTAAGAGAGGAGTACATGGCATTTGCACGATGTACTCAAATGTATTGTGTACGTGAATGGAGCTGGGAATAGTCAAATCGCGATGCATTGCAAACGTATTGGTCGCGAGATCGCGTTGAAACAACGACTGGTTCCTCGACGGATTTGAGTGCACGCGTTGAAGAAAGGAAGCAGTGGTCCTGACGTATTCGTCAAAGGAGTTCCATTGCGGTAGATGCTGGTCCGTTGTTTGTCTAGGTCGAGGCTCGTTCAAGTATGCCATAAACGACTAAATGCACGGGAATGGTCAGCAGATTTGCAAATTTTCGTACCGTGGAGGCTAGATTGAGCACAAAGATGAAATTGTACAGAATCGACCACCAAGTAAAGGAGGCAACAGCGGTGGCTGAGCTGTCTTGAGATTCACGCATGTTTCTCTGGCATGGGTCAGACAGTTGAAATAGAAATGCACCACGTAACTGCGAGTCCATATTTAGCTCAATTTGCAATGCCAAATACAGCAATACACGAATTACTTTCCAGTGAGATATCATTTCATTCATATATCGAGGACGATAATTCGAGTGGATTCTACGTAAGACACAACTTTATTTATTACAAAAGTGGTTATTCAACCACTTTGTCAAGAAAGAAACGATAAGATACCATATATCCAAACAAAATATATGCATTGAAACGTTATGATCGACTACGCAAAGGATGGCATTGCAACGGGCGTAGACCATCAAACAGCCTACCCTTGGTCTTCTTCCAAAGGTTCACCACGCAATAAACGACGACCCTTGATCACATTCGCGCAAGCAGCAAACGCGGGCTTCTTTTCCAAGTTGTTGTTGAACAACAAGGGGGTTTCGTTGGCGCGCCACGAGTCCTTGTCCGTGATACCCCACACGACGAAGGCTTCGCACTTGGGGTTCGCCTTGCAGTTCTTGGCCACCGTGCCAAACACAGTCGCTTGTTGTTGTTGGTTGTTGCCGCCGACATCCATCTCCGTCACGTGGATCGTCACGCCAATGTCCGAGAAACGCTTGAACAAGTCGGCTTGACCAGCCAAGTTTTGGTTTTGGGTCAAGTGCATTTGGAAACCCATGCCGTCAATCAAACCCTTGTCCTTGAGGCCTTTGACCAAGTTGAAACATTGGTTCGCCTTGGCGCCAGGCGTATCACAGCACCAGCAGGAGCGTACTTGCGTGCCAAGGTGAAGATCTTGGCGACGTAGTCGGAACCGATGGTGTTGTAGAACACATCACGCTTCAGGCCATGCCGTCGTCGGCGACAGCTTCGTTCAAGACATCCCAGGCAATGATGGTGGGGTCCTTGAGCGCAGCGAAAGTCTTTTGGATGCGGGTTTCAATGACTTGCAAGAGTTGAGCCGACGATAGAGACGTGCGGGCACATCCGATAGTACCACCGCCTTGTTGGGAGCAGTAGAACGATGGCATTTGGTTGTGCCAGACCAAGGCGTGGCCGCGCATCTTCATGTTGTGTTGCTTGGCATACGAGATTTGCGACAACGATGACGAAAAGTCAAAGTTTCCCTTGGATCGTTCATGGGCGTCCCACTTCATGCCGTTTTCGGACACCAACAAGTTGAAACTGTCGGGGACGACGGAGCCGTAGTTGGATGGGCGGTTGGTGGCGGTACCAAAGTAGACGGCGTTGGCGTTTTGGACAAAGAGAGCCGCGATGGTCCAGCGAGCAACGGAGAGGAATTGCATCTTGGTGGAGACTTGTTTGGTCGATGGCAAATTGTAGAATGAGAATCAAGTCGCTGTGGCAAATGTTTATGGCGGAGTGTGGACCTTTCGTCGTTGGACGAACTACAGTGTACTGTAATCGGAGACACCCAAAGGTGACATTCAGTTATGGCTCGATTTAGTGAACCCATTGTAAATACATATACTATCAAAATTGATATTGAATCATCATAAATATATTGTAATAATATAGAGTTTATTCAAGTCGTTTGAACACCACAGACGTTTATGGTTACATGGCGGAAATTGCATGAACTTGTTAAGGACTCATATGGTACTGAGATTTGCTAGTCGTAGGTTGACATCATGAATAATTCACTGAATGCTTTGAACGTTGTTTTGAAGTTCACGGCTCATTTCAATATGGAGTTGAGTTTACCTTTCATAATCATTACCTGTGTGGAACACGATAGCTGTAAGAATTTATATTGTAAAAGGGTTGCTAAATGGAGCCATAACTGTAGACGGTCCGTCTTGGGTAAAAACATCTTTATAAGATCGTAACAAATGAAAATCGAATTCATTTGCACCTAGAGAGAACACGAATCCCACCTTGACAATGTCGTCTTCTCTGCACTACATGTATGGCTTTTCGTGAAGATCGGTTGCGATGAACTTTGCCAAGCTTCAAGTGTTCTAGCAAGAAATGCTGTAGTATCGATATCAAGCCGACTAGGTTGCATCCAACACGAAAACTGCTAACGTTCGAGTAAAATGACATTTAGAATATTGACGATCCAACTTATTCTCAATTTGCGATGCTAAACATGTCATGGACTCTACATTCAATAAGATTTCTCATGTGATTCATTTTGTTTGCGAGCAGCCGAATGACGACAGTGTCCACCTAGAATATTAGTAAATGGAAGGTCTGCGTAAGCAAAAATCCACAATGAGAAATCACAACTTGACTTGGGACTAATATCGACAGTCGCGATCTTGTGAACCGGATTCCAACAGCCGAAACCCTGCGTAGAGTGTTCTTCAGCTTACAAAGTTTCTCGTTTCGCTTGGCCACCAAGTGGTTTACAAGCGAACCGTGTCGTAACATGCCGTAACGAAATGCAAGATGGCTGGAATTTACATGTAAACAGTGTTTGACGTTATGTTTAGAGGGTTTGGAGTTGATTTGATTTCAATACGTCTCAATTATACCTCCTTCATGCGTTTAAATTTGGCTGAATAATTCACGCTACCTGGAGCTACTGGTAGTCCAATCTACGACTAAACGAACAAAGAAAGAAAATTCACCTCGTTGGAGCTGCTCGAAAGATCCTACTCCGACAGGACAAGGTGTCGTTCATTACAAATGGACCATAAGACAAATTTGGATTCCAATGTTTTACTCATTGCATGTTCCACCAGTGGCACGCCCAGCCCCGTCAAGTGCTAACTCTGTTTACAGCCGCGTAAATTCCAGTCGAGAGAAGTCCGTATGGCTGGGTTTGCGTTTTTGCTGAAGAACTACTGTGCGCTGTAGATATAGCACTCTCGAATTTTAGAGCCACATGAAAAAAGCTTCAGGCTCGCACAAGTACAGGCCAGAGAACGTTCTGTATGGAGTATTCGGTTCACAGAATCATTAACTCCACTGGGAGAACCAAATACTTCATCATATTATGATTGAAGCGTTCATTTCGAATTCAAAAAAGTACTTCCAATTGTCCTAACGAATACTACAGCTGTAGTACTCCGGAGTCAGAACTGGGCGATAGTAAAGCGTTACTAGTACTTGCGAAACAACCGTCGGCTTTTCTCAGTCTCCTTGGGGGCCAAGTGCGATCCTACTACGTTATGGGTGCCAGTTGATTCGATTTCCAACTTGCAAGGCCAACAAAAAAATGGGGATGGACAAGTTGAAAGAACCTTTGGGTGTGCAGCCTGTGTGAATAAGAACCCAAACCCTAGAGACCACTTCGCCATAAACTTGTGTCACAGCGACTTGATTCTCATTCTACAATTTGCCATCGACCAAACAAGTCTCCACCAAGATGCAATTCCTCTCCGTTGTTCGCTGGACCATCGCGGCTCTCTTTGTCCAAAACGCCAACGCCGTCTACTTTGGTACCGCCACCAACCGCCCATCCAACTACGGCTCCGTCGTCCCCGACAGTTTCAACTTGTTGGTGTCTGAAAACGGCATGAAGTGGGACGCCCATGAACGATCCAGGGGAAACTTTGACTTTTCGTCATCGTTGTCGCAAATCTCGTATGCCAAGCAACACAACATGAAGATGCGCGGCCACGCCTTGGTCTGGCACAACCAAATGCCATCGTTCTACTGCTCCCAACAAGGCGGTGGTACCATTGGATGTGCCCACACGTCTCTCTCGTCGGCTCAACTCTTGCAAGTCATTGAAACCCGCATACAAAAGACGTTCGCTGCGCTCAAGGACCCCACCATCATTGCGTGGGATTGTGACGGTGATGAGCGTGTGTACACCTGATTGACACGCATCCCTTTGATTAACGTTCCAGGGACCGTCCTCCGCGAAAGGTCTCTCATCCTCCACGAAAGGACTCCACGTCCTTGACAGCTCGTCCTCGAGCTTGCATATCCATGTGTAGATTAGAATTCATTTCTACCTTCAGTGCTAACAAGGTCTTCATTCTACCTTGTGCGTCCTTCAGTATCTAGCGAGAATACGATTGCCTGGTGTTCGATCGCGGTCGATCATCTTTATAATTTGTGACTATCTCCCTCATCCCCCGACGTCACAAATTTGGTGGAGAAGCAGGGTATTCTCCACTTGATCCTGAAAACGTGCAAGCATGGATCCTCGAAGACAAGAAGACCTCAACCTAGGTCCCGATCATCCCGATGCCTTTATTGCCGGTTCTGAAAGAGCCCCTTCTCAAACGAACACTATGACTGAGTCCGCCATTGTTACCTACACCGAGTCGCCTTTAACGACGCTACGAAAGCGGGACCTTGAGTACCGCCTATTACATCATGCTAACTCGCCCGAGCAGCGAGACCCCGAGAAGAGAAGCCGGCAACTGCCCGCTGAATACAGTGACGAAGACATGGGATCCGACACCAAGTCCGACTTGGCACCGTCCCCTGCACTGCATGCCAGTAAAGCTGGACCATCAGACCACTCGGGCAGCGAATTATCTTTCGAGCCTCGCAGCTCGCTCAGAGAATTGCCCTCTTGGGAGTCCTATGATGACTCTTCCTTTCCAGCGCAGGATCTCATCCATTACAATGGGGACCCTGTGTCCACTATCAATGTGCCATTCGATGATGCCTTCACACTTGAAGATGGGTATCGTACCTTATTCACACTCCGCTGCTACTCTAACACCAACCTCGAGTGCAATCACCAGGACCGTCACTACAGTTGTGTCTTGCTCGATTTCTGTAACTACAAACGCACGGACCATGCCTCAATTGCTCCAATTGCCAGAACACGATGAACTGGGCTTGGTAGTTACCGGACATGGCAATCATGCGAATCATCATAGCACTCAGCGTCCGGCTTTGACGCTTGACACTTCGCCTACAAACCTTAGGGCACATCAGTCCCAATTCCAGATCGAAAGTTTGGAAGTACATGCACTGGAATATGCTCTTGCTGACGGTTTTTCTTCTTGTGAGGACTACCAGCTTCCACCTCGTGGGGACCTGTTTGGGACCCATGATCATCCTCAAGTAGTGCACAGGGACCCTCGTCTTCTGGGACCCTCTGATCCATCGAACGTCATCAACTGTACCTGATCGTAGGGTTACTACAAGTGAGCACATTGAAAGTCGTTTTGAGCTCACTGACGTACCTCATGTGGACCCTTCAGCCACGGACATGGAGGTATCTGAAATTGATCATGGACTTGCCCTATTGCCAACGGTTTCGGATCTTTCACAGCGTGTCTTGGACCTCCAAGATTCTGTCCGTTACACGGAGACATCAGTTTCTCTACTACTCAACCAAATGCTAGTGGACCAACACGGGGTCAACTCGGCCTTGGGTTCATTAACTTCTGCAGTAGAAGTTGCGTCCAACAGGACCCAACTCCTTGAGGTGGACCTTTCCTCTCTGGAGCAGGGAGTCTCTTCTACTCGACAAGACTTGCTCAACACAGTTCAGCATTTAACGGACCAAGTCCATCAAGTGGGATTGACAGTTGAAACGACCCGGTCCGTTACGGATTCACAAATCTCATACATTCAAAAATCTTTGACTGAAACGGTCCCACGAGAAACCCATGAAACAGATATCGAAACACTGACAGAAACCATTCTCGAATTGCGTCAGTCCTTGCAAGACCAAGCGTCCGTCTGCCAATAACTTCGGTCCGGCCTTCTCTGTAACGAAGACCGCTTTCAGACCGAACTCCATCAACTACAACAAGAGGTCCAGTCTCTCCGCTTACTCCAAAGCGACTTCCAGACACGGGTCCCAGCCGAATTCAGCGAAACTCGCCACCTAGTTGAAGAACTCGACAAGTCCAACAAGCACCTTAGCGCCTGTGTCTCGGACCTCACTCGGGAAAACTCTCAACTAACAAAGCAAGTACTGTTCCTGAAGGAACAGCTCAATCGACATCAACAAGAACTTCAAGAACTCCGGACCCAGACCCCGGAGACTCAGCAAGCGACCGAACCTACCTCGGTCCCCACATCTTCCGATTCTAACGAGGTCCCTGCTCTAGTTCGTGACCTCAACGAACGAATCGCTTCCCTAGCTACCGGACTCACGTCAAACATGAACGATCTCAAGGAATCCATCATCGTAATGGACCAAGACAAGAAACTTGGCCAAGCAACTAAGTTCACCATTGTTCCTAGCTCGGACCACCAAGATGATTGCGCGTTCTTCATCCGCCAACTCTTGGAAACGGCGGACCGATGCCAACTAAGCGATAATGATCGTCGCTCTCTCTTGGGCCTGAAGCTATGCTCGGACAAGACCCCGTCTTCCCTGCGCAAGTGGTGGATTTCCTTCGCCAAAACCAAGCAAGGCGAGACGTGGTCCGATGTTCTAGCCGAGTTCCAGGACCAGTTCTGTCTACGGACCTCGCGTCAAAAGGTCACAGACCTCCTGAACGACTCCTACGAGGATGAAACAGTCAGGTCCTATGCTACACGACTTCAGTCGATCATCGACGAGGTCGGCTTTCCCGCGGACCAAGGCGTTAACCTATTTAAACTCGGAGTCCGTCACCTCAAGACCGAATCTTGCCTCGAAAACACCGATCGCGAACTCAAGACGATCGCCGACTGTGTCAAGCTACTCCGGGCACGCGAAGTCCCTTTGGACGATGCTCCTATGCCTGCATCTCGACCCAAATCTCGTGCCGGATCTGCCTCCGATACCGCTTCAACCTATACGTCGCAGTCGGAAGCATCTTCGGACCGAACTCCTCCGCGTTCCCCAAGACACAATCGTCGCGGGTCCCGCGTTTCCTTCGACGAGCCCTCAACCGTAGAGCGTCTTCTGGCTACGCTACTGGATCAAGAAAAAGAGTTCGTCGCTCATATTGAGAGGTCCGACCGCCATCACCAGTCCCTCATGGATGCCCTTATGCGCCCTACGGGACCTCACTTTGTCGCTCCGATTCAGCCCTCTACTGCACCACAATATGGTCAATCTTATGGGTATCCCTATACGCCTTTTGCTCCTCAGTCCGCAGTTCCACCTGCTCCACTAATGGCGCCTCAACCTTCTGGATCGTCGGACCCACCTCAGATTACACCAAATGCTTCCCAAAACGCTGGCTTGCCTCAAACTGGACGCATCACCCCTGTGATCATATCAGACAAACCCGACATGGAAACAACCACCGGAATCAAGATCTGTGGTCGCTGTAAACAAGCCGGCTACGGTCGTGACAACTGCTATCGTAAGAATCTCCGTTGCTCCGTGTGCCGCGAAGTCGGCCATTACGCCGGCGAACACGCTCGCACTTGCAACATCTGCAAGAAAGTTGGACATGTCAGCTCTCGTTGTCCTGAGAAGACCGCCCCATGAGAAGACGGCGCCGAGTCGGACCCTTCGGGGACGGAATCCGTCTCGGTCAGCCAGTCTCAGCACATTTCCGATGTGCCAGAGATCAATGCAAATATTCATGATTCATCTGTGCACCAGCCTAAACCTCGCAGGTCTCGACCCCAGCAGACGTCTCAACGTCAGCCCAAGTCGGGACCACCAACCACTCGAACACACTCATCTGTGACCGCCACAGACTCGATATCTCCGACCTCTGCACAGTCACGACCCCAGCAGACGAGCTCAGCTCGTTCGCCCAAGTCGGACCTGGGTCGCAACTCACTCACGGGATCAAACACTACACTGATCCCTACCCCTACTGTCTCGGACCAACTTGGAACTAGCACGACACTTACTCCTGCTCTCAGCCCTGATGCTTCACCATCTGCATCGCTATCCGAGACGTCATCAGCACCGGTCCCGACTCCTGTGTTCTCCGATGAGCTAGTCTCTACCTTACTGACAGAGGGACTCTCATACCCTGAGGAGGACTACGACAAAGAAATAGAGGACCGCCTACATCCTATCGCCAAGACCGACATTCGTCGCCAACTCGACCGCATTAAGGCCCGTCGCAAAAAATCCCACTCACGAGGAAATTCTTAAGTCGCTGGACTTGGGACCCGAGCATTCCCACCTTCTCATGGCTCCTGCCACCATAAGGGATGAGGACTTGTGGCTCAAATGGTTCTCGGACACGCTAAGCAAATGCGAAGAAGCACGAAAAGCGAACAGAGACTTTAGTACCAATCGACCCATTGCTCGTATTGGTTGGGCCGATGTCAATCCTTACTCAATCCTTGACGACGAGGACGACTACCCCTCGGACCCTCCAGGCCCTGACTTGTTGGATGAATCTGACGACGAATCGAACGATACGCCAACGTACCATGTGGCTCCGGTCCAGACATCTATTGCACATATTCCCTCTTCTGCCTCGCGCATCATTACTCACCCGCCTGTCGCATGGGACGACCTGCCTATCGCATATCCCGAAGATAAATTGAGCCCTATCCAAGCAACCAAACAAAAGGTCCGTACCCTGCGCAACTACCATAGACGATGTGCAAAACGCGACCCACGCTACAATGACGATCTATTCACGGATTGTCCTGGGTCCCGTCGTTTCATTGCAAGAATACAACCTCTGTGTCACACCAGGCCACTCAACGGACCTGACCCCTTCGTCAAGGCCTATGTCAACGGAACAAAGACCACAACACTCATCGACACTGGTGCCACTAGCAGCTTTATCAGCGCAACATTCTGGCATCACCTCGGACGACCGACCCTCACTAGACCCAAGTCGAACTTTGTATCCGCGGACAGTTCCAACCTCGAAATGCTGGGACGTGCTACCTTCAAGGTCTGCATCGCTGGACGCACTGTTGACTTCCCTTTTTGGGTCATGTCCACGGCCCTGACCGACTGCATAGTTGGAATTGACTTACTACGCTATCTTGGAGCAGTGATCAATCTACGCGATAACACTCTTACGCTGGAAGATGAGGACCACCTCTTATCATTAGACCCTCTTCCCGAATCACACACCACTCAACATCCAATGGGCTATGCTATGCTCTAGTTGCCACCACTACCACGGTCCCGCCACGCTCAGTCTCTAGGGGGCCTTGCCAAGCTGGGACCGACCTTCCCCGATCAACAACAATTTTACTCGAGCCTTCCAAGAAGACTCTCCTTCACGTGGCTGCTGCTCTTTACACTACACAACCCACCATCTATGTGGAAGTCATCAATCCCTCAGAGTCTCCTATCGTGCTTGACACCGCGGCTCCTATCGGTACATGGACCGCTCTTCCTCAAGAGTTTGACGAACGATTACCCATGGGACCCACCGTCTCAGAGACTGATGTTTCTGTAGCTACCTCATTGTCATCGGTCCCATGCTCAATAGCATCCAAGGAAGAACAGCCCAAGCGGGTCCTGACTGCATTAGGGGCCCCTGGTGTTGTTTGTCCAGTCCAAACAACCAATCAACCAACCAAAGAGCTACCAATTGACTGGGCAGACTCGAGTCTCAGCGTCGAGCAGCGTGAGTTACTTCGCAAGACCCTACTCGATTTCGCCGACATATTTGTGGATACGTCAAAAGCCCCAGGCCGGACCCACCTGGTCGAATTCAGCATTGACACGGGTGATAGTGCCCCTATTCGATCGGCCCTTTACAGAACCTCGAAGGCCGAAGACGACATAATGGAGGCTGAGATCAACCAGTACCAGGACCTTGGTCTTATCCGACCCTCCAAGAGCCCTTGGGCCAGCCCAGTTCTGATGATCCGAAAACCTGACGGGTCCATACGATTTTGCATCGACTACCGTCGCCTAAACAAAGTGACAGTCAAGGACTCTTACCCTATGCCCCGCATTGACGACTTACTCGATGTCCTTGGCCGGGCCAAACGATTCTCAACTATGGACATTGCGTCGGGATACTGGAATGTCCCGATGGCCAAAGAAAGCATCGAAAAGACCGCCTTCACGTGCAAGTACGGACTTTATGAGTGGCTTGTCATGCCATTCGGTCTTTGTAACGCCGTCCCGTGCTTTGAACGCCTTATGGAGCAGATTCTGATGGACTACAAGTTGCGGACCTGCCTCGTATACCCCGACGACTGCATCGTTTTTAGCGAGGACTTCGTGACACACCTCGTTCGTCTGCGTCAGGTTCTGTCCAAGTTCCGCGAAGCTTGATTTAAACTCAAAATGTCGAAGTGCAAATGGGGCCGGTCCTCAGTACCTTTCCTCGGGCACATCGTCACACCTGCAGGACTATTGCCCAATCCAGAGAAAATCAAGTCAGTCCTGCGCATCAAACCTCTCAAAGACGTGGCTGAAGTCCGGGCCTTCCTCGGACTAGCCGGCTACTTTCGCCGTTTTGTCAAAGACTTTGCCGAAATCGCGGCCCCCTTGACGGCACTACTATCGGCCGACACCTTTACCTGGACTCCTGAATGTGACCGCGCCCTTGACACACTTAAACGCCGACTGGTTTCACCGCCGGTCCTGGCACACCCTGACTTCGATCTCCCCTTTTCAATATGGGTCGACGCCAGCCACATTGCTGTTGGCGCTGTCCTAATGCAGAAGCAACAAGGCAAGAACCGTGTTATCGCATATGCTTCTCAGTCCCTGTCCAAAGCCCAGGCGAAATGGATCAACAAGGACTCTGGTATCTCCGAAATTGAATGTTATGGTGTCGTATGGGCCACTCGAAAATTCAGACCCTACATCGATCGACGCCATTTTACCCTCTACACCGACCACGAGGCCCTTACATGGCTTTTCAACACCGGGACCCGATCTGGAAATCACAAACTCGCCCGTTGGGCTATGGAACTTCAAGGCCTCGACTACAAGGTAGTTCACAAACCTGGCGAGCTAAATGGTGCAGCTGATGGGCTCTCCCGCCTGGCTTGCCCTATCCTCACAAGGTCGCGCGCTCGCCATGCACAGACCTCACTCGACAATGACGGGACCCGAGCCATGGAGGAGGCAGTCCTCACTAGGAGGCAACACCATCACTCTTCCAGTCGCGCACGGAGCGCGCGCTTCAACACCCCGGACCCACCTACAAGGGACCCTGAACCAAGAGGAAAGGGACCCTCTACCAACTCGACGGTTGAGCTCTTTAACGCCCGTGGTCGTCCGACAGCAAGACTTTACAACGAACAAGGGTCTGACCCCGAAATCTCTGCTATCCGTGCTTATCTCGAAGATGGTGCAGTGCCCATAGACCCACGACTGCACAAACGCGTCACGAGGAACGGACACCAATTTACAATCCGCCAAGGCATCGTATGCCGCTTTGTCACCATCGAAACACCCCTTCGGAATTCCGAATTGGTCGTGGTTCCTATGATTCCTGGGTCTATGATCGAGGAGGTACTCCGGACCAGCCACTGTTCCCCATTTGCGGGACACCTCGGGTTCAACAAGACCCGCGAACGTATTCGTCGGACCGCATACTGGACTGACTGGATTCAAGATTGCAAAGGTTTTGTTATCATGTGCCCTGACTGCAACAAGGCCAAAGGAGGCCGCCCGCTGAGGCAGGGACCTATGCAAAGGATGCCTATTTATGACCTCAAGGGACCCTTTGACCTTATGGTAGTCGACGCGCTGGGGCCCTTGCCCACGACAGAGAACGGGAACAAATATATCCTTGTATTCGGGGACTACTTCACCCGATGGATCGAAGCATTCCCCGTCCCAGTTTTAAAAACATCTACGTTCACTGGGACCCTTATCGACGAGGTCCTCTGCCGATTTGGTGTTCCCAACCGCCTCTTATCAGACCGTGGCTTCAATTTCATCTCAGAGCTAGCCGAGACTATGTACACAACACTCGGTATTCACAAGCTTACAAGTGCCCCCTATCACCCGCAGAGCCAAGGTCTTGTCGAGCGCTTCAACCACACAATCATCCAAATGCTGAAAATCTTTGTCAATGACCACCACACGGACTGGGACACCTACCTGCCCCGTCTGCTTTTTGCATACCGCACGTCCTAACAAGAAACCCTAGGGGACTCGCCCTACTTTTGCCTATTTGGGCGGGACCCGACTCTTCCACTCGATCTGGCCTTCCTCAACTCGGGACCCTCCTGGAAATCAGATGATCTACCTCAATACAAACGCAGACTGGCGTCGTCTTGGCGACTGACCAGGTCACTCGTAGAGAAACAGCTGGTTGCGGGCCAAAACAAAAGTGCCAGAGCAAGGACCGACCGCAAACCCATTGAATTCGAAGAGCAATCGTCGGTCTGGCTGTACAAATACTTTTCCAAGTCCACCGATCCGTCAGACCCCCGGACCCGCAAATTAGCGACCCATTGGCACGGCCCCTATCGGGTTCACCGACGCCTGGGTCCCAACACTTACCAGATTGAAGTACCTACCCATCCGGATAAACTCGTCACTGTCAACGTGGACCGCCTGAAACCGTTCCGAGGATACTACTCTCGCCCGTACAACGACGACGTACCCCAGGGCGATGACGAAAAAGACGATCTCACTCTCGATTGCCTACAAAACTCTAGCTTTGTGGACCTAGTCTCATTCCCCGACGACGATGTCGCTTATACCAACTCTGGGTCTCCAATCTACTGCATTGTTGATAAACGGCGTGAACCCGGGACCCGCGAAACTGACTACCTGGTCGAACATGTGGACGGGTCTAAGTACTGGACCCCATTGTCCAAACTCAGTGAATATCGGTCCTACGTCGACGATTACGAAAGTCAACTACGCATGGACCGAGGCTTACCCCCTCTCCGTCGATCTCCACGATTCCGAAACCTCGACATAGAACCCAAGAATGACACGCAATTCTAAGGGACCCTTCGAATACTGCCCGGGCCCACCTGATCCCTACACACAAGTTTCCTACTCTGAAGAACTCGTACCACCACATCACCTCTTGGGCCTCTCCATTTATCGCATCATGACCATTATCAACTTCACTGCACCACGCCCATCACCTCGGCCGGCCGACGTAGTCGACCTTTAGTGGGGGGTATGTGACGGTGATGAGCGTGTGTACACCTGATTGACACGCATCCCTTTGATTAACGTTCCAGGGACCGTCCTCCGCGAAAGGTCTCTCATCCTCCACGAAAGGACTCCTCGTCCTTGACAGCTCGTCCTCGAGCTTGCATATCCATGTGTAGATTAGAATTCATTTCTACCTTCAGTGCTAACAAGGTCTTCATTCTACCTTGTGCGTCCTTCAGTATCTAGCGAGAATACGATTGCCTGGTGTTCGATCGCGGTCGATCATCTTTATAATTTGTGACTACCTCCCTCATCCCCCGACGTCACAGGATGTGTTGAACGAAGCTGTCGCCGACGACGGCAGTGGCTTGAAGCGCGATGTGTTCTACAACACCATCGGTCCCGACTACGTCGCCAAGATCTTCACGTTGGCTCGCAAGTACGCCCCCAAGGGTGTCAAGTTGTTCTACAACGACTGCGGTTGTGATACGCCTGGCGCCAAGGCGAACCAATGTTTCAACTTGGTCAAAGGCCTCAAGGACAAGGGTTTGATTGACGGCATGGGTTTCCAAATGCACTTGACCCAAAACCAAAACTTGGCTGGTCAAGCCGACTTGTTCAAGCGTTTCTCGGACATTGGCGTGACGATCCACGTGACGGAGATGGATGTCGGCGGCAACAACCAACAACAACCAACAACAACAAGCGACTGTGTTTGGCACGGTGGCCAAGAACTGCAAGGCGAACCCCAAGTGCGAAGCCTTCGTCGTGTGGGGTATCTCCGACAAGGACTCGTGGCGTGCGAGCGAGACTCCGTTGTTGTTCAACAACAACTTGCAAAAGAAGCCTGCGTTTGCTGCGTGTGCGAATGTGATCAAGGGTCGTCGTTTGTTGCGTGGTGAACCTTTGGAAGAAGACCAAGAGTAGGCTGTTTGATGGTCTACGCCCTTTGCAACGTCATCCTTTGCGTAGTTGATCATAACGTTTCAATGCATATATTTTGTTTGGATGTATTGTATCTTATCGTCTATTTCTTGACAAGGGGGTCGCGAGAAGTCCAAGCGCGACCATGTAGATGGCTATCGCAGTCGCAAAGACAGTAAGCATGCAAGCCACTTGGCCACGAGGAATGGACGCTGTTGGATCGTGCACTTCGTTGAAGAGAGTATTGAGCCCTTCAATGCCAGTGTTGCATAAAGACAATGATGATTTATGGCCGACTTGGAAGTCTACCTGACCGTCGACATGAGGAGTATAGCACAGGTGAAAACCACGGAGACAACCAAAAGCAATGGTTCAAACGGCGTCAGTTCTGGCCATTGCTGAGCCAAACAAGCGATAAACAAGGCTGTGAGACTCGCCGCATTGACCACATAGTCGAGCACCTCGGCGCAGCCAAGAATAAAACCTGCTTGAAAGCCAATCGCACATCTAGAGAGGCCGTAGACGCCCCCAGCAAACGGCAGCATGCTCGACATTTCAGCCATCGACAGAGCCAACGAAAGGAAGGCTAAGCCCGATATCAAAATCATGAGGCCATAGTCAACGCTGCCGACGATGACGCCCTCGTTCCAATACAACACTTGGCCATTGATGATCATCGTAAAGCCAATGGCCCAAATGTGTTTGCAAGAGATGATGTACTTCGTCGCCTTCTCCTCGCGCTCGCTCATGACGGCTCGTGTGTCTAAATGCTCGAAAAGGTGTGCAAATTTAGATGAAACCGTTTTGGACAGCAGCAGTTACACGTTTTCAAATCTTTTGCCGTACTTAAAAGCCATCCAAGGCCAAAAACGACTGTCGGGATTCAAGAAGGATGGATTTGAGGGAAGAAGAATTTGAAGTCCACTGCTCGAGATGCTAGCGCGCCTGGTGGATGGAAGGTTTAGTTGACTTAGTATTAGTAGTAGCGGAAATGATGTAGACAGTCATAAATAGATTGACATTGCTGTAGACTCTTAGCGTTGAAACGGAGGAAAAGAAAGCATCGGACAGTCCTAAGACAGTGATTAAATATGGAGGTTTCCGACGAAGCTTTTGTCGTCGATAAAAGGCAATTTTAAGCTCGACATAACCGCCAACCTCATATGTTTCACTGCAAAGTCGCCACTTGTACAGATACGGAGCATCAGATGAAAAGATGCGCTGTAAATTGCGATCCAAAGCATTAAATCCACAGGATTGCTAGGATTCTATCACCCTTCGTACGAAACGAGTAACCTCGACTACAATTTCAATGAGCTCTAGGTTTCCCCCGTCTTGGCCTTCCATTTCGACCATTTCCAGTCAAATTTAACACGAGACGACTTGCAATCAAAGCTAGAATGGCAGTGTCACGACGTTCAAGCCAGAAAATCAACCAGGCAGTCAATCCAAGACTCAAAAACTTGTCCCCCCTTGCCCCCCTCTGTTCCCCCCGTAGCCCCCCCCCCGATTCCCTTTGTTCATTAGAATGTTATCAATATCAGTTGGATGGTGACCCGCCATCTCAAATGGCAACAATGTCAACACCCAACTGCCGCTGATCGCTCGCTGGGTTGCGAATCTCGGGCGTTTCCCCCAGGCTCTCCAACGCAACTCTTGACTTAATGACGAGCAATCTGAGTCGCTCGTACTGTAGACGGAGATTCCAGACGAGAAAGACTGTCGTTGAGCTTGTAGTTGGTCGCAGAGCAGGTTGTCTGTGCAAAGAAAGGGAGCCGACATACAGTCAGAACGACCATCTGGACCAAAGTGTCCCGGTCACGATCAGCAACTTTATGACAAGATTTGATAATTAAGCTGTGCTTTCCTAGATTTTCTAGGCTCATTCTTGGATTTTCCATACAAGTGTGATGAAGATCGCAGCGACGATTGCCGCTTTGTTTGCCGCCGTGGCGCAAGCCCAAGTCGCTGTCTGGGGAACCTGCGGCTGTCGGCTACAGCGGACCAACAACTTGCGATGCTGGGCTTGTCTGTGTCCAATACTCGATTTACTACTCGCAGTGCGTCCCTGGCTCCAATGCGCCTCCATCGTCGAGCCCCTCGACGTCCCCAACGTATCCCCCAACGCAAGGCCCAACCCAAGGCCAAACGACCGCCCCAACGACCGCCCCGACCACAGCTCCTCCTCCACCACCATCTAGCGGAAACAAGATCTACTTTGGTACTGCCACCGACCGTCCATCGAGCTACGGCAACGTTGTCCCCGACAATTTCAACATGTTGGTGTCTGAAAACGGCATGAAATGGGACGCCCATGAACGATCCCGTGGTGTGTTTGACTTTTCGTCGTCGTTGTCCCAAATTGCCTACGCCAAGCAACACAACATGAAGATGCGTGGCCACTGCTTGGTCTGGCACAACCAAATGCCTTCCTTCTACTGCTCCCAACAAGGCGGTGGCACCACTGGTTGCGCTGGTTCGTCGCTCAACTCTGAACAATTGTTGCAAGTGATTGAAACCCGTATCCAAAAGACGTTTGCCGCCTTGAACGACCCCACGATCATTGCCTGGGATGTCTTGAACGAAGCTGTCGACGACAGCGGCAACGGCTTGAAGCGAGATGTCTTTACACCGTGTTGGGACCCAACTACGTCTCGCAAATCTTCTCGTTGGCCCGCAAGTACGCTCCTGCTGGTGTCAAGTTGTTCTACAACGACTACGGCTGTGATACGCCAGGTCCCAAGGCCAACCAATGTTTCAAGCTCGTGAGCGACTTGAAGGTCCAAGGCTTGGTCGACGGCATGGGTTTCCAAATGCACTTGAGCGAATACCAAAACTTGGCCGGCCAAGCCGATCTCTTCAAGAAGTTCTCTGACATTGGCGTGACGATCCACGTGACGGAGATGGACGTCGGTGGCTCCAACCAAAACCAGCAAGCCAGCGTCTTCCGCACCGTGGCCACCAACTGCCAACAAAACCCAAAGTGCGAGGCTTTTGTGGTGTGGGGTGTCTCTGACAAGGACTCGTGGCGCTCGGGTGAAAACGCCTTGTTGTTCGACAACAACTTGCAAAAGAAGCCTCAATTTGCCGCTTGCCACGATGTGATCGCCAAGGGCCATTAAGTTGGTTGACCATTTTAAATGTTGAGTTTGCCTACATAATCCACCATGCATTTGGTTATCTTTCGTCCAAAGTTCATCATATTTGGAATTGTTCACAGGCTTCAAATGCCCGAAATCAGACAATGTCATTGGACACTGTCTGAAACGCCCATGAAATCTATGTCACATGTTTCAAATGTCTATCGAGATAGTGCTTGGGTGAACACTTGAAAGAATTGCCCACTCTTTGCTGATGGCGTGGCAAGTTTCAAGCCTATTGTACGCTCGCCAGGCTTGGTCAGGCAGGCCAACAATCCATAGACATTCGCATGACATCTGAAAGATTGAATTATAACGCGCAATCGAAGTCCATTTCTATATGCATTCTTATAAGCAAAAGTCCTCTGGTCGCTGTCTATACCTTAAAGCATAGCCCGAACAGCATTTTCCAGTCTTCCAGCACAGTTGGCAACACCGAGGACGAGTTTAAGGTGACTTCTTACGTTGTTCTTTTCTCAATCTCGTACGCAAATTATAAAGATCGCCGCTTTGTTTGCTGCTGTGATCGCTGTCGTTCAAATCCAAGTCCCCTCTGACGCCCCCCCAGCGCCATCGTCGAGTCGTGGATCGTCCATTTTCTTTGGCACAGCGACGGATAGCCCGACCAAGTATGGAACGATCGTCCCCGACAATTTCAACTTAAGAATGCTAGCGGTACTTTCACTTTGGCTCGCAAGTACACTCCTGCTGATGTCAAGTTGCTCTACAACGACTACGGCTACGATAAGCCTGGCGTTAAGGCCGGTCACTGCTTCAAACTGGCCAGCGATTTAAAAGCCAAGGGTTTAGTCGACGGCATGGGCTTTGAAATGCACTTGAGCTCAAAGCCAAAGCTTTTCAGGCCAAGCCGACTTGTTCAACTGTAGTTATCCTCACCAAGAGCCATTCAATGCTCGCCTCCAACTGAGAGAGCTGCGCAACCAGTTTCGCTTTAGTTAACCTTGTCAGAATGCACGCTTCGACACACTTTACCAGCGTAGATCACATAGTGGACATTTGAAAAGTGTGAACTTTGATATTCCAGACCTCATGGTCGATTATTCGCCAGAGCTGGTGGCTACGGTGGCGCTCGTCATCTTAACGTAATCACCTTATGCTGTTTTATGTTGCGCCGTCTATGACAACTTGAATTCCTCTGCGCTCGAAGTTCTCTTCCTCATGAGTTCATCATTGAAGTTGTCTATAGTTTTCAGTTGCCATCCGGGTCGGTCAAGTGGAGGAGATGAATTCTGCTGCTTTGTTTCTCCATCTTGGCTGAGGTTTGTCGCCATTTTTAGCTAACAAAAGCCCCCCATAACTAACAAAAGCCACCCCCCACAACTTGGCTTGTTAATAGCCTTCGAGGGCTGTCAAACTCGAGAATAGCTCGAATGCTTTCGTCTCCGAGTGAGATGACAAGAGTGGCTTCTCAACTAGCATATGAAATCCCCCTTATAGTAAGTAGCTTGTGATACATAACTTCGAAAAAGGCTGCTTGAGGGGTTTAATCTCGGATTCCTGCGGTATAAGGTGAATTTTCGAAGTAGAAAGCTTCAGCACATGGAGAAATGTCACTTGACAAACTCCTTAGCTGGCTTTGTCGCCTATAGCAAGCATAAAGAGAAATGTATCAGCGCCAGGTGATAGTCATCTCCGTCAGTCGGCCAACCGAAAGTTAAAGTCTTTTTCTGCTTTTCTGAACTGGAGATGCCAAAAAATTGCAACTACACAGGAAATTATGCGCTGTTTGGGAACTATCGCCTCTTAAGAACTAGAGGCAGATGCTCCAAAGCTTGCCGTTGTTGGTTGCCAAAGTAATGTTATGCAGTTTGCCTATTGTGCAAACTCACTTTACTGTCTTAATAGTACTACTAACAGATATCAAGTTATAATAAAGCACAAAGTCGAGGATAGCGCAGGGCAAAAGCACAACCAAGACACTTTTATTCTCCACTGTAGTGTCAAAGATGAGTGTGCTAAGTCGGTGAAAAGCAAGAGTTTACCATACAAATGTTATCCTTCTCTTTATGGTTTAGTATTGTCAAATCGATTCAAACTTGGAGTAGGCTGTCGAATCGAATAGACTTTTTGAGAATCGACTAGCCAATCAGCATTTACTATTCAAAATTTTCAGCCAATCGTATACCTTTTGTACTGTCACAACTTCTCTACCCACTCTGGCCATGACAGAAAAATCGCAACAACAAGGGTTTCTTGCACTAAAGCTGCGCATCCCCAGTGTACCTGATGGCTCTAGGAGCATTCGTTTAAATGACATTGTTAGAAAATACATTTAAAGAGAAAAATACATTCAAAATCCATTCGGCAAATCGACTGGAAAGTCCAAATTTGAGTGAAATTGACAATATTTATTTAGTATTACTAAGTTCACTTTGACGATAAACTGTAGCTACGGTGCAGCCATTTAAGGTTTAAAAGATGGGTTCCTCGTAAAACAGAAGGGGGTTGTAAAGAGGATAAAAGAGAGATAAGCGGAGTAATCACACGTTCCCCTTGGCGACAACATTAGTCAAAGATGCAGGCGCGGCGGGACATGTCAACAGGTGATAAAAGTTTGAATGGAGTCCACCAACTCGAGAGTTTTCATTTCTCCAAACGACTTCAATGGCCACGACTGTGCTACTATCGACAGAGCTAGCAGCGGTCATTGCGTCGTACCAGCGTGGACACTACACCGATGTGAAATTCCTGCGGTCGAAGCTCTGCCCGATCTACAAAAACTTTTACGAGCCCAGCTTCATTCAAACACACATGAAGTTCCTCCAGGACTTCCTCCAGACATGGCTCAATACCTACGGCGTTGGTAGGTTGCCGAAGCTCATCGCAGCGTCCAGGGTTTTCCAGCTCGTGCTCACACAATATGCAGTCTACTTTGGCCACTTGGATCTAGCAGCGAAGCTCCATGAAGCCGTCAATCTTTGCTCGTTCCACGACCCTTTGGTCAGCTTAGCAGCTCTCAATGGCCATCTCAACGTACTCGAGTTCCTCCAACGTATTCAACATCCCGGCCAAAACGACGGCAGCATCGTGTGGGCTGCAGCGTTTGGTCATCTCGCCGTTGTTCAATTCCTCAACGAACACAACAACTTTGCCGACAGTACCAGGATATCCGCCATGAAAGCTGCCGCAAGAAATGGCCACGCCAGCATTGTACAATACATGGCTCCATTCCAAAGCTCACCACAGCCAAGAGTCCTTACGTTGGCTCCAAGAAAACCTTCTCTACAGCCTGAAGCAAAGGCGACAGCTCAAAAAGTTCACGCTGTTGTCATCCGTGCATATGTCAGTCCGAAACAAGGTCATTTCGTTTAACTCGTACTGGAGAACACTATCGAAAGAACCACCAGAGGATGCCACGTCATTGCAAATCGATGAGCTTTTGACACGGATCGGCATCGATCGAGCGACAGAGTCCACGCCTCGTTGAGGTACTTCGCTTCTTATGCTGAACAGCTCCCTCTTGGGTAAACAAATGCCCTCCTTGTCTTTTTGTCGCAGATAAAGTTCAAGCCCTCTGCCTTCATTTCCAGTACAATCCGTCTGGGTTCCATCTCACTCCAGAGCTCTAACGCTGCTCCAACGTGCCAAACGAACAGATTACCCCAAGCTCGACAGCGCTCTAACCCTTAATAGAATAAATTTACTTAACCTCACCGTTCTGTTATTTGGAAGTCAGCGTGTTCCGTTCTTGCAAAACATCACACTCCAAGTCCCAGTCACACCGCTGGATGATTGGCTAAAATTCTTTACAGTTACTGTTAATGCACCTATGCTAACGCACGGCGCCATTTATTCGGTTTGTGCTAATTAATCGGTTTGGGAATTGGCCAATCAGAGTGAACGACAAGAAACTTTCTTATATGATACTCTACAACAAATTATATAAACAAACAGTATAGAATTGTAGAGGTATCCATTTCTTGACTGGACATCATGCACTCTTTTTTGGCGCTCAAATGTGCAAATGCGCGCCAAAAACCATCACCTAGAGTAGTCTGATAGAGTAATTTCGAAATGAACAATGAAGTACAAAAGCTACGACAAGGAAGCTATGGGCAAGGCCATCACAATGGTTATGAGTGGTGCAACCGGAATTGATGCAGCCAAAGAGTACATGTACCGAAATCAACTCTGGGCGATCGAGTTCGAAACCATCGACAAGGCATCGAACCACGCAAACCCGGCCCGAAACCTACGATTCCAGACTTTATCGAAAAGGATATCGTAGACTGGGTTGGGGGAATGCAGTCACGTGGACATCCTCGTGAAAAATCCCTCATTTTGCTCAAGGCCAACAGAATCGTACGGAAAGTTATGCTGGACGACTTGTCCCGTCACTGGCTTCGACACTTTTTCAACCGTCACCCCATTCTTACCAACCGCGTTGCCCAAACGATTAACCGCGCCCGCAATGCTGTCTCTCAAGATGATATTGACGAGTTTTACACCACCCTGAAGAATGTTGTCGAAGAGCATGAACTGACAGGGGATCGAATTTTCAACGTCGATGAGACTGCTTTTGACTCACGGGCAAAAAGTCGGTCGGTTGTTGCGCTTCATGGGTCAAAAGCAGTCTGGTCGAAGTTGATATCGACGAATTATCACCTATCGCTTGTCGTATGTGGAAGCGCTGATGGCCAAATTGTTCTTCCATTGTTTATCCTCCCGGGTGAAAGCTTGTTTGATGATTTACAAGACTGCGATGTCGTTCATGGGGGCTGTGTTGTCCAATCTGCAAAAGGCTGGATGACAGAGTCCATTTTTGTACAGTGGCTGAGCATGTTGGACGAAAATGTTGGCAATGCTGTTCAACGCCTATTTTGCTTGTTATGGACGGTGGCAGCAGCCATTTGTCTGAGCGAATTGTCGAAACGGCCACGCAACTCCAAATCATACTTTTGTGTCTACCGTCAAATGCTACCCATCTCATTCAACCTCTGGATATTTGTGTCTTCTCGCCTTTTAAGCGAGGTATTCGACGGGCTATTTACAACTACATGATTGAAAACGGTACAAAGTCCCTATCATTTGGATTGTATAACTTTATTATAGATGATGCTACAACGATTCCTAAGTCAAATGCCCTTGAGATTGCTTCTTGTGCGTGGAAACAGCATATCGTCGGTCGTACAGTCGTTTCTGGCTTCTCCGAAGCTGGTCTGTGGCCCGTAGACCATGCCAAAATGTCCGCTCGCTTGGCCAAGTTCAAGGAAGGTGGCTTGCCATCATACTTGTCCTATTGTGATTTCCGTCCAAACTTGCCAATTTCAGGCGATATTTCCAATCGCCTGCAAATCGACCAGACTATATGATTGGCTAAAAATAATTCTACTCTCAATTGATTGGCTGATAACTGACCTAAGTTTCGAGTGAAAAAATGTTGGGGTGGCTCATAATCTCCAAGACTCTGAATGACTTCGCAGGGCGCCCTCATCTCGTAGAACATACCACATTACTCAGCGTTCTTCACGTTGAGCGGAGAGGTCACTGGTGTCGCCAGCGCAGCGACAATGCTTCATCGATTTCGTGTACCGTCCTGATCACGACTTCAACCAGGGTCAAAATAACTTTCTAAAATTGATATTTTGATTATATTTCAGAGGTATGGCGATTCGCCAGCGGTTGATTCAACCAATCGCCGGAGGAAATTTTGAGTAGAAAACACAATACCAGAATGGTTAAAATCACGCGACGAAATTCGTTCAGCAATACTGTATCTCCCCGGCGAGCCAAAGAAGAGGGCGAAACGGAAGCGACTCAACCTGGGCGGCAAAGTCATAGAGCTTGCGCTCTTGCGGAGTGCAACGGCGACGCAAACGAACCAACCAGGCAAGAAAAGCGCCAAAAAGAAAGCCAAAGCGCCGACCATAAACGGGACGAAGCACGCGGCAGCAAACAAAGCAACCATGTCAAGTCTTTCGCCTATACATTCCAATGAGTATTGGTATCCCATGACAGGTGACAGCGTACCGATTTCTTCGCTTGGAGCCACCGGCGGAGTCGGTGATGTTGTTGATGGGTTCTTGGACAATTTGGTTATCTAAAACTGGCATGTCACGAAACCTCTCATCAATTCTTAAAAATTCAGCCTTGATTTTGGTGATATCGTGTACTCCAGCATTAAAAACCAAGTGTACCTATTTCCCATGCCCAGCACTGTACATAAGACGCATGTGTCAATGGCCAATATCGACTCGTCGTGTTATCATCGTAGACTCCTGTTGTCGACTTCGACATTTCACAGCATCCGTGCATATGCAGTAACGCACGGCGCCAATTATTCGGTTTGAGTGAACTCGAAGTTGCTTTGAAGATCAATAAGTCGTCAACGATTATTCAGATTCCAACTCTGAAAATTGTCACATGTTCGTGAGAGTGTCCCTAATTCCATGAAACTCGATATACTACGAAATTAAACGAGTTATACCTTTCCAAAGGCTGCAGTTCAACAGGATCAGATGAGTCAATCAATCGGTTTGAGAAAAGTACTTGATCTTTGTATGTAAAACTTCGATAAAACTTCGATTTGGCCGAATTTTTTTTCCAAGTCAAAATATTGAATTACACAGGCAAATATACATTTTCAAAGGTATAGAAAAATATAAGGTAATCTGCCTACAAAGACACGACATTCAGTATCAAGTCTGCGACCGAATTCATATCATCAATATTCCGACATGACTTAATCTTTGTATTTGTCATTTTATCCAATCAAATCACCCAATGTTTTTATTAGCCAATCGACAATTACTAAGACAAATTTTGGTTCAATTGAAAGTCGTTTTGACGCTGATGGCTTGAATCCAAAAGATTCCGACATAATTTGTCGGAGTGGGAGAGGAAACATATGTATCGACATACACACTCTAAATACAGCAAGAAACATCTCCATATTCGAACAGGCTCCGACATCATGAGCCTTGAAGATCTAAAGAGAATCAACACGCAGAAGGCATGTGAAGGCCCCTTGAGTATCTTTAAGCGCTTCTTATCCGAAGAAAGTGTTGACATGCACACTGTAGACTTGTCCATCGGCGGGGACAAATCTGGCTCTGTCCTGATCGCTCTAATGGATCGCTTTGGTTTCTATCTTGCCTACTATAAGACTAAGAGTGGCAACACACTTGCGTCGAATACAGTAGAGCAGTACTACTACCAAGTAAAAAGGTGGGTCATGGAGAAGTATCCACAAGAAAATACGTCAGTGGAAAGAACTCTGCTGAAAAAGGCCGGGTTCTCAAGAGTTTCTGCACGCACCGTACCATGGGTCAAATGGTGAGGCAAGCAGGAGCGTGCACTAACCACGAGCTTCGTGTACTGATGACCTACTTGTACACGACAGTCACTGTACCCATCGACTACCAAGACACTGCATTGTTATCCCTTCTCTGGTTTATCGTTGGACGGGTGTCTGACTTGAACATGCTCTAAAAAGGAAACTGATCGATACGTTCGTCGAATGTGGTTATCTCCGGATCATGCGAATGAAGACCACTGATGAGGCAGGCATGTCTCTTTTTCCCGATGTAAAGACTTCTATCTGTCCGATCACAGCGATGGCTGCTGCTCTTGTCATGGAAACCTGACCAAGTGCATCCTTTCTTCCCCATCTACCCGTACCAAGTGCTACTGATGCCAAGGGCCAATCTAAACTTGTACCTCTATCATTCGTTCTATCTGCGACTCGCGTCAAGCAAGCGATTGAAGCCCAATCCTTGAGCCTTGAATCCGACGAAATGAGTGGGGCAAACAATATTCCATCGGCCTCAGCAAAGACGACTAAGCAACCTCCAGGCATCCATGCTTATGTGAATCGTCGACTAGGGTGAATTTCCAAGCCAGCGGGGTTCAGATGGCGCTGACATCTCACTCATTTCGACGTGGTGGCGCTCAGCATGCCAACAGCAACTATTGTCTTTCACTCCAATGGATCGCCGACCGTGGTGGCTGGAATTTATCTACACAAGTGAAGGCATTCATGTATATATTCAACACGACACAAGAGGATTAACGAATGGCTAAGGTTCTTGCTGGTCAAGATGTCAACGCGAATGTATGTTCCGCTTCTCAGTCTGGCTGACTTCGACTACCCGACGCTCGAAAATATCCACGCAGTGACGAAACGGCTGTTCGGATGTTGTATTGGTCTTGTTAACACTCGACTAAATGTTTCATCCGTTGTGCTCGACACGCTCTGTGTGTACTTCATCAAGTCATTTCCTCAGATAAATTCGATGAACCCAGCATCGCCGTTGGTTGGCCGTGTTGAGGAGGTTCTTGCAGTCGCGGGTGTAGAGTACAGAGACTGGGTCGCTTGGTCGAACCAGTTGAAGCAAGACTCGAAGAAAAAGCGGTCAACGCAGCACGATTGAACACGGGAGACCAGATTGAAGATCTCGACCCCATGACCTCGACCATCGAAAGCCCGAAGGCTCCCAAGCGACGAAAAGTTGGCGCATCAAGCCTGCTCGACACGTGGTACGAGTGGGAGAATGTAGTGTGTATCCGGATAATCCGGATACTGTTTCAAAGCTTGAAGTTGTCAGTCGCTCCGGCGGGAGTCATGCCGAAAGAAGCGCGCTGAACCAGGCTAGCGGCCAGAGAGACGCCGCGCGCGTGCAAGAACCTACCATCGAGAGTCAGGTGAGTCTCTCGATTGGCTAGGCAGCTCAGAAGCCTCAAAGACACGAGCACGGTCGTGTGACAGAAACCTTTCTATGAAGTCCATATTTGAATTTACTAGGACCATTGTTTAGTCTAGATAGCTAGCATTGCTATGACCGTGTAATTCACTTTCAATCTCGCCCTCGACTGCCTCGTAGACTAAGTACCAGTCTACACCAACTCTTCTTAACCTTTCGTGTTTCCATCCACTCAACAGAGTGCTGGAACTAGAGAAAAGCATATCATGGCTCGACATAAAATGTGCAATTGACATTTGAAGAAATTTAAAGTACTCAGTGTTAAATATCGGCAGAAGTTGATATTCCACCCACTTTATTTTCATGGTGTAGCACATCTCACTCAAGTCACGATTGAGAAGGGAGAGCACCCAGTTTTTTTAAGTATCTGTAAAAAATTTCTGGATAAAGTAACTACCCCAGACAGTAAAGTCAACTGTCGATTAATCAAATTAGCAAAATACTCTAATACTTGCGAGCTTCTCTTTGTTTACGTGATGGAACCGACGTTCGCACTCTTGTAATTCGCAGAGTGCAGCTTGAGTGAAAGCTGCGGGTTACTTGGTGGACTTGCGACTAAGGAGGCAAATCGTAAAGTAAAAAACGGTGGGTTACTAAAACTACTTCTATTGTCGCTTTGGTCATCCTTCTCTGGTTCAATGTGCTCAATGTAGCTTCCTCTTCATTCAATGTGCTCAATGTAGCTTCCTCTTCATTCAATGTGCAGGTGGTCTTCAACATGTGTGCCACCATATATGCATGTTCACCTTCAACGCCACTTGATCATCTCTTTGACGTTGAATCTTCCCACTCCCCTAATCATGAATAGGAGGTGGCGGATACCTTCACTTCGTTGTTTGGATCACCCTTGCTTGGACAGATTTTCCGGACACGTTTCCGGATTCTTTTCCGGATAATCCATCACTGGTCATAGTTGCTTGAATAAACTTCAAAAGCGCAAATTTGTTGATGACCTTGGTCAAAGCATCGGCGATCATGGATCCTGTAGGCGTGACAACAATCGAGAGGAATCCACTTTGCACCAGTTCACGCAGGAAATGGTGGCGTACATCAATGTGTTTTGTGCGCTTCCGCCTGGGTTTGATGCGCTTCCAACTGTGTTTGCCATCTTGAATGGCCTGTTCGACCAACTTTTCAACATTTCAGACGACATGGCCACTTTGTTAACTCTTCCTTCTATTTGGGCTGGCATCCCTGGCCTTGTCTTGTGCTCGTCCAACATTATCGCGTCCATGTCAGAGTCCAAATTACTTGGCATCGATCTCCATGAGCGCCATGCTACGTTTGAAACCCCCGCCCGAGCTTTGGTCTTTACTTGCTCCTTCATGCTCGTCCTTTGCTTCATCATGCTCTACTCTCCAACTGGCTCGGCAGTTCTTCTAGCCATATCGAGCCTGCTCACGTATCTAGTGTACATTTCGCAGGGTGTTGGCTATATCTTTCTCAAACGCCGTTTCGAACCATGCCTCGATCGTTTCACAGTCCGCTCGGTGTCCCAGGGGCGGTCTTTTCGGCTTTGGTCTTTTCGTTCTGTGCGATTTCAAGCGTGGCTGTCAAGGACACTGACGTCGAATGTCTAGTCCTTGCATCCTGTTTGGTTTTACTGCTCTCTTTGTATTACCAGTGCTATGCCAAGTCGAGGCAAACGATTTCAGAAGACGAGCGGAAATTGCTCTTCTTTGTTCATATCGGTAAAAATTGGGATCTTGGAGTATACTTTCAACGATTTATGTAGCCAACAAAAACAACGCACGGCGACGGCATACGCTGCATTCGCTGCTTAAACGCTGGCTCAAGTATGTTCCAACGACGGTGTCTTACAAGTCGCCAAGCAAAGCCAGGCCAACGTCAGCTAAAGTGTACATCGCCAACTCGAAAAAATCGATTGCAAAAGCAGCAAAAGATGCAAAGCACAATGTCGATAGACGAATTGACTCCTTATCCAAAATTCAATAGGTTTCGACCATATTATTGTGGTTACTTGATCATGCCAGAGACTCTTTTGCTTTTCAACAAACACCGTGATATCAAAAATGTGCCTTTGGAAAGTCATGAAAACCATCACGCTAGTCTCGACCGCGGTAAATTTCGAGCCATCGTATGCACAATAGAAGGGCAGAGGTAAATAATCTTCACAACTTTGAAAAGTCTATCAGGAGGTGGTCCTTCTGTAGCTGAGTCATCCCATCACGATAGACATTTAAAAGGTGTGAAGATTATTTACATCTGCAGTATCTCGACTTTAGCAGCGATAGCGCCTTTGGCCCCAACATTGATCCATTTAGTTTTGGAACGATTGCATTTTCTGATGGACATTTCAGATATGTGAAGTTTTTTTTACCGCTGCAGTTTCAACTTGGTTTTGTTCCGATAGACATTTCAAGTTTGTGAAGTACTTTTATAGCTCAACACTCAGCTTCACAGCGACTTATCGTGATAGACATTTCAAACGTGTGAAATATATACACTGAGGATTATCAACCAACTCCGCCAATTTGGAAACGTGACATTTGATATACTTCATAAAATTATGTTAAAATAAATATTAATTATCATAGAAATGATTCAGCCATAAGCCCAAAGCGGTGTCGACCCCATGCTCATGCCAAGGGTAAAGTGACACTCATCATTCTGTATAATTAAATATTTTTATTTATCTATATTTGACCTTTTAAATTTGTTTCTCAATCTCGCGGAGTTTATAGTATATCCTGATGGACATTTCAAACGTGTGAGGTACGTTTATATCCCTCAGTTCGTTGACTGGCATGACTGAAACTTTCAAGACAAAGTGCCAATTGCTTTAGACATTAAGAGACAACTGAACATCCAATACGACGACATGGTGGAGTTAATGGCCCTTCTTAATAACGTCGTAGGCGGCGTTGAACGCTGGTTTCTTTTGCAAGTTGCCGTCAAACAACAAAGGCGTGTACTGCGAACGCCACGAGTCCTTGTCCGAGACGCCCCACACAACAAACGCCTCGCACTTTGGGTTTTGTTGGCAATTGGTCGCCACTTGGGCGTACCATTGCGCTTGTAACGTAAAGTCGGACGTGCCAACGTCCATTTCCGTCACGTGGATCGTGATGCCCAAGTCGGAGTAGCGCTTGAAATTCGCCGCCATGCCGCCCATTTGGCTGTTTTCACCGTATTGAGTCATCAAGTGCATTTGGAAACCCATGCCGTCGACCAACCCCTTGGCTTTGAGACCGCTGACAAGTTTGAAACATTGGTCGGCCTTGGCACCCGCAGCATCGCAGTTGTAGTCGTTGTAGAACAACTTGACGCCAGCAGGAGCGTACTTGCGAGCCAACGTGAAGATTTGAGCCACGTAGTCGGGGCCCAACGTGTTGTAGAACACATCACGCTTCAAGCCACTGCCGTCGTCGGCGACAGCTTCGTTCAAGACGTCCCAGGCAATGATGGTTGGGTCTTCCAAGGCGGCAAACGTCTTTTGGATGCGGGTTTCAATCACTTGCAACAATTGCGCGGCAGTCAACGACGTCGAGACGCAGCCGTTGGTTCCACCAGAGTCGTTGGAGCAGTAGAAGGAAGGCATTTGGTTGTGCCAGACCAAGCAATGGCCACGCATCTTCATGTTGTGTTGCTTGGCGTAGGCAATTTGGGACAACGACGACGAAAAGTCAAACACACCACGGGATCGTTCATGGGCGTCCCATTTCATGCCGTTTTCAGAGACCAACATGTTGAAATTGTCGGGGACGATCGTGCCGTAGTTGGATGGACGGTCGGTGGCGGTACCAAAGTAGATCTTGGATCCACCACTGGATGGTGGCGGAGGAGGAGCCGAGCTTGGGGTGGATGGCTTGGTGGTTGGGGCCGTCGATGGAGCCGACGTTGGGCCGGACGATGGAACGTTGGATCCAGGAATACATTGGGAGTAGTAGTCGTTTTGCTTGTTGCAGACCGCGCCAGCAGCGCAGGTAGTCGAGCCAGAGTAGCCAATACCACCGCATTGGCCCCAGACAGCGACTTGGGCTTGGGCGTTTGCGACCAAGGCAGCAATTGTGAGCGCGATCTTCATGGCGAGGAACTTGGTAGCGAGGTGGAAAATCCAAGAATGAAGAGGACCAAGATGCGCCAGATCAAAGTTGCTGCACGGCAGCAGGGACCTTATGGTCCAGATGGTCTTGGTTGTCAATACTGTACAGGCACTGGAGTACTACTTGGGTGTGGATTTCACCGGCAAAAGACACGGCAACGTGGGTGGCTTGGATGCATTACCAACCGAATTAGATCGTTGATCGCAAAAGTAAGTTCTCATGCAGTATGTAGTCTGTGCATACAAGAGCTCATAAATACAGTAACGTGCTCTTTTTTTGGACGAGCCCTGCTTCTCCAGTGTTGTTGCGACGTCCACGGCGTCGAGTTTAGCACTTGGATTGCGTGGAAACTCGTAGCAATGGGTGTGTTCATAACCAAGACGAAGAACCAGCGATAGTACACTGACGATGAAAATGTTATTGTCGCTTTGACAGCCGTTGGATATCAACGCATATCGTTGCGTCAATGGGGCTGCATGTTCATGGAGCTTAATTCCTTCATTTGAAAGGCTCTCCGTAGCTCCACCAGCGCCAAAATCCTCCCCTAGCGGTGACGATAGACATTTCAAATGTGTGAAACTTATTTTATCCAGCTTGAACTTGACTGGAGTTTTCATTGTCAAGTTATGATGGACATTTGAAACATGTGATAACTTTCTCCAAATGAGCCAAGTGGCAACCACCTTGTCAAGGCGAATAGTCCAATGCGTTATGGAATTAAAGAAAACTCAACATTCAAAATGGTCCACCAACTTGATGGCCCTTGGCGATGACATCGTGGCAGGCAGCGAATTGAGGCTTCTTTTGCAAGTTGCTGTCGAACAACAAGGCGTTTTCACCCGAGCGCCACGAGTCCTTGTCAGAGACACCCCACACGACGAACGCTTCGCACAATGGATTGGCAGCGCAGTTCTTGGCCACGGTGGCGAAGACGTTGGCTTGGGTTTGTTGGTTGGAGCCACCGACGTCCATTTCAGTGATGTGGATGATCACACCAATGTCAGAGAACTTCTTGAAGAGATCAGCTTGGCCAGCCAAGTTTTGGCTTTGGCTCAAGTGCATTTGAAAGCCCATACCATCGACCAAGTTTTGGGCCTTCAAGGACTTGACCAATTCGAAACATTGGTTCGCCTTGGCGCCAGGCGTATCACAGCCGTAGTCGTTGTAGAACAACTTGACACCAGCAGGAGCGTACTTGCGGGCCAACGAGAAGATTTGCGAGACGTAGTTGGGTCCCAACACGTTGTAAAGACATCTCGCTTCAAGCCGTTGCCGCTGTCGTCGACAGCTTCGTTCAAGACATCCCAGGCAATGATCGTGGGGTCGTTCAAGGCGGCAAACGTCTTTTGGATACGGGTTTCAATCACTTGCAACAATTGTTCAGAGTTGAGCGACGAACCAGCGCAACCAGTGGTGCCACCGCCTTGTTGGGAGCAGTAGAAGGAAGGCATTTGGTTGTGCCAGACCAAGCAGTGGCCACGCATCTTCATGTTGTGTTGCTTGGCGTAGGCAATTTGGGACAACGACGACGAAAAGTCAAACACACCACGGAAGCGTTCATGGCCGTCCCATTTCATGCCGTTTTCAGACACCAACATGTTGAAATTGTCGGGAACGATCGTGCCGTAGTTGGATGGACGGTCCGTGGCAGTACCAAAGTAGATCTTGGATCCACCACTCGATGGGGCAGAAGTGCTAGGAGCGCTCGTTGGGTTGGAGGATGGCTTGGTTGTTGGGTCCGTTGATGGGGCCGTCGTTGGGTTGGATGAAGGAACGTTGGCCGACGGAGTGCATTGCGAGTAGTAGTCGTTTTGCTTGAAGCAGACAGAACCAGCAGCGCAGGTAGTCGATCCGCTGTAGCCAGTACCACCGCATTGGCCCCAGACAGCGACTTGGGCTTGAGCGGTTGCGGCCAAAGCAGCAATTGTGAGAGCGATCTTCATGGCGAGGTACTTGATAGCGAGGTGGAAAATCCAAGAATGAAGAGACCCATGGTCCTCGTGATCTTGGGTCAAAGTTGCTGGACGGCAGGGGCCTCGTGGTCCAGATGGTCTTGCCTTCGGCGTGTTGAATCCCTTCTTGTTGCTTCTGCGTGGTCAAGATCATCTCAGTGTTTACGGCGCCATCGTGGGTTTCACCGCAAACCGCAGGGCGACATGGGTGCCTTCATGCCTTTCACCTGAATTTCAAGTACAGTGTATACACCACCAGAAGCTTTCTATAGGCTGTAGGGCGACTGTAGAGCGAATCCATCGACCGTTGGATCTCCCCGTTGCAATCGAAATGGCGGCTATACTTGGTGGTTTTCCTCGAGCTTTTTCCGAAAGGATATTGTCGCCGTAATACCAAATGGTAGAGACTTGACTGGATTACCAACGATTCAGATTGCTGGTCGTAAAAGTAGGACTGCTTTAAGGCGCACGCAGCCGCCTCGAGAAAGAACATAAGAGAAAACGCCGACGAAATCTTTGCCAAAGGATCTCCATGACGACGAGATAAACACACTTGTTCTCGAGTTGCTCACACATAAAGTATTGAATATTTATTTTTAGAGTTTATCCATGAATTTCCATCTATTTATAGATTCAAACAATAAAAAAATAGAGGTTCATGTTCATCTTCCGCATTGTTGGCAATCTAACCGTCAAGTTTGTACTCTTATACTCTTCCCGACTATAAGAATGTGCTTGACGCAGCTTGAATATATGCAACTACCCCAAGGCACAGAATTGCACTGTTGGAAGTTTAATTTGCGAAATTAATAAATCGCTTGAGGGATATTCTGATGGCCCCCCAAGGCTTGAAATTTCTGCCGTCAACCCAATACGACTGAATTTTTTTAGCAAATCTGCATTGCCCCTTTTATGGATGAACAAAACTTGCATTTCACCATCTAACTCAAAGCAATGACGTTATTTGATGAGAAGAAGGGGTGTCGAGGGGGGATGCATGGGGAATAATATATTCAATCCATGTATTTGCTATAGTTCTTTACTGCGCATACGGCATGATAAATCTATCCATAACGGCCGTGAACTCTAAACAAGAACTTCTCTATTAAGCTTGTTAATACAGTTTTCTTGTCTTTAGAATCTCAATTTTTTGGTGCAATTGAATGAAAGCTTACATTACAGCCAAAAGATTGAAAAGCATGATATCTATTGAGATCGTCAACATAGAACAACGATCTCAATCTGATGTTTTCATCTGTTTCGTTTTCTGTACAATCAAAATTTCTGGTAGGTTAACTCGAGAATTTCATCAGAAGTGCTGCTGCTTTATTAACTGAATGAATATATATACCTTGTATCGTTGGTGGAATGTGGTGGAACCGGATATTCAATATTATCCGAAATAGAAGGACCTGGTTGAAAACCAACTGTTCCTTCACAGTCAGCGCACGGCACGCGTATCACGTGTATTCACACTGCAAAACAACAACTTTTGAGTTCCATGTTATACATTATGACAAGTACAAACATCCCCTTTGCCGCTACAGCAAAGCTTTCCAAACTTTGAATGCGAAAAATTTGGCCACCTCTGCAGAAACACTTCTTCGTCGTTCTGGCAATGACGCTGCAAGCACATCGCAATGGGTACTACTGTAGATATTACAAATGCACGTGCACCCTCGGTAAGCTCATTTGAGCTTGCAGGAATTTGTGAGTGGAAACGCAAGATTGTTTTCAACTTCTCTGCGGGGTCCTCTATATTCTTGAGGCTCAAACGACCATCAAAGTCGAAGCGGCCGCCACGCTTCCTCTTGTTGCCAACAATCTAGTTGAGTTCAGTTTGCAGGAGAATAATGATTTTGCTGTACATCGCTAGTCGTGTGTAATTCTGAACCAGCACAATTCACAGATGAATGACCAACACATGCAACTGCACCAACTGCACCAACTGCACCAGCAGAGTTTTGTTGGTCGCTGGTGCCGTCTTGTGTTGAGTTCTGTGAAGTAGATGGAGTTGCCTTGAAAATATCGTACTTCATTTCTATCGCCATTGCATTCAGAAGCTGCATCAATTGCCCTTTCTGATTTGAATTCAAATTATTGTTGCAAAAAGTCTCTATTTGCTCCATGGTGGTACTTGGCTTGTTGAAATCTATAGCTCGTCCCACCATATCCAAGATATTTGTCTCAGGGGGCATTTGCAAAATTTCACAATAAAATCAACTGCCAGGTCTTTCAATGGTTTCAGTGATAGTGCTCCTGAAAAGTTTATAGCTCGACCCATTTGTAAATCACAACAAACAATTGGTTTCCACTTCGATACAAACTCGCTTAAATTGCGATTGTTCTTGTTGGCCACGTTCAAAAGGAACAACCCGTCTCGTTTGTATTTCATTGCCTGAAACAATGATTTGTGCCTTGCACTGAGCATAAAGTCACCTTCCTCACCACCACCCCAAACAGCCAAAAGATAAGCAAGCTGCTAGGTAGATCTGGCCCGTTTGGTTCACATTCGTGCCGGAAGACACGAATGTGAACCAAACGGGCCAGATCTACCTAGCAGCTTATCACAAACAGATTTAAATCGATGGTGGAAGGATTCTGCAGCATAATGGCCATCACAATCACCTTCAAAGAGGTATCCATGATCAGAAATTTTTGACAAATACAGATACATAAGCAGATGACGAATAGGACAGAGCATAGGAAGCACATCGTCACACCATAACATCAAAGTAATAGGTGCAGCGTCGCATTTGGCCTGGATATTTAATGCTAGGGCTTCAACAATTCCATCATGACGTACAATAGCTAAATCAGGCAAAAAATGTTCGAGCTTGATTGATATAAGCTCGTCTCCACGCAAAAAGAGTTTAGTGCAAAGCAAAACTATAACAAACAGCTGGAAATCAGGGTAATGGTTTGAAGATAGCAGATGTGTCCGAACATTCATCAATTCCCAAGGTGAAAGGGGTGAGTCACCTTGGGCTCTATATCCAGAACTTCTGTGAAAGCTGGCTTTCGCCGTATTTTCGATAATTACAGAGACTTTGGGATTTCCTTTTCTCTACAACAATGGAGATCTCTATGAAATCTGCAACCAATAAAGCTGCTATCAGTGCTGAATTTGCAACATTCTTGACAGTGGTCGATAAATTGCCCACGCTGGCCACGTGCTGCATGAACAACTGTAATTGCAGAAAGCATCTGATCCACGTTGCGTGGGTCATTCCAACCTCCCTGGGCTGTCATAGGACGGCCAAGGACATCCACACATGGTGGTTTGTAACCTATACGATAAAATGTCGTTCCAGCTTGACTGCGTTTATAGTTGATGAAGTCTGCAATTGTTGTGGGATTCATTGAAGGGTAAAATGGCTCTGGTGGGTTATCTAAGAGCACCAAGAGGCTCTCGTAGTCGCCTATTAAAGAGCAAAAGAACTTTAAACCATTGAGATGCTTTCTGTAAGCCAACTTTGAGTTGAGTTTGAGGCATCTGTACCCTGTGTGAGAGCGTGAAACATTGGACTGTTGGAGAGCTAGTTTAGCCAAGAGCTTGCTTACTTCACAGTCGACTCGTTGTTGCACGTCAGGTTCGAGCATGTACGAGCATTTTGATCGCGGCATTCTGTGGACAAGATACAGTCCAAGAGTGAAAAGGCACGATCTTGGTACGGATAATAATATGTTATCCGTATGGTGGAGTTTGGTGGAGGTTGGTTGAAGCTGGGTGGAAGTCCAGTTAAGTGCTGTTATTTTGATTTATTGCCAGTTTTTGCCTGAATACATAAATTTACTGTTTATTAGATTATACAGTATATTGTCGATTTCATTCGAATTTGTGAGGGGGATCCGAATGTATCGATTTTTCAAATCGATCTGCAAATCGCTCAGCCAATCAGAAATGAGTATTTACCAAATTCACGCAAAATACACCTACACACACGTGTAATTAATTGCCATACTTTCCATTTATACTTGACTTCAGTATCATCGAATCGATTTGGAATGGAATTCGATTTTGGTAAAAAAATACAAATTTGGGTGAAAAAGACAATATTATATTTGTTGAGATTGAGGTATGATGATAAGCTTAATGCGATTCCTGGGGAAGGAATCTGGTAAATGGACGATCGTGTTCAAGAATCACGATGACGATTCATTCACATTGCGATTGCGAGCAAATGAGAACAAAAAGCGTCGTCACTGTCAAGGCTCGCTCTGATTTTGTAATGGTGTCAGAGGGGGATGACATTGACTTGGTCAGCTTTTCATTCGCAATCGAAGCCAGCAGTTTATTCGCCCTGGTTCATTTTCCTGTACATAAGCGAGACAATGGTTCCAGCGACATTGATTGAGAAATCGTCCCACTGAGGTAGCAAACCTGGTCTTGGGTTACACACAGCGACTGTACTGTCCTACCTCTACCGCTTCGAGACAACGGATCTTTCTCCATTCAGAACGATCCCACTGCTGCAGTATGAGTACAACACAGGCATTTCATCATGGATGCACATTCGCAAACCACAACGATCGTTCTCTTTGTCGATATCGACGAGCCTGTTAAATAAACTCTATAAATCTATACTTGACGTCCATTTTCCTTAAAGTGCATACGACTTAAGACATGTTCATGTTGCCTGATCTAAGTCCTAACGTCGGGATAAGTCAAAGCAATGCATATCCTGTAGTCAGGAAGGCCAAAATAAATATATTAGGCCAGCTTTAGATACATATCCACCACGCTAATGTATTGCCAGACCAAGGAGGCGGTCCATTAAGCTCTGAGTTTTACCTCACGGCGGAGACGCGATATCTGCGTATAAATCTTATGCCCATTGAACACACATGCCAAGTTAAGCAAATCCAATCTCAATCGCGATGGCTAAAATGTCAAACCTGTGAAAATTAATATCCTGTAAAAACAGTTCAAGTACCAATCGACATTGCTAGAGTGGACGGCCAGGACGCTCTCTGTCCACTTCAATGTCTAACGTCTTGGCTGGCACGTCCAGCGACTTATCCAAATGTCTGGATTTGGATGGTATTTGTCAATTTCTACGCTTGCTGCCAAGTCTAGCATTGACCATGAAGACTGCTTTTGTCCTCGCTGCCGTGGCATCGTCGGTCGCTCTCGTTGAAGGCCAAGTGGTTCTCTGGGGCCAATGCGGTGGTATTGGCTACAGTGGATCAACTACCTGCGCTGCTGGTGCGGTCTGCAACAAGCAAAACGACTACTACTCGCAATGTATTCCTGGATCCAACGTTCCTTCGTCCAATCCAACGTCGACCCCTTCGACGGCCCCAACCACCAAGCCATCCTCCAACCCAACGAGTGCTCCTAGCACTTCTGCCCCATCGAGTGGCGGCGCCCCTCCTATCACCAACAACGGCGTGTCGTCCTACAACTGGTGCGGCAAGCGCAAGTGGATTGCCTTGACGTTTGACGACTGGTGGCCATCGCCAGCCATCGACGATATCTTGGCCGATTTAGCCGCCAACAACATGAAGGCGTCGTTTTTCTTGGCTCCTGGTATGAGCTCTCCTGATGCCAACATTTGCGCCAAGATCAAGAAGGTCCTTGCTGCTGGCCACTCCCTCAACTCTCGTACGTTAGACTTGCCGATACGTTGTCTAAACGTTCGTTTCCTATGTAGACTCCAACACGCATCCTCATTTCACTCAAATCACGGCTGCTCAACGTGCCACGGAATTGAAGAACGTTGAAAACGTCGTGTACACCCAATGCGGTGTCCCTGCTGGCACGATGAAGCAATTCCGTCCTCCTTATGGCGAATTGAACAAAGCGATTGCGTTGGAAGTCAACAAGGCTGGCTACACTGCCATCTCGTACGCTTGGACGCCTTGAAATCTGTTCTGACCGCTCTGTAGATGGACGTATGACCCTGTGGACTGGGATTCGAACAACAAGCTCTCGACTGTGTGGCCAAAATCGTTACAGCTCTTCAATCAACTCCCTTCTGGTAGCTCAGCGGTCATTCTGCACCACACTTGGGCCTACACGTCGTCTGGTACCAAGGGCATCATTGCCAACTACAAGAACTACTTTGCTCCGTTGGGCTACGAGTTCGTGACTGTGAACCAATGCTTTGACGCCTGCCGCGCCGACGGCAACTGCAAACTCTCTGTCTCCAGCAGCCCTGGTGTCTATGACAACTAAATCTGTGGCTTTTATTCAAAAGGTTGTGTTTAATGGAAAACTTGTGTCATTTTGCGAATTTCTCTCCTTGAAGTCACAACGCTTTCACACCATTGGATGAAAATGCAACAACAAAATTCAAAATTAATATTTAGTGTAAATCTGTACCTAATTTCATCATCACAACCTGTGGATACATAACAAATCCAAATTTAAAATTAGTTTTGTTCAATATTTCAATGGGTATTATTTAGTGTATATCTGTGTCTAATTTGATCATGATCAAACTCCACAGCCTATGGATACATAACCAGTTCAAATTCAAAATTAGTTTTGATCAATATTTCAATGGCGTATTGTTTGAAGATATCTTAATTTGTGATTATGCACCTATTTACAATTCTATTAAAGTATGCGTACAGGATGAAAATAAATATATTGGACATTCTACTATTAATAGAATCCGATGGCAACGACAGGACTTTCAAGGCCCAACTTTATACCTTGGCGTTGCAAAAGGATAAACTCCAAGTTGGTAGCGACAGAGCAAGCGAGTCGGTCAGGCAGATCGCAATTATGATTTAGCTTAGCCTGTCTGAGGAATTGAAAACAAAGCTTTTGTTTTTACCCAGTAGAGGGCGATCAAGTCTATCGTTGAAATAGAGCCTTCTCCAAGGATTGCGTTAGTCGCCGCTCTACAGCTCTAGCGGAGTAAGGCCAAAGTCTCTCTTGAAGCGCAGTCTTGGTCCCCGGGTTTCGATCCGTACTCGAGAATGCAGCGATACAACCAGCCGTCTTCGAATTGGATAAGGGGAGTCGTTGCGATCGTGGCGTCTACTCCACTTCCAAGCCAGTGACAGTACTTTTGTTCTCTCGAAACTGTGTTTCAACACGGTCACAATTCACAGTCCCTTGCTGCCTGAAGCTTGTACAAACCCATGCCATCTAACCTTATAATTCAGTTAAACCCCCAGTAGCTCAAATAAGTCTTCCATCCCCCCGACAGTACTAAAAAGCCCCAATGTTCGACTACAACAGCTATCGAGAGCCTAGCTTTTCGCTTGCTTTGGTAGTCTTTATCGTGGTTCAAACCGCCTCGTATGGACCCATAAGCTCAATGTTGCTTGATGGAAACCTCGTCGATCAAAATAGATGCTGAGTTCACTTTTTTGACTAATAAGGACTTGCTCAAGTCCATCCTCTACGCAAAAGAGTTCCATCCTGATCAACGGCGGGTTTCTCGCACTTAAAGTTGGACTAGCCTGCGTTCAGCAACAGTGAACAGCGTTTCTTTCTCGACCAGCGACGTCGGTCCGCCCCACAAAGTTGGTTCATTTCTGGATTTACCCCCAAGTTGTTCATCGTTGCGATGAAAAGCATCTTCGTTCTGGCCAGTCTTGCCTCCTCTGTCGCTCTTGTCCAAGCCCAAGTGGCTCCGTGGGGCCAATGCGGAGGCCTCAACTACTCTGGCTCGACAGTTTGTGCCGCTGGAACTGTGTGCGTCAAGCAAAACGACTTCTACTCGCAATGTCTGGCAGCTTCCAACGCCCCACCGTCGTCCAACCCAACGGTGACGCCAACGACAGCACGGCCTCCACCAACCGCTTCAGCTTCCCCAACGACGACTGTACCGTCGTCCGGCAGCCAGCCACCGATTACAAACAATGGCGTATCGTCCTACAATTGGTGCGGCAAGCGCAAATGGATTGCCTTGACGTTTGACGACTGGTGGCCATCGCCTGCCATTGACGACATTTTGGCGGATTTGAAGGCCAACAACATGAAGGCGTCGTTCTTCTTGGCTCCTGGCATGAGCTCCCCCGACCCAAACATTTGCACCAAGCTCAAGAATGTCCTTGCTGCTGGCCACTCAATCAATTCCCGTACGGTGATCCCCTGCTAGCCCCATGGTTTCACTCGATGCTTCTTTTGTAGATTCCTACACGCATCCGCATTTCCCCCAAGTCACAGCGGCGCAACGTGCGACGGAATTAAAACAAACTGAAGACGTTGTATACAACCAATGCGGCCTTCCTACAGGGACGATGAAGCAATTCCGTCCGCCGTATGGAGACCTCAATAAAGCGATTGCGTTGGAAGTTAACCAAGCTGGCTACACCGTCATCTCGTACGTTGAAAGTGCTCGTTTATCCTTTAAATTGGAATTCTAGTTGGACGTATGATGCAGTCGACTGGGACTCGTCGACCAACCAACTCGCAACCGTGTGGCCAAAGACGTTGCAACAGTTTAATAAGCTGCCGAATGGTAGCTCGGCGGTCATTCTTCACCACACTTGGGCGTATACTTCGACGGGAACCAAGGGCATTATCGCCAACTACAAGAACTACTTTGCTCCCTTGGGCTATGAATTCGTCACGGTGAACCAATGCTTTGACGCATGTCTTGCTGATGGCAACTGCAAATTGTCTGGCTTTGGTCCTGGCGTCTATGACAATTAAGAACTGTGAAATATATGGTTTTGTGCTCTATATTTACACTTTCAGCTTCTCTTTTCACAGCTAAAAATAGATAGATTATCCAGCGTTTTCTGGCATTGTTATTGAAAGGTTGCTGCTTGCAGCACAGCCCTGGCCTTTCCAAGTCTATTTTACGGTCGTCTGGGCTTTTACGCCATACTGGCAAGGCAATCTCTGCTTGGGTGCAGCGAGGTCATAATCACACGAGTCTGATGTTGACTGCACACTGTTGTCATCAGAAAGTACATTTTAAAATCCATTTTGATTGGATAAAATGTTGAATACTGGATTCTGATTGGCTATTCCAGTTTTCATGACCCTTTCTATGGCATCTGCAATGGATACATTTGCATACGACCAGCGGCGCCGCTTTGTTTCTCGTCCAGCGACTTGTCAAGTCCACGGATCATATTTCTTCATTTTAGAATTTGCCCGGTGGTTGACAAGGCGCTCGCTCGAATGGGAAAAAACGCTGTCGTTCAAGCTGTCGTGGCGACGCTTCTAACTGTCGTCCAAGGCCAAGTGCCAGTGTGGAGTCAATGTGGAGGTATCTACTATACTAGCTCGACAGTTTGTGCTGCTGGAAGCGTTTGCTCCAAGATAAACGACTGGTATTCGCAATGCCTTCCAGCTGCGAGCGTCTCTCCGACCCCAACGACAGCAAGCCCGTCGTCTTCCAGTCAACCCTTGACGGTAACGCCATCGTCGATCCCGACTGTCAATCCGACGACTTCTTCACCCCCTGCTACGTCTACGCCATCCACTGGAGGAGAGCCACCGATTACGAACAACGGAGTGTCTTCGTACAACTGGTGTGGCAAGCGCAAGTGGATCGCCTTGACGTTTGACGACTGGTGGCCATCGCCAGCGATCGATGACATCTTGGCGGACTTGAAGGCAAACAACTTGAAGGCATCGTTCTTCTTGTCCCCGGGCTTGAGCTCCCCAGACCCTGACATTTGTACCAAGCTCAAGAATGTCCTTGCTGCTGGCCACTCAATCAATTCCCGTACATTTTTCCACTGCTAGACTCCTTGTTTACTAATTCTTCGCTGTAGATTCGTACTCGCATCCACATTTCCCCCAACTAACCGCTGAACAACGGGCCACAGAATTGAAACAAGCTGAAGATGTCGTGTACAACCAATGTGGTCTTCCTGCTGGCACAATGAAGCAATTCCGTCCGCCTTATGTAGATCTCAACCGAGAGATTGCGTTGGAAGTCAACAAAGCTGGCTACACCGTCGTCTCGTACGCTTAATGCGCTTCGAACTCTTCTAATTGGCATTGTAGATGTACGTATGATCCGGTCGACTGGGACTCTTCGACCAACCAACTCTCGACCGTGTGGGCGAATTCGTTGCAACGCTTTAGTGAACTGCCAGCGGGCAGCTCGGCCGTGGTTCTCCACCATACGTGGGCTTATGTCGAGACTGGCACCAAGGGCATTATTGCCAAGTACAAGAACTACTTTGCCCCATTGGGCTACGAATTTGTCACGGTGAACCAATGCTTTGAAGCGTGCCTGGCCGACGGCGACTGCAAATTAGTTAGCCCAAATACTCCTGGCGTGTTCGACTTCTAAGCTAAAATACACTGTTCGTTTGAGTTTTCTACGATTTGCAAGCCGACTGCGAATCGCATAGAAAGAAGGCCAACTCGTCTCCAAGATGTAAACTTTTCGTGATGTCATCCCAAAACAGAGGATCTCTCTCAGCTGCGAGTTCGAGCCCTAAAACACCCACCAAGAGTAAAGCACGGAGCGCCTATTGCAAGGATTTAAAACAAGCACATCTCGTTTTGATATTATTGAAATAGCTTCAAAGGGGCTAAAAAATGCACGACTTGTATAAACGGCTTGGGGCGCGGCATAAACTTTACAGACTTACAGCCTCTTTGGCCAAGTAACAGCGGTATTGCGGGCTTAATTTGGAGATATTGGCTTTCATGCTCTGCAAAGACTCTCATTAATCTTGTCGCCATCATTATCGCAGTAAAACTGCACTTGCACCACGAGAATTGATCGATTAGCTTCGGTATCAGCACTATATATATGTAACTGTTTCGGTTACAATTGTCGGTTTCAGTATTCCTCCGGTGTGAGCCAAACACATTTGAAACGTCTGGTCCACGGCATTTCAAGATTGCAAACGTGGCACACGTTTGTATTTCCAGTCCCGCTTTGTATTTATTCATCATGAAGGAGCAAATAGCAGCGATTAAACAATCGAATTATCGTTTCCAAACCATGAAGATGAGCATATTCACACTAGAAGTTACTGGGACGAAATTCTTCAAGGTTTTGTGGAGCATTTAGCCGAAATGCAGTCGCCGAACAACTAGACATTGTAGCTTGTTTCCAGGGGAGACGATAAACTTTTCATCATAGTCCAACTAGCGTCAGCATTACACAAAAGACCTCGAAATTTTGCTGGACACGAAAAAATGATCAAATTAAGGTAAAAATATCAGCAATATACCGCCCAAGTTGTGCTCAACGTTGTACAGTGATTGCCGCTTTAGAGACAGCTCTAAAGACGCTACTCAGTTAAGCCATAAGTAATTGGAACGTGGGGTATCGTTGCGACTTTGCGGAGGAATTCTGTCGAGACTGAATTGAGTATGTGGTATTAAACCGATAGATTCCGTTACAACGAGACGACAAAAGACTGATACCAACAGAGCCCAAGCAGCGCATTCACGTCAACCAGCAACTTCTCTGGCGTCATTGCTGTGGACTTGCTTACGGTCTCTCTTTCCTACTTTCTCCCCTGCTCCTCCCCTTTAAGATTCAAGTCTAGTCGTTACGACAGCGTCTGTCGCGTTTGGTCTGCGCCAAGCGACTTTATGGGTTCAATACGGCGGCATTGTACTATTCAGACTCCGCCGCCACTGCGAAGAAGTCCACCGCGAGCCCTTCCAAGCCCCCCCCAAGCCCCCCATTAGCCCCCTGCGCCCCCGTTGTAGATAGAAAAGGGACAAGTCCTACGTTTTGTGTACCAAACACACGGCGGCCGACTGATCCTCTCTGTACAGGATTGTTGTGTCTAGTGCATCCAGCAACGCCGGAAGCTATCTTGAATGTCTTTCAATGCATTTGCAGATATGCTCCCTTGGGAACTAATCCAGGCCGAGTTTCCCCAGACTTCTTTCCTCTTGTCAATGAAGACTGTCGTTGCTTTGATTGCCGTGGCGTTGTCCGTAGCGTCCGGTCAATCCCCAGCTGGGCTTTGGGGTCAATGCGGAGGCATCGCATTCACTGGCCCGACAACTTGCGTGGAAGGCGCCGTCTGCATATCCCTCAACGACTGGTATTCCCAATGCTACCCAATCACCCCTGCGCCCCCGTCGACAAGCCCTTCCACGCCAACGCCATCGCCAACAACGAAGAAGCCTTTGATCTCTCGCCGTCGCCGCTGAATCGTCAGTTTAAACTGCAGTAAATGCACTCGATTCTATTACGAAGACTCCTAGTATTCAATGGTCTTGAGCGACTACAATACGTCGATGGGTTTGCAGTTGGCGCTGGACGTCTAGCTAAACGAATGTACACCAGCAGTGGCCAAATCCGTGCAGACTGCTCCTTCCAAGCACTCCATCGCGCCATAAAGGCAATACCTCCAAAGTAAGCCCACAAGACCGCTGTTACTTGGCCAAAGGGGCGAGACGCCTTCACTGCAGCAAAACGCAACACACACAAGTTGCCCTACAACGACTACAACTGCGAAGCTACGAGTGCCAAGTCGAACCAATGTTTCAAGCTCGTGAGCGACTTGAAAGTCAAGGGTTTGGTCGATGGCATGGGTTTCCAAATGCACTTGTCGACGCAGTATGGCGAGTAAAGCCAAATCGATGGCCAGGCGGCTTTGTTCTATCATTGCAGTTAACGTTACAACGCGAAAATAGATCAGTGTGTTTCACGTTTTGTAACGGTTTCGGTTACATTTTTCGGTTTCAACATTCCGTCAGTGTGAACCGAACATGTTTGAAACGTCTGGTCCACGACGTTTCAAGATCGAAAACGTGGCATAAGCGGTCGCGCATTGTAGCAAGCTCGATCAGCGACGCCTCTGGTCCATCGAATTTTCCTCCTTGGCATTTTTCATTTTGTAGTCAACTCACGAGTTGGCCGCTTGGTCCATTGAGTTATGAAGTTTATTGTTGCTGTCACTGCCGCGATTTCCACGGTGGTCGTTGGTCAAAGCACAGTCGGAGGTTATGGTCAATGCGGTGGCATTGGCTACACTGGCCCTACCGTTTGCATCGAAGGATGGTATTGCAAGTACTACGAAACTTACCATTCGCAGTGCCTCCCCATTGTATCTGACCCACCCGCTACGACTGCTAGCCCCACTGTGAGCCCTACGCCGACCACAAAGCCAACTACGAAGCCAACTACGAAACCAAAGACGCCAAAGCCTCCTAAGACAACGCAGCATTAAACCCTAAGCAGCAATTCGCAGAGATTTAGCCGTCGATATTCGTCTCGAAAACATTAAAATCGGTTCAACAGCTAGAACTTGGTGTTTCGGGCATTTAATAACGACCGAAAGGGCAATATTTTGATCGTTTTAATCAGTGAAGGGTACAATTTTTCATAGACAGGTGTGACTTATCCCAGCTGACAATGGCGCCTTTTACTAATAGTCCAACTAGTGTCAGCATGACAGAAAGACTGACATGCTCACTCGAAATATAGTCGTAGGTGATATCAATAGAGTAATGAGGTCTTCTTGTCGTCACAGTTGTCGGACAGACATTTGAAAGTGATCATTGTTGCACCTACTCCGAGTATAAAAATACCTCTGAAATGTTATAACCTTCAGATTTGTAGGGCAATATATTAGAATGCTATGTCCAGTGGGCATAGCATTGGATCCAAGCTAGCCCGACATGATAGTCTATGAATAGTGCAAGCTTGGATTAAATGTAGCAGCAATCGCTTCCCTGTAGACACATGACCCCCGTTGTACTCTATAAATTTATATCCAAATCTATAAATAGATTCCAATAGCCAATCAATGGATAACATCGTATCTTCACGAGTCTTGAATTAGAAGGAAGACATAAACACCCAGGATATTCCCGCTTGGACTATCTAGTGGCCCTTCTTGATGACGTCGTAGCAGGCATTGAAGGCTGGTTTTTTCTTGAGGTTCGAATCGAACAGCAAGGGCGTCGTGCCAGGACGCCACGAGTCGCGGTCGGTCACGCCCCACACGACAAACGCCTCGCACATTGGATTTTGCTGGCAGTTGGTCGCCACTTTGCCGTACCATTGCGCTTGCAACGTAAAGTCGGACGCGCCAATGTCCATTTCCGTCACGTGGATCGTCACGCCAATGTCAGAATACCTCTTGAACAAAGCCGCCTGGCCACTGATTTGGCTGTTTTCACCGTACTTGGTCGACAAGTGCATTTGGAAACCCATGCCGTCAATCAAACCCTTGGCTTTCAAGTCGCTGACAAGTTTAAAGCACGCGTTCGACTTGGCGCTCGTGGCTTCGCAGTTGTAGTCGTTGTAGAACAACTTGACATTGGGAGGAGCGTATTTGCGAGCCAAGGTGAAGATTTGAGTCACGTAGTCTGGGCCGAGCGTGTTGCAGAACACATCACGCTTCAAGCCACTGCCATCTTCAGCGACAGCTTCGTTCAAGACGTCCCAGGCAATGATCGTTGGGTCGTTCAAGGCAGCAAACGTCTTTTGCATGCGGTTTTCAATGGCGGTCCAGAGCTCCGTGGCAGTCAAAGTTGTCGAGACGCATCCGTTGTTGACAAAGTTGGAGCAGTAGAATCTTGGCATTTGGTTGTGCCAGACCAAGCAATGGCCGCGCATCTTCATGCCGTTCTGCTTGGCGTATGCGATGAGCTTGAGCGAGTTTGAGAAGTCAAAGACGCCCTTGGAGCGTTCGTGGGCGTCCCATTTCATGCCGTTGCCAGCGACCAACAAGTTGAAATTGTCGGGGATGATCGTGCCGTACTTGGTCGGGTTGTCTTCGGCCGTGCCAAAGTAAATCGACTTGGACGATGGAGGGCTTGGGGTTGCCGTCGGGGAGCTTGGAGGGTTGGTAGTTGCTGTCGAAGTCGACGGCTTTGGAGTCGCTGCCGAGCTTGACGGCTTTGGAGTGACTGGAGACACTGTCGACGTCGACGGGGCTGGCTCGGGTGCCGTTGTTGGGCTCGATCCTGGCACGCATTGCGAGTAGTAAACGTTTTGCGCGGCGCAGACACTTCCAGAGGCGCAGACAGTCGAGCCAGTGTAGCCTTGGCCACCGCATTGGCCCCAGACAGCCACTTGGCCTTGGACAAGGGCCACAGACGATGCCACGGCCGCAAAAACCACACCAAGCTTCATTCTATAAGGGTTAAAATTGAAGAATGGCAATGATGAGGGGGATTTTGGACATAGGTGCAGCTGGGGTTCGAATCATTCTGTCCCGACTTTCCACCACTTTTGTTTAATTTCACACGGACGAAATGTCCACATTCCACCTCAAATCCCCAGTTGGCTTGCAAATCAAGTCGACTTTGGCGAAAGATGCCAACAAGTCCATCTTAATACATTACAAGACTAAACTTCGCCTTGTTGTTTATGAATACAAGCATCTCCAACGACGAGGATGCATGTTCCTTGCTGCTTGTAGAGTCCCAGCCCGCCGTCGTGTGGGTTTTTATCCATTACATAACGCTGCCTGGCAGTCCAAGGGGAGCCAGCTGTACGCCCACGGTCGAGAATGTACTGTAGATGGGTGCGCTCCTCCATGAATCCCTAGAAGACAGTTTGGGCCAGCCTAAAAAGTCAACTTTGGCGTCGATAGAAGGCTGACTACTGCAAAATATTAATACACTGTTGTAGTTCGATAGGCCTTTTGACAAAAGTGGGGGCTTTTAGGAAAGTTTAGACGGACACGTCTGACAAAAGTGGGGGCAATTTCAATTTCTTTCGACGAAGACACTTCGTCCACAAGATCGTAGGCCCTGGCCAATTTCATGTTTGATTTTCGTCAATATCAAATGCCACCTTGTATGAATTTTCAGCAGGCGAATGACTCGACGGAGCGAGCCTGGATTTGATTAAAGCTTTCAGGTAGGCTGTGAGGCCGTGCCGCCTCCTAGACGAAACCCATTGGCATTCGATGTTGAGGAAAATCAACTAAGAACTTGGTCGGGCATACGATCTTGTGGTCAAATACATTCGATATTTTGTGGAATTGCTCTTCCAATTTGGGGGGACATTTACATAAAATAGTGTTTGAATATCATCTAACTTGCAATTAGGAATCGGCACGGCTCGGCTCGGCTCGGCTCGAGACGGAACCGGCTCAAAAATCTGGAGCCAAGCCGATTGCAACAATTAGCCGGCTCAAGCCGAACCAAGCTGGTCAAACCGTGGTTTCCAAAATAGGAAACTGATCCCAGTCAAGCTGGTGCCGATGGAGCCCATTGTCCATTGAATTGGACAATGAAGTAAACGTAAGAAATAAATGTCGTGTTATGTTAGCAATATCTAGCTGTCAAGATCAAGGTAATGCAGACTACAGCGTCATCCTTGGCCATTTCTGTCAGATCTTCTCTGATTGCGAGATCATTGAGTGCAACGAGATAGTCAGTTGGCAGGTCAATCTTTGCCTTTTCAGCAAAGCGCAGCCATGATTCAACACAGATCTCATGTGATCGCCGAGTCTTGCACGCCCTTCAAACAAACGCTTGGCAGCTGAATTGGCTCTTTCACTGGGGACGGACGTTGCTGGGCACCCCAGATAGTCCATGGCTAGTCTGTAAAGCTTTGGATATTCTAACCTATGTGCTTTCCACCACTCCAGAATGTTCACATCTCGGGACAACTGAGGATTTAGAGCAAACATCTTAAATTCGGACTGTGCTTTGGTCGCAACGTGCTTGGTGCCAAACAAGTCAATGTCATCGTCATCACCTTCGTTGGGCACTAGCGCCTGCTCTGCGTTTGTTTCATTCGAAGCAAGGCTATTAAGCAAGACTTCAACGACGGCTTTATCGCCAGCATAATCGTCCGAGGTAGTATCTCGAGAAACCCGAAGATGAAGGAACTTTGCAACGCTGGCAATGACACACGTCAAATCTCGAGCATGAGCAATAAGATTTTGCAGCATAGGTGAGCTCGCTGCCGCAATGACAGGGTTTGTATGTTCAACATTGTCATTGCAGTGATCAATAAGAAGTTTGTTTGTGGCGAGTGCTAATGTAAGGCTGCATGTTTGACTTGCCCCAATCTGTGTGCTCACTTTAGCCGGTACGTTGACGAAGACTTGGACATCTTCTACAGATTCCCAGTCGACTTCAATTGTCTTCACTTCTGCAGATAGCACGGCAAGTATGACTTGCTTAAGCTTGAGACATTCACGAAGCATTATGTATGTAGAGTTCCATCTCGTGGGAGTGTCAAGTGTTGGGGGTTGATATTCTTTGCCAATTATAGACTTTGACATGGTCACAAACATAGCACGTGACTTTTTACTTGCACGAATTGCAGCTATGTGTGAACGCAGGCATTCCACCGATGGTGCAATCGATTTCGTCATGGAGTTAGTTGCAAGCTGGAAAGTGTGGGCGAAGCAGCGAATATGATTGATCTGCGTCTCGTTGTCTCGATTCAACAAAGATATAGCGGTGGATGCTGCGGCTACGGCGTCACTACCATTGTCTGAAACAATAGCCACAAGTGGACGAGACAAACCAAGACTGTTAACAAGGGAAGCAAGATGCTCGCCACAACTTTGGCCACAACCAGATCCAGGTGCCACATGAAAAAAGTCCAAAATAATCTCATCCAAGCAGCAGTCCTCCATGTTCGCCCAATGCAGAGTTGTAGAGTAATAACCACGTAATGATTGATTCGACCATCCATCAAAGGTAATTGAAAATCTGTTGTCCAATTGAGAAAGATACCTTCGACCACGAGATTTCAGCACAATCTACATTTGAAGGATTCTCCTGGCAATGGTTCGTGGACTCGGAAGACTGCAGCCAGGGAGAAGTTTTAACATCAGTTGAGCGAATCCATCCGACAACTCGTGATCATGAGGGAGCTGGCATGCGACAACATATGCAGTGATTGAAGAAACAAGCTCCTAGGGCGTGAGGAGGCTTGTAAAACCATCCATGGTAGACTGCAGTTGTTTGGGTTCTTTCTTGTTTTTTGTAATCCCGTGAGATTTCTCCATGTGCTTGCTTAATGTGCCAGTTGAAGTGGAGCTTGAAAACATTGTAGAGCAATGTTGGCATCAACGTTCACCGGTATTCATTGTAATAACATGGTCTAAAGTCCAGGAAGCATTTCGTTTTGATGTCTCTTGCCTTCTTTTCACGGTTTTTGCAAGCGAAGCATCAAGTTCGGAGGATGAAGTGCTTGTGTTATCCATGTTGAATGAGATTATGAAGCTAACGCTTTACAACGCAGTACTAGATCTAGAGCAGGCCAAAAATAGACGGCTTCGGTTGGGACAATAATAGCTGCACAGTACTGTAACGGCTTCGCCGGTTTCAACGGCTCGGTTGCGAGCCGATCCGAGGAAAATGAAACGAAACCGCTCAAAATTTAACGGTTCGGTTCAGTTTCAAAATAAAGCCGAGCCGTGCCGACTGCTACTTGCAATCACGACGCCAACAAATTGGATGGCGCTACTTATAGTCGGCTACAAGAGTGTCGTAGCATTTTGGCATGCAATTTGTGCTCGCAATTGGTAAAATGCACCTAATTTCTTGTAATGCCGGCTCAAATATCACAACGTTCTAGTTTGTGCACATTGCGCTTAACACCCTTTTTATTATATATACCGCCTTGGCAGGATCCATGCTTTTTTCTCGTAACTTGTGATCACAAGATTCTTTGTAGATTCGTCTCTGCTGATGCACTTTCAAATAGCGCGAAAAAGAGAAATCCGAGCGACACTTGGTGCATACGAGTCGTGATCTTTCCATTTCAGTAGACCAACTAACGTTAATGACAATGTGACAAATGTGGGGGTTGGTGACAACATGCATGAAAGGCCGCCACTTCCTCTCACATCGCCCCCACTACTGTCCAAATTTTCTAAATAGCCCCCACTTTTGTCAAAGTCAAAAACAGTACCGAACTTCGGTACTCAACTATGTATCTTCGCCGATGGATGCAGGAAGCGAGTCGCTCATTCAAGTTTGAGAGGCCATGGATGGCCGAATCCCTGGCGTGCTTGCTGATTTTGCGTCGTTGGACGATAAAGAAAGTTGCAAAATGCCACATGGAGGCGTCGGTCGTTGTCGACATAATCTGAGCTTCTTAAGGCATCGACCATCTTGGCAATTGATTCATTGCCCAATTTCCATCGTCGACGCATGAAGATCACGGCTATCCTCGCTGCTGTTGCTTCGTCTCTGGCTCTTGTCCAAGGCCAAGTGGCTGTCTGGGGCCAATGCGGTGGCCAAGGCTACACTGGCTCGACTGTCTGCGCCTCTGGAAGCGTCTGCACCAAGCAGAGCGACTTCTACTCGCAATGTATTCCATCGGCCAACGTGCCTTCCACTGGACCAACGACGGCACCCTCCACCAAGCCATCGACTGGACCAACCACGGCGCCTACGCCCCAGCCATCCGCAAGCTCACCAAGCCTTCCATCGTCCAAGTCGATTTACTTTGGCACGGCTGAAGACACCCCGACCAAGTACGGCACGATCATTCCTGACAATTTCAACTTGTTGGTCGCTGGCAACGGCATGAAGTGGGACGCCCATGAACGCTCCAAGGGCGTCTTTGACTTCTCAAACTCATTGCATACGCCAAGCAGAACGGCATGAAGATGCGCGGCCATTGCTTGGTCTGGCACAACCAAATGCCACGATTCTACTGCTCCAACTTTGTCAACAATGGATGCACAGCCACGACATTGACCTCGGCTCAACTCTTGCAAGTGATTGAAACCCGCATGCAAAAGACGTTTGCTGCCTTGAACGACCCGACAATCATTGCTTGGGATGTCTTGAACGAAGCTGTCGCCGACGACGGCAGTGGCTTGAAGCACGATGTGTTCTACAACACCATCGGCCCCGACTACGTCGCCAAGATCTTCACCTTGGCTCGCAAGTACACTCCTCCTGGTGTCAAGTTGTTCTACAACGACTACAACTGCGATGCTGCGGGTGCCAAGTCGAACCAATGTTTCAAGCTCGTGAGCGACTTGAAAGCCAAGGGTTTGGTCGATGGCATGGGTTTCCAAATGCACTTGTCGACGCAGTACGGTGAAAACAGCCAAATCGGTGGCCAGGCCGCGTTGTTCAAGAGGTATTCTGACATTGGTGTGACGATCCACGTGACGGAAATGGACATTGGCGCGTCCGACTTTACGTTGCAAGCGCAATGGTACGGCAAAGTGGCGACCAACTGCCAGCAAAACCCAATGTGCGAGGCGTTTGTCGTGTGGGGCGTGACCGACCGCGACTCGTGGCGTCCTGGCTCGACGCCCTTGTTGTTTGACTCGAACCTCAAGAAGAAACCAGCCTTCAATGCCTGCTACGACGTCATCAAGAAGGGCCACTAGAGGGCTTCTCTTTGTCCACCTTGAGTATTTTCTTGGCTGTCTTTGAATATCAAAGCTCACTTGTGATGTGGAGATTGTGAGTTTTACCCAGCACATATCTATTTTTAGCGGTCTCAAACCTAGGTATATAAAATAATAGAGGTATTATGTATGGAGCAGTACCTATACACCCATCTTAACTCTGGATCACCGCGTCAAAACCATGACAACCTCTGCATCCAGAATGCACCCAGGCGTAAATAATTGTTAGCGTACCTGCAGTGGGTATCTGTAGCAGTGATAGAATCGATAGATAGTGCTGTAAGTATTAAATGGACAAAAACCTGTCAAAATTGATATTTCACATTCTCTGCAGTACCCAATTGGCCACAACGCACAGACTTTTCGAGTGGGACGCCAAGGGATTCGAATGTCCAACTTCTCAGCCATCGTCCAACCCAACGACGGCTCCAACTACCAAGCCATCTACTCCAAGCTCGGCTCCTCCAAGCTCGTCAGCTCCTCCTTCCAACGGCGGAAGCAAGTCTCCAGGCTGTGGCAAGGCGGCTGGTATCACCTCCGGAACGTTCTCCATCCAAGTCAACGGCAAGAATCGTCAGTACATTGTCCGTGTGCCCCAAAACTACAACCCCAACACCGGCTATAAACTCGTCTTTGCTCTTCACTGGTACGGCGGCAGCATGAACGACGCTGCGGCCATCGAAGGTGGTTACTACGGCCTTCAGGCGCTCGCCAAGGAGTCGACCATCTTTGTCTCTCCCAACGGTCTCAACCAAGGCTGGGCCAACGCCGGTGGTGAAGATGTCAAGCTCGTCCCATTTTGGACAAGATCAACTCGAGCCTCTGCGTGGACACGACTCAAGTGTTTGCGACTGGTTTCAGCTACGGAGCTGCTTTCAGCGCCACGCTGGCGTGTGAACGTCCTGACAAGTTCCGCGCTGTTGCATTGTACGCTGGTGGTGGTGGCTGCAGCAACTCCAAGCCGATTGCTTTCTGGTCGACTCACGGCATTGGCGACAGCGCTGTCCCCATCTCGTCAGGCCGAGCTGTCCGCGATCACTATGTGAAGGTCAACGGCTGCCAAGCAAAGACCGCCTCCGAACCATCGAACGGCCAAGCCCACATCAAGACTGTCTACTCTTGCCAGGCTGGTTACCCCGTCAGGTACTGTACTACGCCCACTCTGGTGGCCACGTCGCTGATCCTAAGGATCCTGGTCAGTCGAAGAGCTGGGCTCCTGCTGAAGTCTGGTCTTTCTTCTCTCAATTCTCTTAAAGTACCGAACGTCACTGCTTCGTCGAGTTGTTATCCCCATCTTTTGTTGTTTAATGCACTGCTAATACAGCTGCGCTTGTTGCTTCTAAATGTCTGGTCTGCTGTAGAAGTAACAATGCTCGAAAGCTATTTCCCCATTGTCCCCCCGGAAGTCTTTACCGGGGGGATTAAGGGGGCTATCATTTTTACAATGCAGAAGGGGCTCTAAAGGCCCTTAAAGTATTGAAAACAGTAAGAATTCACCAGCGCATTTGTATCAATAGCGCTTATAACAACAGAAAACGGCAGTTCGACAGCTATCGCAAAACCAGAGACAGGAAAGTTGAGAGAAGAACGACCAGACTTCAGCAGGAGCCCAGCTTTGAGATTGACCAGGGTCCTTGGGGTCAGCGACGTGGCCGCCAGCATGGCCGTAGTACCAAACAGGATAGCCAGCCTTGCAAGAGTAGACAGTCTTGGTGTGGGGCTGGCCACTAGCTGGTTCAGGAGCGTTCTTGGCTTGGCAGCCATTCACTTGAATAAAGTGATCGCGGAGAGCACGGCCCTTAGCGATATCGACAACGCTGTCGTAAACGCCATGGGTGGCCCAGAAGGCAACAGGCTTGGGGGTGCCGTCGCAAGGTCCCAATTGACCACCAGCGTACAAAGCAACGCCACGGAACTTGTCAGGGCGGCTGCAGGCCAACGTGTAGCTGAAGGCAGCACCGTAGCTAAAACCAGTCGAGAAGACTTGAGTCGTGTCGACGCAGAGACTGTTTTCCATCTTCTCCAGAATGGCATCGATCAACTTGACATCTTCGCCGCCGGTGTTGCCCCAGCCTTGGTTGAGACCATTGGGAGAGACAAAGATGGCCGATTCCTTGGCTTGGGCTTGGAGACCGTAATAGCCGCCTTCAATCGCTGCAGCATCGTTCATGCTGCCGCCGTACCAGTGAAGGGCAAAGATGAGCTTGTAGCCGTTGTTGGGGTTGTAGTTTTGAGGCACGCGGACAATGTATTGGCGGTTCTTGCCGTTCACTTGGATTGAATAAGTGCCAGAAGAAATACCAGCAGCCTTGCCACAGCCAGCAGACTTCTGGCCGCCGCTGGAAGGAGGGCTTGGAGCAGTAGTCGATGGAGCCGACGTTGGAGTAGATGGTTTGGAGGTTGGAACAACCGTTGGGTTGGACGATGGAGGGCTAGGTGGCTGGACGTCGATGGCGTTGGCGCAGCAACACCTGGAACGCATTGCGAGAACCAGGCGTTTTGAGCGCTGCAGATGTAGCCTTGGACGCACGTCGTTGGTCCAGTGAAGCCTTGTCCGCCGCATTGGGCCCAGGCTCCGGCAGTTTGAGCGTTGGCGAACTCAACCACGGACGCGGCGGCGACGATAGCAGAGGCAATGGCGAGCTTCATTTGCAACTTGAGCTACAATGAGCAAATTGACGAATACAGCTTCGGCCGCTGCCAGGGCTCCTGGCAGCCACTTGCTCGTCATCGTGTTCTGAGCACCTGAGATCGAACTCCCAGTCCTTTCCTCCTGTTTTCCACGAACGACAAGTCCAAATGAGTAATGTATTGTCTGGTCAATTCGAATACACCCCGGAGTCGTAAAGTGCAGTCCTGTATAAATAAATACGTGAATTAATTTCGAGTAGATTATGATAAACCTCTATAAATGAATGTATCTATAAATAGATCTTTTCCACCAATCCAAAGACAGTAAATCTTGATATGAACGATTACTCCGGCGTCGTTTTGGGCGCAAACAAATCCGATGCTGTTTGTCATCGAGATATAAACCAACTCGATGCCAAGGAAAGACATTGAAATAGCGGAAACGGAAGTACAGAGACCACCGCAGTTTATCCTCCAACTCATTTTTGCCTCTTTGGTCGAAACTTGCATCGATTTGTTCAATTTGTCAAAGGTTAAGTGTCGAGAAATCCTCACACCCATGCAACAATGCCCTCATGTGGAAAAGTAATAGCATGACCAACTTAGAAGGGGTCGAGGGGCCTATGTGTATTGAATCCCGATCAAAACAATGTTATAGACAACGAAAATAGCTTTGACTGGATAACTAACGAGTAGACTCCAGAGATATCAAAAAACCACATTACGAGAATTGAGAGAAGAATGACCAGACCTCAGCAGGAGCCCAGCTCTTCGACTGACCAGGATCCTTAGGGTCAGCGACGTGGCCACCAGAGTGGGCGTAGTACAGTACCTGACGGGGTAACCAGCCTGGCAAGAGTAGACAGTCTTGATGTGGGCTTGGCCGTTCGATGGTTCGGAGGCGGTCTTTGCTTGGCAGCCGTTGACCTTCACATAGTGATCGCGGACAGCTCGGCCTGACGAGATGGGGACAGCGCTGTCGCCAATGCCGTGAGTCGACCAGAAAGCAATCGGCTTGGAGTTGCTGCAGCCACCACCACCAGCGTACAATGCAACAGCGCGGAACTTGTCAGGACGTTCACACGCCAGCGTGGCGCTGAAAGCAGCTCCGTAGCTGAAACCAGTCGCAAACACTTGAGTCGTGTCCACGCAGAGGCTCGAGTTGATCTTGTCCAAAATGGGACGAGCTTGACATCTTCACCACCGGCGTTGGCCCAGCCTTGGTTGAGACCGTTGGGAGAGACAAAGATGGTCGACTCCTTGGCGAGCGCCTGAAGGCCGTAGTAACCACCTTCGATGGCCGCAGCGTCGTTCATGCTGCCGCCGTACCAGTGAAGAGCAAAGACGAGTTTATAGCCGGTGTTGGGGTTGTAGTTTTGGGGCACACGGACAATGTACTGACGATTCTTGCCGTTGACTTGGATGGAGAACGTTCCGGAGGTGATACCAGCCGCCTTGCCACAGCCTGGAGACTTGCTTCCGCCGTTGGAAGGAGGAGCTGACGAGCTTGGAGGAGCCGAGCTTGGAGTAGATGGCTTGGTAGTTGGAGCCGTCGTTGGGTTGGACGATGGCGGAGGGTTGTTGGATCCAGGAATACATTGCGAGTAGTAGTCGTTCTGCTTGTTGCAGACAGCTCCAGCAGCGCAGGTAGTCGAGCCAGTGTAGCCTTGGCCACCGCATTGGCCCCACAGAGCCACTTGGCCTTGGACAAGCGCAGCAGACGACAGAATCGCAGCGAGAACTCCAGCAATCTTCATCTTGATCAAGTGTTTACGACAGTGGAAATTGGAAAATGCAGCGATGCTGGTCGTACGCTGCTTGGTTATCGACCAACGACACAACGAACGCCGTCTTCAATTTAGAATACAATTCCTTTGGTCTCTATCCTTTTCCACTCGTTCCTTGCTTCAGATACTGCCAAGAGCATTCTCCATGGTGGAAGATTCGTTTTAGGGGACAGTCTGGATGGAAAGGGGACAAACAACGCCGCAATGACGAGCTGCTTGGGGTCAACTTTCTGTCGTCAGAGTCGACAATCGCTTGAACTTGGGAACGGATCAGTGGTTGGGACAAAACTGTAACACTGTCTGCAGAGGACGGACTACTATGACGCAGCCAGGTACACCTCTCGTTCCTTTCATCCTTCGCTCAAGAAAACATTCTACGCACCTACAACAAGCAGCTCCCCGTCGTAGAGTAACATTCCCCCCCTTCGAGCTGTTATTGCCCCCCCCCGTCGACGTTGGGGGCAAGGGGGGAACGCTCAACTATCTCGAATTCACAATCGACGTTGGATTTAACATTAACAGAGCGATGCAATTTAAGAGAGTTGGGAGAAGAACGACCAGACTTCAGCAGGAGCCCAGCTTTGAGATTGACCAGGGTCCTTGGGGTCAGCGACGTGGCCGCCTTCATTGCCGTAGTACCAAACGGTGTAGCCGGCCTTGCAAGAGTAGACAGTCTTGGTGTGGGGCTGGCCGCTAGTTGGTTCTGGGGCGTTCTTGGCTTGGCAGCCATTCACTTGGACGAAATGGTCTCGAAGGGCACGACCTTTTGCGATATCGACAACTCTGTCGTAAACGCCATGGGTGGCCCAGAAGGCAACAGGCTTGGGGGTGCCGTCGCAAGGTCCCAATTGACCACCAGCGTACAAAGCAACGCCACGGAACTTGTCAGGACGGTAGCAAGCCAACGTGTAGCAAAAAGCAGCTCCATAGCTGAACCCAGTGGCGAAAACTTGCGTGGTGTCCACGCTGAGGTTGGAGCTCACTTTGTCCAAAATGGTGTCGATCAACGTGACGTCCTCGCCGCCGGTGTTGCCCCAGCCTTGGTTGAGACCATTGGGAGAGACAAAGATGGCCGATTCCTTGGCTTGAGCTTGGAGGCCGTAATAGCCGCCTTCAATGGCCGCTGCATCTTGCATGCTGCCGCCGTACCAGTGAAGGGTAAAGATGAGCTTGTAGCCGTTGCTTGGATTGTAGTTTTGAGGCACGCGGAGGATATATTGGCGGCTCTTGCCGTTGACCGTGAGGGTGTAGGTTCCCGACGTGATCCCAGCGGGTTTGCCACAACCCGACGACTTGTTTCCACCGTTAGAAGGAGGAGTCGACGAGCTGGGAGAAGCTGAGCTTGGAGTAGATGGCTCGGTAGTTGGAGCCGTCGTTGGGTTGGATGAAGGCACGTTGGCCGATGGAATACATTGGGAGTAGTAGTCGTTTTGCTTGTTGCAGACAGCTCCAGCAGCGCAGGTAGTCGAGCCAGTGTAGCCAGTACCCCCGCATTGGCCCCACAGAGCCACTTGGCCTTGGACAAGCGCAGCAGACGACACAATCGCAGCAAGAACTCCAGCAACCTTCATGGTAGTAAAGTGTGTTGAACAAAGCCAATTTGAAAATGGATTTCTACTCAAAGAGTTGGCCTGGACCAGGCACCATTCTGAAGCGCAGTCGGTTGTATTCCTGAGCAATTTCAATCGTATGCAGCCTCCTTATCGTCCGACGACGTCGCCACAGATGCAACACGTTTCCAAGCGGTCAAACCTCGATTTCACGTCGAGTGAGTGTAACCTTAACTGCGTAATAACAATAACAATAATCGATTTCACGTGTATCAACTTGTCAAAATTAATATACTGTATCAATTTATATTTAACTGTCATATTGATTTATACAGTTAAGTTATGTGGATTCCAACTCGATCAATTCTTTGCCTGGTGTTTTAGTAAAGCTCTGATCTGCAGAGCCTGTTGACGCACTGTCAGCTTGCGACGGGTCTTCCAGCGCCACGCATCGCGCTATGGTCAAAGCTCATCTGGATGAAGTTGGATCAAGGTGGAGGTTGAAAGGACAAGCTTGTGTAACGTTAAGAAGATGGAGATTTGCGTTGTAGTTGGCCTTAACATACCCCATGTGGGCAACCCAATTTGAGGCAATAGCCAGCTCACAAAACAGTACCCTGTTGGTATGACTGACGTGTCAAAATTGTCCCTCGAGGGCTGAAAAGGTTCGAGTAACGTACCGAATCCAACAACAATGACTCAAGCCAATGAGTTAAACTCGACTTGAATCAGCAGAGCGTCGTTGATCGGCAACAGGGAAATCATCAAAGTGGAATTGCTGATCTTTGCCATGCCCATCTTGGTCTGTGACGGCTTCATCTGAGCTTAATTGAACTTGCAAATTCGCATTGTTCAACACACTTGACTACCATGAAGGTTTCTGGAGTTCTTGCTGCGATTATGTGCTGGAAGCGCCTGCAACAAGCAAAACGACGACTAATCCCAGAGTATTCCATCGTCGAATGTGCCATTACGATCCACGTGACGGAAATTGACGTTGACACCTCCGACTTCCAAGAACTAGCCCGAATTTTGTCGTGTGAGGCGTGACTGACCGCGACTCATGGCGTCCTGGTACCACACCTCTTCTGTTCGATTCCTACTTACAGAAGGAACCAGCGTTCAACTGTTGCTACGATGCCATTAAGAAAGGTCACTTGACAGTTTAAGCTGGAATACCTCGAACGGTTTCGAAGTCAAGACGATGGTACCATTGGATTGGATGTTGAGATCTATTTTTAGATTTGAAGTATTACAATATAGAGGTTCTTGATTTTGAACTTGAACACCATTTGATGCTTTGGACGACCAGAGGCGTAGAAATGTAAGTGGAATTCCCAGACCATCGCCACGCTTGTCTTGGTTTGTGAGACTTGATCCAAGCTAGAATCAGCTGTCTGGTCGTCGCAAAGTATCAAGTATTAACGGGAACATCTTGATGACGGAACAAGCACAATGACTGACTTGTTTCGCTGTTCTTCAACCGTCGACGAACTGTCAGTATGCCTAGGCTCCACTAGACCCCACCTACAGCCTAGGAAGCACTTGAATTTATTCGATTCATATTTTCACGTGTTTGAAATGTCATTTATTCTAGCCACACCCTGTGCTCCTAGGCACTACTCTGTGGCCGCTTACTGTGCCGTGCTGCTGCTGCTGTGGTCGCTTGTGTGCCGTGTCGTCGATGTACACGTCGCCGCCAATGCTGTAAACACGGGACAAGAGGATTGTGCCCGGCGCACAAGCTGCCATGAAGACCAAGTAGAGGAAAGCAAAGTCGACGGAGAAGGCGCATTCTCGAATGCAGAGGTTCTTGATCTTGTTGTGGTAGAGAATTTCCGCCTCGCCAAGCTCTTGCTCTCGGTAATCAAAGACACTGACGTAATTGTCTTGTTGAATGTCTCCCAAGACGGCACTTACTCGCTCAGCGCTGTCGGTACTTAGACCAATGTGGCTGGTCAAACTTTGCTTTGGAGGATCGGTCACTTTGATTCCGTGCGGATTTCGACCACCAACCACGTAGTTTGGTGGTGGAGTCCGAAGCACAAACGCAGAGAGGAGCAAGCCAAAGCACAGGACGGCGCCATGCACGAGGACCTCACCCGCCAAGTTTGGGACAGCACCGTGGGCTACAAGCTCCTCGACAACGAGAAAATGCCCAGAGTACGATGCCTCGTGCAGTGGACTATAGCCACTCTAATCAAATTAGTTCTTTTGGATGCATTGACGATTTTACCGAGTTTATCGCGGTAACACTTGCACCATGAGCAAGTAGTGCCTTGACAATTTTCAAGTGGCCATAAGAGGAAGCTAAATGTAGCGGTGTATTGCCAAACTATGCTCTTCATCTTTGTCCAATTTGTGTGCCTGTATCTCTAAAGAGTTTGACTCATCCCTGATCCCAAATGCAGATTTCGACTGTCATTGTTGCCATTCCATAGTATTGCTCCGCTTGCCCAAGGCCAAGTGGCTGCCTGACGTCAATGCCATTGTCTTCGCTGTAAAGAGTCAATTTCAGTATATGAAATGGACGATACTTGGTGAGATTATGGTGGAACGGTCAAAAAACTATATTATAGTCTTTCGACCAGTAGATTGTGTACTTGACGAGGAGTACATTGCACTTCCAACAGCCAGGCTATGGCACAACAACCATTGAAGCGCCTTAACTATTCTAGTGATTGAAACCCAAAATCACAAGCCATTGATGATGTAAACCACCTTGAACACATGACACCTTGAATGAAGATGTCTGTGGAGGTGGTTAAAATATGAAACCTGTTATGATCTAAAATACACCAGAATTGGGCTCTCAAATCGTCTTACCGTTGAGTTAGTTTACTCGTCTTCGTGTCAAGTTGTTTTACAGCGACTACGGCTAAAAATTCGCAATCTAACTGCATTCCAATGCTTTCAAGTTGTGCGAGCTTATGACCAAGCCAATAAATTCAAATTTTGAAGCGTGTTTTGTTTGGGCATGACTAACATTGACTCGTCAAGTCGACTCTTAATTATTTTACGCGAAATTCAAGACAAAGCCGCTATTCATTGCTTGCTATGACATCATTCACAAGGGTCAAACTTCACCTTAATGTTTTATGTCATTGATTGGACATTAAAATCTATTTCTAGATTGGTACCATATCGACAAAACAGGGACATTGGCTTGATCCTCATCGAGCACCCTTAGCCAGAATAAATTCCACAGCACATGCTGGGTGCAGTTTACATTAAAACCTGACCAAGTTCTCGTTTGCGCACGCTCTATCTCTGCACAAAGTCCAAGTCTGTACTTGGTGGTTTCAAAGATTGCTTGTTGTGCGGTGCAACAACAGCGACGTAACATTCGTTGCCGCTGCTTGGGGTTACACTCAATTAAAATACAAATATGCAGCCAAGACTGGCCATGTTCTCGGTAGCGGAGGGGGAGAAAACTCAGCTGGAATTCTCATTGATACGGTGGAGGTGAAACAACACTGCAATCGTACTACGGTGCAAATAAACTGTGACAAAGACGTCAGATAGCCTCATCTGTTGTCGTAGTGCATGGCTATCTTATAAAAGAGCTGCTTCGCTCGCTCTTTTCGATAAGCGACAGGGATCCATCGACTGTCGGCTTGACTCTACAGCACTCACAATACGCAACAGTAACACCCTCAACCCAATGCGTAAACTATGGCGACACTCTGTGGCCTACTCTCTGGATTATATTGTAGCGTTATGGTATTACAATATTCCAGCCGAGATTTCCTTTGTAAATAACACGACGAGAAATCAGACAACGCTCCAGTCACAATGTGAAGTAGGGCCAGAAAGCGTCTCAAGCACTCAGAACAAGCTAATTCTGATGTTTCTCTCAGGATAACAACGACAGGCGACTTTGAGCGTACCCATGATTGAGATTTTCCTGCGTTTCCAAGATTGTATGATTGCAGCAGTTTCAGAACGTTATTGTAAGTGTATGTTTAAAGAGCCACTGTGGTTACATTTGAGCTTGTGGACGCTTTGACCATCCACATCTTGGTAGAAAAGCTTTGTCCACCACAAGTAGGACTATGGAGCTTGTTTCCACAAAATTCAATCAAACCTCTGAAATTTAATAAATTATAGAACTGAAAGGAGGCCGTGTTTGCTGCTTAACAGTAAACAAGACTGTAGCAGCTTTATGAAGCGCCAAGATTAAGCACAACGAATGAAAAGCAGCTCGTGAACTAGGTAGCCTTCTGGGTAACGAATTTATGCGCCTACATATAAATATAGCATTCCGTCAGATTTTTGATCTATAACTATTCTATTTTATTGAGTAAATCCCTGTCTTGCAGCTAATGCATTTTTCACAAATTAAATTCACGCTCTTCGTCTCGAAACGGTATTTAAGTACTTTAGAAGGATAAGCCATGCCTTTCAGCCTGGGATCACTTTGACACGCAGCAAAAAAGGCAAAAAGAGCGATATCTAATGTTAACTGTATAATTTTATGACCTCTATAATAACATAGTTTATTTGTTTTATTTAATATTCTACAATTTGGAGTAATCTGCATTCCAACTGGTGTTAGGTAGATTCCAGGCCCATGGAGAGTAATGCCGCATGGTCTGTCGTCTATTCATTGAAATGCAAGGTAGAAAACGTCATGGCCTGCAGCCGAATCCATCTGATCCGATGCACCTTGAAGGTTTTACCCCGTCCAGCAACTCTCAGAACGACATCCAATACGTGCAACCTTAGTTCGACATTTCATTTTCCAATTTGCTGTCTACCATGAAGATTGCTGGTGTTCTTGCTGCCGTTGCTTCGTCTGCTGCTCTCGTCCAAGGCCAAGTGGCTCTGTGGGGCCAATGCGGGGGCCAAGGCTACACTGGCTCGACCACCTGCGCTGCTGGCGCAGTCTGCAACAAGCAAAACGAATACTACTCCCAATGTGTTCCTGGATCCAACGTTCCTTCGTCCAACCCAACGACGGCTACGCCATCCACCCCTAGCTCAGCTCCTCCTAGCTCCTCCAGCCCTCCTAGCTCGTCCAGTCCTCCTTCCAGCGGTGGCAACAAGTCTGCTGGTTGTGGCAAGGCTGCTGGTATTACCTCTGGTACTTACACCATCCAAGTCAACGGCAAGAGTCGCCAATACATTGTTCGTGTGCCTCAAAACTACAACCCCAACAACGGCTACAAGCTTATCTTCGCCCTCCACTGGCTCAACGGAAGCATGCAAGATGCCGTTGCCATCGAAGGCGGTTACTATGGTCTCCAAGCCCTCGCCAAGGAATCAGCTATCTTGTCGCCCCCAATGATCTCAACAAGGGCTGGGGCAATTCTGGCGGCGAAGATGTTCTCTTGATGGACGCCATTTTGGACAAGATCAACAGCAACCTCTGTGTCGACACCAAGCAAGTCTTCTCTACGGGCTTTAGCTACGGTGCTGGTATGAGCTATGCTCTTGCTTGCGCACGCCCTGAGAAGTTCCGCGCCGTTGCTTTGTACGCTGGTGCTCAATTGAGTGGTTGCGCTGGTGGCACCAAGCCCGTTGCCTTCTGGTCAACCCACGGTGTCCACGACAGCGTTCTCCCCATCGCCAATGGCCGTTCTCTCCGCGACCACTTCTTGCAAGTGAATGGCTGCCAAGCCAAGACTGCTCCTGAACCAGCCAACGGCCAACCCCACACCAAGACTGTCTACACTTGCAGTGCTGGCTACCCTGTTCAATTCTACGCCCACACTGGTGACCCCAAGGACCCTGGTCAATCCACGAGCTGGGCTCCAGCTGAAGTCTGGGCTTTCTTCTCTCAATTCTCGTAAATGTCTGCTTTCTGTCGTGCGATCTCAATTGCTGACTGAAGAGCTAAGCATTTGAATCGCTCTGTTCGTTGTTTGTAAACCTATCAATACAATATCGATGTTTCATTTGAAAGATATCAAAGGGGAAACATCTCGGCTTGTAGGCCAGATCTTTCAAGAAGAAAATTCTACAAATAGAATGGAGTAGCCAATCCGATGACAGCATTTTCTCATTATATAGCCCAAGCACAACACTGTAGCGTTGCCGCGTTGGGCATGCTCTCATACTACATCCGTATGCGGCTTCCGCCAAGGCTTTGACATTCATAATAGTTTCTGCCGGGCCATACCAATTGTCATTTCCGCTGTTGCACCAGGTCGCCCTAGACCCGTCAGAGGGGTGTAGGTTGTAACCCCGTGAAAGCTGTCACTGGGGCGGCACCACCCAGACGCGGTGCAGGGTGTTGGTTAGTATGGATTGCACAAGTGGCAGTAAAATCGGCTAATTCATCGCCTTAAGCCGCGTTTCGCAACAGAGGACTTTAATTGCTCGCACAATCAACCTGTTGACCACGGCCGTTTGCCCAAGGGCAATGGTAAAGCAAATCTGGAGAAAACATCATATTTTGTCCGGATAATGCAAAAATAGTATCCGAAAAACCGAAGTTTGTGAAGAGAAATAGAATAACTTTGACGCGGTGGAGATGCTCTACGGTAAGCTTATCTCCGCATTTCACATGATTCAGCTGTGGTGAGATTAAAATTATAATAAAAACCAAAATCGATTATTTTATAAAATTATTCCTCATCACACTGAACTAAGCGGTTGATGCCGCTCAACCAACGATGTTCTTTGATCTTCGCGACTGAGTTCATCATCCTCTCTGGCAGAGTGTTTGCAGGAAATACCAAAATCGATGTCGGGCAGGTCAGCTACATTCAGAACCTTATCCAAAATAGTTCGTTGAATTTCACCTTAATCAACCAATAAAGCACATTGTCGACATTTTTTTATTGAGGTCTAATTGGCGAAAACGTACATTAAAAGCTGTTTGATTGGGTATAATTTTGGCCATCATGTATTTTTTCATTATTTTATTTAAAAAAATGGTTGTTTTCTTATCTCCGCACTCAACGTTCCAACCCTGTTCTGGTATTGCGGAGATAGGCCAGAGGTTGCTGTAAGGGTAAATCTCACGATCGTGCCACCGCACCATACTTTATCACGATCGAGCCATTCGCGTGACAACTTTGACTGAATCGTGCCACAAGATACAATTGGTTGATGATTAACCAATGACACGTGATACCTTGTGAAACGTCCCAAACATGTCTTTGACAATGAAAATTAAATAGTGTGGAACGATTTAAATAGTATAAACATCGATGATAAAGTTTGTTTTGTGAAGATGAATGAATACCCAAGATTTGGAGAAGTGAGACTTCTTAGTGAAAATATACTATATCAAAAGCGAAATGATATCAAAAGTGATATTTCATTTGGAATGTCATGATTGACTTGCTGGGATCGATCGACGGGATTCCATTGCCTGCAAGACCATCTACCCTACTTGTTACATCAAGAACATTATGAAACAAATGTATTATCACTATTAATGGTCCGCTGTCGCTTGCGTGAGGATTCATTCTGAGTCATTTGTTGCTTGAGCTTCTGTGGTGGTTGTCTGCCTCTGTGCATTGCATCCGAGTCCTCGTCATTGTAGTCGCTTTCCTAGTAGTCGCTGTGTTCTTCATATTCTGATGTGGATGACACTAAAGTAAAAACCACGGTGCCATCGTCCAAGGTGTAAGGTCGAACTCTTTTGGTCGGCTTGACAAACTTAGGTGGTGGGGTTTTGGCTTCTTGCTTGCCCTCCATGACTTTACCTTTAGCTTTGCCTCAGAAAGGTGACCGCTTTTCTCGCAAGATTCGTCCCCTTCGTCGTTTTCTCTTCCTTGTTTCTTGCGTCACGCTACGTGGGTCGATATCTTACAAGTCAAGGTGCGATTTCGAAGATCACCCTTTGTCGGCAACTACGTGGCGGAATCCTAACGACAAAGTTATCACGCCTCACCCCGAAGTCACCAAAGCAAACAGCATGAAACGCGTTGCATTTCGCTGCTCTCACTGCCCTCCCTTCGGTTTGTGTTCCACCGAGGAAGCCAGTGCCTGTGACGCTGGTCCCCAACGTTTGAGTAAGATGACATTTGTGTACATTTCATGGATCCTGTCCTTGACATACGAATTAGATGGCATATGGGTCGTGGTTAATCTAGACGGGTGAAGTTTGCTGTACGCTGTCAGTCTCTGAACAGTCCCGGTCTTGTATGTCCTTCACCTTGGGTTCGTCGCATCAATCCAGGCACTACAATACAATAGGGGGAGTCGTACATCTCACCTTACAAGTCGTTATGCTTCTTGTGCTCGAACTGTTAAAGACTCCACTGTCTCATTTGAAGAAGGAAACCTTGCGGCAGTCTTGTGTTGGTTTGTCGTCCACGTCAAAGTCGACGCTGTCGATGCGGAACCCATTCTCGACAGAACGAGCACGGTTGCCGTCGAAGATGCGGAATGAGACAAGGTATGGCGCTTCACTTAAGCTCTCACAATACCACTAGTATGGTTTTAACCCATAACATGCATGTATTTTGGTTTTAGCCAATAGTTTGAAATGACGACACTATTACGAAACAAAAGTGTTTTAATGTGATCAGTACAGTGTATTTTATTCAAGTGATAACTTGTAATACCTTATCCAAATTGGAATGTTCTGTATAAGTTGATATAGTTGTTCTATCACGAGTTACTGTATAAGTTGATAAAGTTGTTTTATAAAGGTTTTGTAAGATTCATTGTCAGAGAGGTTACGCTCCTTCAGTTTTGAACAGTCACTTTCGACTCTGCGGTTGACATGATGATAAACTTGCTTGACGTACATGGTGTGGCTGATCTTACCCTTGGCATGTCCATGGAAACAGCTGAAAAATTGAAATTCTTTATCCAGGATGTTGCCTTGAATGATGGAAAGACAGTCAAAATCTCTGAACGGAATGGAAACAAAGTTGTATTTGTTAGCAGCAGCCCGACCGCATGCTCATGGAGTGTGATGGTTAAACGTCGTCGATTGAAGGACAAACCTCTTTTCTATTTTGTTGCAAGTATGGACCCTATCCACTCGTTTACGTGTTCATCAATTTTGAATCCCACCGAACGTCAAATGTCCCTATTGCCCAGTTTTTTCGGTTTGACGAAGTCAAATACAACAATTTCTAGACGAGATTTGGTGTCTTCTGTCCAATTGCTCGACAATGTTTTACTGGAAAATCGTCGAGCTGGAGTTTATCGTGCAAAAGATTTAGCAATTGAACGTGTTATTGACCCCCCAAACCTTGGGTTCGCAAAAATTCCCTCATTGCTCTTGAAATTTTTTGAGCTTAATCCGGGATCCAGAGTTGACCTAGAACTTGATACCCAAGATCGATTTTACAGGGCGTTCTTTTGTGCTTCTGCTTTCTCCAGTTGTCAAAGATTCAATCTTAAAGTGTTAGGATGTAATGGCGCACACTTCAAATCTCAAGAATACAATGGTATTACATTGAACCTTGTTGGCAAAGATGGAAATGGAAAGAATGTATTGTTGGCATTAGCTATTGTTCCTAAGGAGACTACCGACAACTTTACTTGGTTTTTTACTAACTGCTTGAATGCTGGCTTGAACTTGACAGAGTCTTGTTTATTTGTTGACCGTGGAAAATCTCTTGGAGCCGCCGAGGCGCTCAAGCAAAGTGGCTTCTTGATTTGTTTAAAGTTTTGTACACGGCATATACTTGGAAACGTTAAAGCAAAATTTGGTTTGCATGGCCAAGTGTTTGAAAATCATATTTGGCGTCTTCAAGCTAGTGAAAACCAGACGCAATATGAAGGGTGTATGAATGCAATACGTGAAAGATATGGAGTTATGGTTGAGGGGTATCTTCGTGATATCCCACCAATACATTGGATTTTGTTTGCCAACCTTAATAGTGCACATGGTCATCCTCAGCAGCGGCAACTTTATGGATGTAGGACAACAAATTTCGTGGAATCGGACAATAGTCAGAATTCGAGAAACAAGATGCGATGGTCTAATCATCTACATGCATTATTCATAGCAATGGACGAAGCAGCAAAAGCTTTATCAAAGAGAAGGGCAAATTCCAAAATGTGGATTGAACAAAATCGAAGAGTAACACCCTATGCTACAGAAATGTTTGAAAACGAGAAGCGCTTTGCTCAAATGTATGAATGTATAGATGGCGGTGGTGATGTCTATTTTGTATTTCATGTTTCAACTCCCACGAAGAAGCGGGGAGTTTGTATGCTTGACTTGTCTTGTAGTTGCGCATATCGTGATCAGCATGGTTTACCCTGTCGGCACCTCATTCGTACTCTAATTGCCAGAAATGAAATGCACAGAATATTTGACGCGTACGAATATGTTTACACAGTTGATGCATATTCCACGGCATATTTGGACACTCGTATTGAAATTCCCATTGACAGCGATCTTACTCTTGATTTACGAGTCAAGACACCACAGATATATAGGCAGTTTGGGCGTCCTATCAGCAGAAGAATTGCTAGTCGGGGGGAAGAAGATAGACAACGAACTTATAAATGCCGAAAATGTGGTGAACATGGCCACAATCGCGTAAGCTGCAAACGTCATTCAAGACGTGATGTCGAAATTGAACATGCGATTCCGTGTGGTCAAAGTTTTCCTGGCTTCAATTCCCCATTACAGTACAGCAGAATGACAATTGAAGAAATTATGGCCGAGCCCGACGAGAACAGTAGTGATGACACTCAAGATTCCATGTAACCATGATGATAATAAACCACAGTGGTGTTCTTTACGATTCACGTAGCGAGAATTAAATCGTATCAGCCAATTGTTTCTAGTGGCACGAAGTCGATCAAAGTTGAATCAAGAATGGCACTGTCTTGAGAAACAATGGGTGCGGTGGCACGATCGTGAGATTTACCCTTGCTGTAACACTGGGATAAATTCAAAAATTAGGGAAACTGTATAAAAATTTCATAATGCAATGTTATTTTTCACAAATATCATTTATCAAGGGTAACGACAACACGATAACAAACCAATTTTCCCAGCATTTCTCGCCCATTTTCCAATTATCATTGTCAAAACCACTCGCCCAGGATGAAGATCGCAGGAGTTCTTGCTGCGATTGTGTCGTCTGCTGCGCTTTTCGAACGCCAAGTGGCTCTGTGGGGCCAATGCGGTGGTATTGGCTACACTGGATCGACTACTTGTGCTACTGGCGCTGCACGCAAAGCGAATACTACTCGCAATGCATTCCATCGTCCAACCCAACGACGGCCCCGTCGAATGCTCCTACGACCAAGCCCTCCACCCCCAGCTCAGCCCCTCCTAGCTCCTCGAGCCCTCCTTCCAGTGGTGGAAGCAAGTCTCCAGGCTGTGGCAAGGCTGCTGGCATCTCGTCTGGTACATTTTCCATCACAGTCAACGGCAAGAACCGCCAATACATTGTCCGCGTGCCGCAAAACTACAACCCAAGCAATGGCTACAAGCTCATCTTTGCCCTTCACTGGCTTGGTGGTAACATGCAAGCTGCCCAATCTATCGAAGGCGGCTACTATGGTCTCCAAGCCCTGGCCAAGGAATTGGCCATCTTTGTCGCTCCTGATGGTCTCTCTCAATCAAGGCTGGGCTAACACCGACGGAGAAGATATTCTCTTGATGGATGCCATTTTGGGCAAGATCAACAACAACCTCTGTGTTGACACGACTCAAGTTTTCGCCACTGGTTTCAGCTACGGCGCTGGCATGAGCTATGCTATCGCTTGCGCTCGCCCTGACAAGTTCCGCGCCGTCGCTTTGTACGCCGGTGTAGGGATCCCCACGGCTCGGTTCGGAGCCGGAGCCGAGCCGAACCGAGAGAAACCGCATCGGCTTGGTTTCAAATTCTCCTGATCGGCTCCAAACCGAGCCGAGCCGAGTTGAGTTAAGCCGAGTCGAACCGATCAAAGCCGATGAGCCGATTGTAACCATTTTGATAAATATTGCCCCATTATGCTTAATACGTGATGCGATCGTCTCAGAACTACTTGTTAAGAATGTTAGGTCTTAATTTAGTCGAAAATTCAGTGTTAGGTTCTTTGACACTCAAGGAAATGCACTTGAAGTGACCGCCATCTTGGTCCATCGGCTAGCCACGGCTTGAGTCGGCTCGGTTCGGCTTGACCAGGCTCAAAAACCGGTCGGCTTGGTTCCACATTTTCGAAATCGGCTTCGAGCCGAACCGAGCTGAGCCGAGCCGTGGGGATCCCTACGCCGGTGCTCAATTGAGTGGCTGCGCTGGTGGCACCAAGCCAATTGCCTTCTGGTCAACCCACGGCATCTACGACAGCGTTCTCCCGATCGCCAACGGCCGTGCTCTCCGCGACCACTTCTTGCAAGTGAACGGTTGCCAAGCCAAGAACGCCCCTGAACATACGAGCGGCCAACCCCACACCAAGACTGTCTACACGTGCAATGCTGACTATCCAGTTTGGTATTACGGCCACAATGGCGGCCATGTTGCCGACCCCCAAGACCCTGGTCAGTCCACGAGCTGGGCTCCTGCTGAAGTCTGGTCCTTCTTCTCTCAATTCTCGTAAATGGCTCTACGTCTTGCAATCTCTAGAAAAATCTTCTAGCATCCCAATCACCATGTTTGTTGTTTATACATCGATCCATCCTTCTATTACATTGAGTTTTTCGTGTTCTACCAAGCTCCAGACTCTATCTTGGGGTAAACCTGCTGTATAAATGCAATATGCGGATTTGGAATCGAACGCTGTGGTGTACATCTTGATAGATAATTTGACAGTCTTTTAATTGACACAGGTGCCGCGACTGTGGCTATACTGGTTTGTATCCATGTGCTGGTCCTTGGCTGGCGTGAATTCATGCTTTCGGATCTCTCCAAAGATTTTGGGACGTAGCCATTTAGGCAGCCACGTGTTGATGGAACAAAGAAGCGGCACAACTTGATAAACCGACACCAAAGTCAACGGTAAATCGTCGACTGAGTTTGTTCGTTGGGCTGCTTTCTGCGAGGAAGAAACGAGTGGTCGTCGTGGGGTGAACACGGCATAGCCCAAAGTTACGACTGTACTTGGCTTGCAGTAGATTTTATTGCCAATTTTGACCATCCTCTCTTCGTCCAACGGCAATCCTGTGATCCAATTTGGCATGCCACAGCTCAGCAAGCAGCAATTTGTCCGAGTCCAGGCGAGATTCATGAGAAATACATTGCATCTTCGCTTTCGACGCACTTGATCGACGACAAGAAGCACGAAAATACAACTTGCGATGCTCGCGACAGTCAACGGAGCCATGAAACGCATGACAGACTCGAGCTTGCCGCCATGGCGAAATGCTCCGCTTGGCTGGACTTGGCCTGAAATCGTCAACCCCAGAGCTATGGGGGCGTCGCGAAAGTTGGTTTTTAGAGTCGATACTTGGCTCAGCCAGACTGGAACGACAACGAGAAGGTTGCCATTCATCAGAGCAATGGATGGGAATGTCATGACGTGGCTAAAAGGGCTCGGAATTCTCTGAACGATAAACAAAATAAAGTAGACGACGCAGATGTACGACGCTCCAACAAAGACCGCTGAGATGAACCAAAGTCCCCAGTTGGAGCCATCGGAGCCACGCAAGACGTCTGGGTAGATCCATGTCGTCATCGTTGCAATGAACCAGGAAAGAATGACAAACTTGCGGCGTTCCAGACCGGCGGACAAGTCGTACGTCATGACTGGTTTGTGGTGGAGAAACCCACGGAGGCCTTGAATGGTTAGGACGACGTCACCAGAGAGGATAAACCAAGGGAGAAAGGTTCCAACGACTTGGATGGCGAGCAGTTCACTGGCATTGTCGACTTGGTGTGCGTATTTCCACGTCCAGACCACAGTTCTCTTGGCTGTTTGGCCAATAGACCAGCCAGAGACGGTTGAATTGTGTCGATTTGTCACGTCGAGCGCAATGGGAGACGTCCAAAACGACACTTTGTAGCGATTTCCAAGCGGAATTGAATACTGCATGCTGTTCACTCCAACCGAATCCATCCACGATGATCCATTTGTTGCAATGAGGAATTGTTGGAGTGGAAACGTCTTGGGATCGCTCGACCGCAAGGAATCGTCAACTATCGATGGATTGGCGTCGGCTAGAAGGGTCAACATGTAAGCTCCGTTGGGAAATTCGTCTCGGACGGTCGTTTCAAGCATGGCGGTGCCGAAAATGTCGGCCGTGGACGAATTGAATGGTTGGCATGGTGGAAAACGAGCGTAGTCCGCTAAAAGGACCAGTGCGACTTGCCTTGACTTGGTTCTTCGTTGGATGCAAGTGGTTACCAAGAGCGATGCCGACGACGGCTGCCACTGTGTCGCGAGGATTTGGCCAACGGCCGTCCACGCAGGATCAGCGCTTGGACACGTTTGAGGGGCAAATCCCAAGCTATTCAATCTGCAGGTTTGGCCATCCGTTTCGATCGTGTGGTTGATGCCATCGACGTCTATTTCGTCGTTGGAGACGATGCCGAGACTGACCATGATAACGATAAAAGCAGTGATCCCCACGACGGAATTCAACGACACGAGGTTGATCACGATCCGACTCGCGGCTCTGGCTCGGTGGCGGCCATCAAGCAGTAAATTCCGCCCAGAGTACATGTACTTGGACGAGACGTTCGACATGGAACACTTGGCTGTAGACCACGGCCGACGCTTGGAACTCCAATGTGAATCTAAATGTTGTGGGCTTTGTAACCGCAAACTAATGTTAGAATCGACCGGAAACTCCTCGAACCAGCGATGTCCAGTGGGCTTGGCCGCTCCATCGCTCCATGCTGGTACTTCCCACACGACGGTCAATTCTAGCAGCTTGTCAAGTCGTAGACTGTCAAATGAAACGATTTCCCCCCACGGTGTCGGGTTTCGTGCAAAATCTAGAGGGTATTGTCATTTTCAACCAAATTTGTGATTTTGACCAAAATTCGAATTCATTTTCAAAATTTGATTTCATAATTCTGAAGTTGTGTGTATCAGTGTGTGTTTTGCGTGAGTCGGGTGGCTGATCGATTCTGATTGGCTTAATAACGTTAAATTTTATTTTTAACCAATCAGAGAAGCCCGTTCAATTCGGAATCGATCACAATTTTCAATCAAAAGCACAATAATACGTCAAGGAATTGCACAGTTAATGGCCGGCGTGAATGAATTACATCGTAGCACGCATCAAACGCTGGTTTCTTTTGCAAGTTGGAGTCGAACAACAAGGGCGTCGTGCCAGGACGCCACGAGTCGCGGTCGGTTACGCCCCACACGACAAACGCCTCGCACATTGGATTTTGCTGGCAGTTGGTCGCGACAGTATGGTACCATTGCGCTTGCTCCGTGAAATTCGACCCGCCGACGTCCATTTCCGTCACGTGGATCGTCACGCCAATGTCGGAATACTGCTTGAAAACGGCCGCCATGCCGCCCATTTGGTTTTGGGCGCCGGCTGTCATGGTCAAGTGCATTTGGAAACCCATACCATCGACCAAGTTTTGGGCCTTCAAGGACTTGACCAATTCGAAACATTGGTTGGCCTTGGCACCAGGAGTATCACAGCCGTAGTCATTGTAGAACAACTTGACGCCAGCAGGAGCGTACTTGCGAGCTAAAGTGAAGATCTTGGCGACGTAGTCAGGACCAATGACGTTGTAGAACACATCGTGCTTCAAGCCGTTGCCGCTGTCCGACACGGCTTCGTTCAAGACATCCCAGGCAATGATGGTGGGGTCGTTCAAGGCAGCGAACGTCTTTTGGATGCGGGTTTCAATCACTTGCAACAATTGTTGTCCGTTGAGCGACGAGCCAGAGCAACCAGTGGTGCCACCGCTTTGCTGAGAGCAGTAGAACGATGGCATTTGGTTGTGCCAGACCAAGCAGTGACCGCGCATCTTCATGCCGTGTTGCTTGGCATAAGCGATTTGGGCCAAAGAGGAAGTGAAGTCGAACACACCGCGGGAACGTTCGGTGGCATCCCACTTCATGCCGTTTTCAGATACCAACAAGTTGAAGTTGTCAGGGACAATCGTTCCGTAGCTGGATGGACGGTCAGTGGCGGAACCAAAGTAGATCTTGGATCCACCACTGGATGGTGGCGGAGGAGGAGCCGAGCTTGGGGTGGATGGCTTGGTGGTTGGGGCCGTCGATGGAGCCGACGTTGGGCCGGACGATGGAACGTTGGATCCAGGAATACATTGCGAGTAGTAGTCGTTTTGCTTGTTGCAGACCGCGCCAGCAGCGCAGGAAGTCGAGCCAGTGTAGCCAATACCACCGCATTGGCCCCAGACAGCCACTTGGGCTTGGACGGTCGCAACCAAAGCAGCAATTGTGAGCGCGATCTTCATGGCAGGATGGAAATTGAAAAATGAAGTGCATCCACACACGCGTTTGAAATCGGATGTCGTTTCAAAGTCGCTGGACGAGAAGGAAGACATTTCAAGACTCATCCGATCAGAAAGAACTGTTCGCATCTTCTTGTTGCATTTCCAAGTCGACGTCGACCATTTGACATTACTCTCAGTTTGCCTGGAATCTACCAAGCATACATTAGTTGGCCGACTGTAATCGTATTAAATATCAAAGGTTTTATTGATTTAAACAGTGTATTATTTGATAAGGTCCTGTGAAAGTGATACAATTGCGAGTTTGACTAGAGAGACTGTAGTGGTTAGTTGTAGAATAACAGACCACGAAGTTTTTTTACTTTCATTGATGACAAAGTTAAAGTGTAAGCTACAATAATGCTTTGAAGCAACTGTATTTGAATGGAAAGTTGGTTGTGAAATGCTCTTATGACAAATTTCCAATACAAAGTTAGTCTATACTGGTATACATTATATTTGCAAACGCTTATTATAGTCATAGCTAGCCTAATACTGGAGTAAACAGGCGACACCCAACTCCGACGATTAATTTATTAAACTGCAAGTGCACCATCAACGTAGGAATAAGGCCAACACAGTTGACCTTAACGTTATGATTTAAATTTTATGTCAAATAGTTGCGATCATTAATAGAGACGAAGATTATCAACGCCTTTTAGCCGTAACTTTCTAAAGAGTACCTTAATGCTTACTATAATAGTATGACGTTGCCGTGCTACCTAAACTAGTTTAGCATCCAGAAAATAGAGGTATAAAGTATCGCAGGTTTTGGTAATTTGTGGAACGACTTTCCAAAGTCCAACTGAGGACGGACCAACTTTACACACCAAGTTGTGTCGTCAAAGCGTCGACAGGTTCTTTGATACAAGAGTGGCCAGCCTGAGAAGACCATTTTGGTCTGACAGCGCTCGTAATCATGTAGTGATAAAGATGCCAAGTATACTGTCGTCCATATTATACTCGATAAGCATCATCGATTAAAGTCGCCTGTCGAAGTTGGAGCTTGAGATATATGGCATGATAAGCTTGTACTAAGAGCCCGAAGGTGGATAACTTCCGTCTCTTTTCTACAATGTGAATATAACTTGGTCCGATTTTATTCTCCTGAATTTGGCTTATCCTCAAAAGTAGATTCAAAAGCTGCGACATAATGTGTTGAAAATGCTTCGAAGTGTAAAGTCGGACTAAATGCATGCAGCCGCAGCAGTTTGCGTTTGAAAAGCGTGACTTTGTGTTGTGAATACTGTAAAGACTAGACAGTGGTGAATTATGTCGCTCATCGAAAGAGAATGCCAGTGAAGTTGCTTTCTTCCAGCTTGGACAACCTTATTCATTTTCACAGTGTAGGTTCCTGCTTAGTTCGGCAGTGGGACGCTCGCAGCTGTAGGTGACCCCGTCGTAATCCACCGCATTGCCAACTCGGTTCTCTCCGCATTCTTCAAAGTTCTGACGATATGAGCGTTCTCACCATCTCGGCTGCGTTGTTGGACGGACACCAGCTTGGGTTTATGTTGAATCCTGAACATTTATACTTGAGAATATGAAACAAGGCCGACCATTCAAAAACAGACTGCAGCAGCATCTTGAAAATGCTTGTGTCGATAGTCGTGGGTGATGTCAATAGAGTAATGAGGTCTTATTGTCGTCACCAGTTGAAGGACAGACAGTTGAAAGTGACCATTGTTACACATATAAAAATACCTCTGAAATGTTATAACCTTCTGCTTTGTAGGGTAGTCTATTACAATGCTATGTCCAGTGGGCATAGCATTAGATCCAAGCTAGCCCAGCATTATAGTTTACGAATAGTGCAAGCTTGGATTAACTGTAAACGTAGCAGCAAAAGTTTCCCTGTAGATTCATGACCCCCGTTGTACTCTATAAATTTATATCCAAATCTATAAATAGATTCCAATAGCCAATCAATGGATAACATCATACTTTCACGAGTTTTGAATTAGAAGGAAGACAAAAACACCCAGGGTATTCCCGCTTGGGTTATCTAGTGGCCCTTCTTGATGACGTCGTAGCAGGCGTTGAACGCTGGTTTCTTCTTGAGGTTCGAGTCGAACAACAAGGGCGTCGTGCCAGGACCCCACGAGTCGCGGTCGGTCACGCCCCACACGACAAACGCCTCGCACATTGGGTTTTGCTGGCAGTTGGTCGCCACTTTGCCGTACCATTGCGCTTGCAACGTAAAGTCGGACGAGCCAACGTCCATTTCCGTCACGTGGATCGTCACGCCAATGTCAGAATACCTCTTGAACAACGCGGCCTGGCCACCGATTTGGCTGTTTTCACCGTACTGCGTCGACAAGTGCATTTGGAAACTCATGCCATCGACCAAACCCTTGGCTTTCAAGTCGCTCACGAGCTTGAAACATTGGTTCGACTTGGCACCCGCAGCATCGCAGTTGTAGTCGTTGTAGAACAACTTGACACCAGGAGGAGTGTACTTGCGAGCCAAGGTGAAGATCTTGGCGACGTAGTCGGGGCCGATGGTGTTGTAGAACACATCGTGCTTCAAGCCACTGCCGTCGTCGGCGACAGCTTCGTTCAAGACATCCCAAGCAATGATTGTCGGGTCGTTCAAGGCAGCAAACGTCTTTTGCATGCGGGTTTCAATCACTTGCAAGAGTTGAGCCGAGGTCAATGTCGTGGCTGTGCATCCATTGTTGACAAAGTTGGAGCAGTAGAATCTTGGCATTTGGTTGTGCCAGACCAAGCAATGGCCGCGCATCTTCATGCCGTTCTGCTTGGCGTATGCAATGAGTTTGAGAAGTCAAAGACGCCCTTGGAGCGTTCATGGGCGTCCCATTTCATGCCGTTGCCAGCGACCAACAAGTTGAAATTGTCCGGAATGATCGTGCCGTACTTGGTCGGGGTGGCTTCGGCAGTGCCAAAGTAAATGGATGAAAAAGGTTTCGACGTTGGTGCGGTCGATGGCTTGGTGGTTGGAGCAGTTGATGGTGCAGTGGTTGGGCCAGTGGATGGCTTGGTCGTTGGCGCCGTCGTTGGGTTGGATGAAGGCACGTTGGCCGATGGAATACATTGCGAGTAGTAGTCATTTTGCTTGTTGCAGACAGCGCCAGCTGCGCAGGTAGTCGATCCAGTGTAGCCTTGGCCACCGCATTGGCCCCAGAGAGCCACTTGGCCTTGAACAAGCGCAGCAGACGATACAACGGCAGCAAGCACAGCAGCAATCTTCATTTTCTTGATGCGTTTACGACAAGGCCAATTGGCAAATGCGTCACAAACGACAGCGTTGTCATGAACCAGAGAGGACGGTCAAACCGAAATCAAAAGCTGAGCAAAGACAGTTGCAACAGAGCCATGCGTTCTTCTCGTCCAACGACATGAGATGCTTCAACTTGAAAGCCTCTGAGCATCTCGGTGGATAAGAAACGCCGTGTGGGTTCAACAAGTTGCGTTACTCGCTTTGGTAGATTATCAGGTTGGACAAAACTGTAAATCTGCCTGAGAGAGCATGTCAACTCATGCGCAGCCAGTCCCATCCATGTGGTTGTATGACTCCCTCTCGAACAACTGAACGGTTCTCGACATTTCAAGTCTCGTTGATGGTCAGGACTTGAAGATTATTTCGCCCGTCGGTTTTAACCGCCTCTAGTGGATGACAATCTCCTCGGATACGAACTTTAAAGCTCGACAAGCTGAGGAGAATTCAAATAGGTAGCAAGATAAATATAGACAAGCTCCAACTGCCAGCCATTCTCTACTTCGACAAAGCCCATGGGACCAACAAGTGGCACGTAACGCGTCCACCAGTCGACTCGCGCCAGCAGTTTGTGTGGGTGCAAACATGGAGGAAGCTGTCTCGTCGAGCGTGGAGCCTTGGCTTTGGTAGCTAAATGGATCGGTATGAAGATTTGAATCACATTTGTATTCACAGTGCTATAGACAACGAATATTCCAGCTACGTTACTGCTAACTACGTACTATTAATAGTACGCTACCAGCAACAGCAGTCGGATAAAGCTTACGAGAATTGAGAGAAGAAAGCCCAGACTTCAGCTGGAGCCCAGCTCGTGGATTGACCAGGGTCCTTGGGGTCAGCGACGTGGTCGCCAGTGTGGGCGTAGAATTGAACAGGGAAGCCAGCTTTGCACGTGTAGACAGTCTTGGTGTGCGGTTGGCCGTTGGCTGGTTCAGGAGCAGTCTTGGCTTGGCAGCCATTCACTTGCAAGAAGTGGTCGCGGAGAGAATGGCCATTGGCGATGGGGAGAACGCTGTCGTGGACACCGTGGGTTGACCAGAAGGCAACGGGCTTGGAACCACCAGCACAGCCACTCAATTGAGCACCAGCGTACAACGCAACGGCGCGGAACTTGTCAGGGCGAGCGCAAGCAAGAGCATAGCTCATACCAGCACCGTAGCTGAAACCAGTCGAGAAGACTTGAGTGGTGTCGACGCAGAGGTTGCTGTTGATCTTGTCCAAAATAGCATCCATCAAGAGAACATCTTCGCCGCCAGCATTGCCCCAGCCCTTGTTGAGACCATTGGGGGCGACAAAGATGGCCGATTCCTTGGCCAGGGCTTGGAGACCATAGTAACCGCCTTCAATGGCAACAGCATCTTGCATGCTACCGTTGAGCCAGTGGAGGGCAAAGATGAGCTTGTAGCCGTTGTTGGGGTTGTAGTTTTGAGGCACACGGACGATGTATTGCCGGCTCTTGCCGTTCACTTGGATGGTGTAAGTACCAGAGGCGATACCAGCAGCTTTGCCACAGCCAGCAGACTTCTTTCCACCAGTGGAAGGAGGGCTTGGAGGAGCACTCGAAGGAGCCGAGGTGGGAGTGGATGGCTTGGAGGTAGGCGCGTTCGTTGGGTTGGACGATGGAGGGCTAGGTGGCTTGGACGACGATGGCGTTGGTGTAGCATTGCCAGGAACGCATTGCGAGTACCAGGCGTTTTGAGCGCTGCAGGTGTAGCCTTGGACGCACGTCGTAGGTCCAGTGAAGCCTTGACCACCGCATTGGGCCCAAGCTCCGGCAGTTTGAGCGTTGGCGAACTCAACCACGGAGGCGGCAGCGACGATAGCAGAAGCAAGGGCGATCTTCATTGTAGTACAACTTGTGCTTGGCCGTGCAAATTGCAGAATAGGTCAAGACGCGCGCTGCTTGGTCTTCCTCTGCTGAGTGGCTGTTTTCAAAGAACGATTGAGTTTTTAGTGTCTGTGTTACAAATGTACCGGTATAGTCTGGACAAGGAACGACATGGGCTGCGATCCGAATATCTTTGCGCAGTTGGTTTAAAGTAGCACTGGCCAAGGCAGATAGCGCACTCAACAACGTCAGGAGGATAGAGAGGACAAGGAAGAGAGCTCAGTGGAGACGTTGTTTTGTGTTTTCAAGAGCTTTTGAATTGCGATGGTGGCCGCTTGGAAGGGATAAAACTCGACATTTTGTCATTTCAGTGGTGAGGCGATATAAATTTTTAGAGGTTTTCATTGATATTGTACTTTTTTGGTGGTGTCATGACGGGCAAACTGCGGTTCTAAAATTCAATTGAATTGAGAGGCAGGACAAGCGGCTTAGTGGTTGTGAATAGACGGGTTAGAAGTCGTGGCCATACTCCGAGGCTGTAGCGGCAATTTGAGCCGTCTAGCCCGATGAAGTACAGAACAGCTGTAACCCCCTCCACATTAACCCTGGACAGCTCCGAATGCTTGGCTTTGGGGAAGAGAAGTCGACGACACAATGGTGGTTAGAACGGCACGGTTATCATGATTTAGCTGAAGTATATAAGAGGCTGAGGGTCACAGAAAGCGTTAGAAAGGACAGCGGTGGCATGAACCAGACAGTGTTATCAAACTCAGAGGAAAAACAGCACATATCAAAGCGGCCGTGACAACAAACGACAATTTCATTTGTGATGCAAAATCAAAGATGTGGATTGTAGTCATGTTGTGTTTATTGGGGCTTGGGGCTTTGGATAATTAGTTCTCTGGCATCTTTATGGACTGCAGTAGACAGTATTTCGTTGAGCCGAAAGTTAGTTATTCTCCCCTTCAATTTGGCCTGCCTCTAGTCGCAACATCGCCTCGACTCGTTCAGCCTGTAATTTGGGGTCCACGTTAAAGCCCATTTTGTATTGGCAGAGCTTTAGACAAAAACGACAAAGCGACTAGTTAGCTCATGAGCTCCAGACATTGCAAGGCACGCTGAGTTTACGAGAATTGAGAGATGAACGACCAGACTTCAGCAGGAGCCCAGCTGAACGATTGACCAGGGTCCTTGGGGTCAGCGACGTGGCCACCGTTGTGGCCGTAGTACCACACAGGATAGCCAGCCTTGCAAGTGTACACAGTCTTGGTGTGGACTTCGTTGTAGCCTGGTTCAGGGGCGTTCTTAGCTTGGCAACCGTTGACTTGCAAGAAGTGGTCACGAAGAGCACGACCAGAGGCGATAGGAAGGACGCTGTCATAGATGCCGTGGGTGGACCAGAAGGCAATGGGCTTGGAGCTGCCGTCGCAACCACTCAATTGAGCTCCGGCGTACAAGGCAACACCACGGAACTTGTCAGCGCGACCGCAAGCAAGAGCATAGCTCATACCAGCACCGAAGCTGAAACCAGTCGCATAGCGTTGGGTCGTGTCAACGCAAAGGTTGGATTCGATCTTGTCCATGATGGCATCCATCAACTTGACATCTTCACCGCCGGCGTTGCCCCAACCACGATTGAGACCATCAGGGGCGACGAAAATGGCAGATTCCTTGGCTAGGGCTTGGAGGCCGTAGAAGCCACCTTCGATGGACGCAGCGTCGTTCATGGTGCCGCTGAGCCAGTGGAGGGCAAAGATGAACTTGTACCCAGTGGTGGGGTTGTAGTTTTGAGGGACACGCAGGATGTATTGGCGGTTTTTGCCGTTCACGTTGATTGAATAAGTGCCCGAGGCGATCCCAGCAGGTTTGCCACAGCCAGCAGACTTGCTTCCACCGGTGGAAGGAGGGCTGGGGGGGCTGGGAGGAGACGAGCTGGGGGTTGATGGCTTGGCGGTGGGGACGGACGACGGAGAGCTTGATGGTTGTTGGGAAGGAGAGGGTGCACTGTTACCAGGAACGCATTGCGAGTACCATTGGTTCGAAACCTTGCAGGTGTAGCCTTGGACACAAGTCGTGGGTCCAGTGAAGCCTTGGCCACCGCATTGAGCCCAGGCAGCAGCACCTTGAGCGTTGGCGAGTTCGATCACGGAGGCGACGGCGACAAGAGCTGAGGCAATAGCGAACTTCATGAGAATTGTAGCTTGTGCTTGGCCGAGCCAAATGAAGAATAGCCAACTCCAGACCTTTGGGCATCACCACCTGCTCGTCATCATGCTCCAAGCAGATGTCCGATCGAATCGTCGTATGATTTTCCTAATCTGGGCATCGAATATCTCAACAATGGACAATCTCTACGTGTAAATTTCACCAATAAACTCCATGCTTTTCACTTTTTTTAGCTAGTCTAGCTGAGCACTTGGAATTATTGTTGGTGCTCTTATAAGCTGCTGTCTTATCGACTTGGAGGCTAGCCATAAACTCTTTCCAATTGCACGATTGAGTTTTGCTGATGGTATAAGTGTATTAATTTTAACAGGTTTTCTTAAATGAGCAGATTGCATTACAGCCCTAGTCAGTCAGTCCCCCTGCATTACCGTACAAGTCCAAGGTAACAGTATGATAAGTCCAATGTTGACTCCAAACACAAAGCTCATTGTGCTGTACAAAGCAGTCATGCGTGGCTACTTTGATGGCATTTTGCGAAACTATTGTAAATGGTGTATTGTTGGATAGGGCTCTATATTTCAAGCACTCAATTGACCTTGCTTGCAATTCACAGGTTTGCCCGATCAGATTGAATGGTCTGAATGGATGTGACCCCACTTGAGAAGAGACATTTTCCACTCAGTTTGCATGGAATCTGCATTGCATCCTTTGGATTCATGGTCGGTCGCTGTCGTTATCAATTGGTAAATATTATTTTATACAGTATATGCATATAAAGAGTTAAAAATGGGACAAAATTGAAAAATAACAATATTATTTTGTACAGTTTATAAAGTATAAATTCTAGAAGGAACTTTATACTGGTGGGTCAAGGTCAGCATAATGTCCCTTGCCGAATGTGGATTGCCAATGCCATGGCAGTGCTCTTGGAAGATTACAAAGTCGTTATTGAAGTACCTATCACCGAGAGAACCTCGACGAAAAGCTCGCAATCTATTTGTTATCAGCACCCAAAAACTACATTGTAATAAACGACAATGAATATTCACCAAGAAATCAAAGTGCAAAGTCGCGGTCGTTGTTGGCGTATGATAAAGAGCTCGACAAGAGTGAAGCATTGGGTACGCGCCATATTCCTCGGCAATTTCCATGTACTCTAGTTTATACTACAGTACATAATTACGACAGTCCTTTGAACGTGGAAGTTGGAGTTGCTCGTGGCAGTCTGTGTTCTTTTGTTTCAGAATTGAGAACAGATTTCCTCCCATTTCTTTCGTGTTCACGAACGACTGCGTCCATCAGTTTCTTTTGCAATCTTCATCGTATCGCTGGCTGCCATTGGCCGCAACATTAGTTGCAATTTGCAGCGACTGCACACTCGTCCTTGTGGGGGCTGTGGCAACTTGGGGGCTAAAATTTTGCTACCAGGATTATCCTGTACATCTTCAACACATTCGGCTTATCATATAAATTGGATGGGGCTCTTTATTCTCCTATCCCTTAAACTGAAATGAACCACTGTGATTCTTTCCCACAATGAAGTTCTACGAGGACTACGACAATGGTTCATACTAGAGTCCTGAAAATGCATTGTCCTCAGAGCCCAGACCATCCTATACCCACCCATGCCTCCGCATCCATTGGCTTGAAACCCACGAATGCCCATAGCAATAAGGACAAGTGAGTACGCCTAGTATGTGTGAACACTGGAGGTACTTGAATATTGCATTTGTGCCTAGCAACGGTGCTGGTCCCAGTTCTCTCTTTAAACACAAAGGTTTTGTTGCAGTCTTTGCAGGCTGCGAAGTTAGTTTTCTCACCTGACATTGCTTTGAACACAATTCTGAATTTTGTCCAAATCGTTGACTTGCCACATTTGTTTTCACGGATTTCAAACGTTTTCGAGTCGTTTGTGGACTTGAAATCCCGCTGAATGTCTGAAGCAAGCAGCGGCATGCAGGCCTGCTTTGCTTGGTCGAGTCTTCGTCATCGGAAATGGTCAAGATTCACAGCCCAAAAATGGCAATTCGAAACGGCTTTCAGCCACTGCCATTCATCTTGTTTTTGACTGGGGCTTGAAAATTGAAAAGTGAGTCCAAACCATTCCTGTCTGAGCGAAGTAAACCAGCTGGTAATTCTCGTAAGAATCGTACTTTCTTTACATGTCCAACCCATGCAGCTTGATCACAAACTCCCACCAACTTATGAACTCAATCTGTAAAGGCACTCAAACTTTGACTTTGTATCCAAATAGCAGCATTTTCGCAGTTGAGCTATTACGAGCAAACATGGACATGCCGTCTTATGGCGTGTATAATGTGGACAAACGCACTGACAGATGTGCGTCGTTGAGATCAACTGCGTTCGAGCAGGGTACACGTTGGGCATCTCCTCACCATGTTTCACCCATGGAAAACACCTGAAACCCATGTGGTTTGGGTAAAAACTGGGTGGGTTTGGTAGAGGGCAACAAGCTGTATTAGCGTTAAACCTTGACCACAAGGATGGGAAAGCATCAAACGAGGACTCAAAGTACTCTTGAGAACTGTTCACCATCACCGGAACTAATATTAGTTCGATGTATTTGGGTTGTACTTGATTTTACAAATTGAGGTCGTCATGGACTCAATAAAGAATTCTCAATTGTTGCTGTTACGATATCTTGTTCAACAAAAATTCGGAGGTACTGCTCGTGATAACCAATCTCCTAGAATTGGGAGAAGAAGGACCAGACTTCAGCAGGAGCCCAGCTCGAGAATTGACCAGGGTCCTTGGGATCAGCGACGTGGTCACCAGTGTGGGCATAGAATTGAACAGGGAAGCCAGCACTGCAAGTGTAGACAGTCTTGGTGTGGGCTTGGCCGTTGGCTGGTTCAGGAGCAGTCTTGGATTGGCAGCCATTCACTTGCAAAAAGTGGTCGCGGAGAGCACGACCCATGGAGATAGGAAGGACACTGTCATGGACACCGTGAGTCGACCAGAAGGCAATGGGCTTGGTGCCAGCATTTCTTTCGAGGCCTAAAATTATTCACTGATTGGAGGAGAATCAAGATGGCATTTGGGGAAGGGGGCAATTAAACTAACAGTTGTTGGTTCTACGAACGGACAGCATCGGAATGAGGGCGGCATTTTCACTGCATTTCACCATCCCTGAGAGCTTCCAGGGATGACGACACCCGATTAAAAATGGTCAAAGATGCCCAGGTATAGTCGTTCCAAGTGGGTGGTTCGAGCCAGATGACGAGACTCGAAATAACATTCTATCCTCCCATGGTAGAGGTACCGCATCGAGCGTCAGAGGAGCAACGTGCCGATAAGATCGCAAGGAGGAGCATCCAAATGACATTTTTCATTCGGCTCGGTCCAGCAAAAGCAGCCATGAAGTTTGCCTTTGCTTGTGTTGCTCTAGTTACTGTGACGGAACTCGCCCAGGCGCAATCGGCGGGTCCGTGGGCTCGATGCGGTGGTCAAGGCTTCACCGGATCCACGGAGTGCCCCCAAGGCTTTACCTGCAGTGCTCAAAACTCTTGGTACTCGCTGTGCCTTCCATCGAATTCCGGACTCACACCATCGTTCGCCCCGACTGCCGATCCTTCGACTCCTCCAAGCTCGTCGAGCTCTTCTCCAAGTCCCCTTTCGAGCGGTGGAAACAAGTCTGCTGGCTGTGGCAAAGCTGCTGGAATCGCGTCTGGAACGTACTCCATCACCGTCAACGGCAAGGTTCGCCAATATATCCTCCGCGTCCCTCAGAACTACAACCAAGACACTGCCTACAAGTTTATCTTTGCACTTCACTGGCTCGGCGGCTCTATGACCCAGGCTCAAGCGATTGAAGGCGGATTCTATGGTCTCCAAGCCCTGGCCAAGGAAACAGCGATCTTTGTCGCCCCTGACGGTCTCAATCGCGCTTGGGCCAACGTCCTTGGCGAAGATGTGCTCTTGATGGATGCTATCATGGAAAAGATTGAATCCAATCTCTGCGTGGACACGACTCAGCGTTTCTCCACAGGCTTTAGCTACGGTGCATCCATGAGCTATGCTCTTGCTTGTGCTCGTCCTGACAAGTTCCGCGCCGTTGCGTTGTACGCTGGGGCTCAAGTCAGCGGTTGTGCTGGTGGTGGCACGAAGCCCGTTGCCTTCTGGTCGACCCACGGATTGGCTGACAACGTCCTTCCCTATGCCATGGGGCGTGCTCTCCGCGACCATTTCCTCCAAGTCAATGGATGCGAGGCGAAGAATGCTCCCGAGCCGGTCTTCGGTCAACCCCACACCAAGACGGTGTACACATGCAAGGCTGGCTACCCTGTGCAATTCTACGCCCACACTGGAGGCCACGTCGCTGACCCCAAGGACCCAGGGCAGTTCCAAAGCTGGGCTCCTGCTGAAGTCTGGGCGTTCTTCTCTCAATTCTCCTAAGCTGCGATTGTCCTCTCAGTGAGCTTACTAATCTCAAATATATCGTTCTTGTTGTCCAAATATCCAACCGCGTTGTGGAAGTAAGAGTGCTGTTAGTTGTCCAATCTTCTCGACTGGAGGCGAGAAATCAAATGACTAGCTGGTCAAGAGGGGACAGTTTCCCAGCCACCACGGTACAAATGCCAAGGACAATGTGGCTTTACTCTGAGGATACGATATACGGGGTAATATCTGTAACAGACAGTGAAGTTTCTTCTTTGTCTTCTTCCAAGGCTGAGAGATATGGAAGGGCGAGCCGCAAGGGAATGCGGTGTGTGGTGGCCTAGATGGGGGGGAAGCAACGAAGGGGATCATTGTCAATCCAAATGAAACCATAAAATGCATCACAGCGTTCTAGCATTGTTAAGACATACGGAGGGTGCTATAGGTGAAAGATGAAATCGAGAGAAGCAGTGTAGCCTGCGAACGCTTGGCTTTGTGAGGAGACATCGCCACGGCAATCGATTGCGATATGCAAAACCGAGACAAATGTAGTCACAGCAGCAACCGAAATACGACGGACTTGAGTTTTGACGTCCAAACATTCGTGATCAAGGTTGGTCTACGACAGGTTGTGAATATCAATGAAATTGCGTCTTGGGACTTCCTTTGTCGTCCAAGGGCAATTCACAAACATCCTTTGTCAATGGAATATCAAAACATGCATTAGAGGAGATATGAAATAAGAACTCTCTCCTTATTCTTGGTCTTCTTCCAAAGGTTCACCGCGCAACAAACGACGGCCTTGATGACGTTGGCACATGCAGCGAATGCGGGATTCTTTTGCAAGTTGCTGTCGAACAACAACGGAGTTTCGCTCGCACGCCACGAGTCCTTGTCCGTCACACCCCACACCACAAACGCCTCGCACTTGGGGTTCGCCTTGCAGTTGGTCGCCACCGTGCCAAACACATTCGCTTGTTGTTGTTGGCATTTTGGACAAAGAGAGCCGCGATGGTCCAGCGAACAACGGAGAGGAATTGCATCTTGGTGGAGACTTGCTTGGATGAAGGATTCGCCAAATGGCGACGCAAAATACCGCAGCCCACAGTGGCAATCAACGTGGTGAAGCAAACATTGACGTTCCATCCGCGCCTGAAGGTATCACGCCGACTGCTTATCAGCAATCATGCCAAGGCACTACAACGCAGGAAGCCGTTGGTGCCCGAGCAAACGTACCCCCTCAGGGCCAAACTTACATTCACTCATACATCCTTACAGTACAGTACATACATTCCTTGTTTCATTTCCTTCCGACCCCTAATGATACAAGAAGCTAGGGATCTGGAATTCTGTCGTCCAATTCCAGTCTCGGAGCATTACACGTTAGCACACTTTGTCTCCTACATTCAAGATGGATATCACGCCCCGCTGGTAAAATTCGGGCGAAATGAGATGAAATCGGGAGATACCCACAAAAGATGTCTTACTGTGAGGCAAGTCATGGGAAATTCAAACTACCTCCAGACACGACTACATTATGATATTTACGATTGAGACTTGGGAATATGAATATGGTCTGCAACTTGGAGGCTCGAAGCTATTGGCGATCATAGACAAGGAATAAATAGAGGGAAAGTCCTAGTGGATCTTTGTCCATGTCAGTCGATCAAACGAAAACTCTTGCAAACTTGTGAGAGAAGCTATGTAGTGCGACACTGTGGACATGGATGCAATTGCGTTTGCATTACGGAATCACGTACGAAGTGAAATGGGTGTCCAGACCGGCTGATCGATTGTTTGGCTATCATTTGCGCACTTGAATGTTTCTGTAACGCATTTTGCCACAATGGTTTGGTGTCAAACAGTTCTCCGTCGAGTCCTACACTTCCAGCCGTTAAGCAATGGGACGATCAATTGGAAAAGGACGAAAGCGGCGTGTAGCAATGACTGTAGCAAGAGCTGAAGGCGAGGAGTTTCAAATGGATAGTTTGGCGATGTATTTCATCACGTCTGTCGTGTAAAATTCGGGCGTATTGTGCTTTTGATTGAAAATTGTGAGGAACTCAACCGAGGTTCCTAATCGAAAAAGCTTCGATTGAAAATTGTGAGGAACTCAACCGAGGTTCCTAATCGAAAAAGCTTCGATTGAAAATTGTGAGGAACTCAACCGAGGTTCCTAATCGAAAAAGCTTCGATTAGGAACCTCGGTTGAGTTCCTCACAATTTTCAATCAAAAGCACAATACGCCCGAATTTTACACGACAGACGTGATGAAATACATCGCCAAACTATCCATTTGAAACTCCTCGCCTTCAGCTCTTGCTACAGTCATTGCTACACGCCGCTTTCGTCCTTTTCCAATTGATCGTCCCATTGCTTAACGGCTGGAAGTGTAGGACTCGACGGAGAACTGTTTGACACCAAACCATTGTGGCAAAATGCGTTACAGAAACATTCAAGTGCGCAAATGATAGCCAAACAATCGATCAGCCGGTCTGGACACCCATTTCACTTCGTACGTGATTCCGTAATGCAAACGCAATTGCATCCATGTCCACAGTGTCGCACTACATAGCTTCTCTCACAAGTTTGCAAGAGTTTTCGTTTGATCGACTGACATGGACAAAGATCCACTAGGACTTTCCCTCTATTTATTCCTTGTCTATGATCGCCAATAGCTTCGAGCCTCCAAGTTGCAGACCATATTCATATTCCCAAGTCTCAATCGTAAATATCATAATGTAGTCGTGTCTGGAGGTAGTTTGAATTTCCCATGACTTGCCTCACAGTAAGACATCTTTTGTGGGTATCTCCCGATTTCATCTCATTTCGCCCGAATTTTACCAGCGGGGCGTGATATCCATCTTGAATGTAGGAGACAAAGTGTGCTAACGTGTAATGCTCCGAGACTGGAATTGGACGACAGAATTCCAGATCCCTAGCTTCTTGTATCATTCTCCAATTTGCCTTCATCCAAGCAAGTCTCCACCAAGATGCAATTCCTCTCCGTTGTTCGCTGGACCATCGCGGCTCTCTTTGTCCAAAACGCCAACGCCGTCTACTTTGGTACCGCCACCGACCGCCCATCCAACTACGGCTCCGTCGTCCCCGACAATTTCAACTTGTTGGTGTCTGAAAACGGCATGAAGTGGGACGCCCATGAGCAAGCCAAGGGGGTGTTTAACTTTCAAAACTCGCTCAACGAGATCGCTTATGCCAAGAAGAACAACATGAAGATGCGTGGCCACTGCTTGGTCTGGCACAACCAAATGCCATCCTTCTACTGCACGGCTCAAGGTCCTGGTGACACTGGATGCATCTCGACGTCTCTGTCTGCTTCTCAATTGTGGTCGGCTATTGAAACTCGTATCTCAAAGACGTTTGCTGCCGGCTCAACTCTTGCAAGTGATTGAAACCCGTATCCAAAAGACGTTTGCTGCCTTAAGCGACCCGACCATCATCGCGTGGGATGTCTTGAACGAAGCGGTCTCCGACGACGGCAGTGGATTGAAGCACGATGTGTTCTACAACACCATCGGTCCTGACTACGTCGCCAAGATCTTTACTTTGGCTCGCATTTACGCTCCTGCTGGCGTCAAGTTGTTCTACAACGACTACGGCTGTGATACGCCTGGCGCCAAGGCGAACCAATGTTTCAACTTGGTCAAAGGCCTCAAGGACAAGGGTTTGATTGTACTTGACCCAAAACCAAAACTTGGCTGGTCAAGCCGACTTGTTCAAGCGTTTCTCGGACATTTGCGTGACGATCCACATGACGGAGATGGACGTCGGTGGTTCGAACCAACAGACGCAAGCGACTGTGTTTGCCACGGTGGCGACCAACTGCAAGGCGAACCCCAAGTGCGAAGCGTTTGTGGTGTGGGGTGTGTCCGACAAGAACTCGTGGCGTGCGAGCGAAACTCCGTTGTTGTTCGACAGCAACTTGAAGAAGAAGCCCGCGTTTGCTGCTTGTGCGAATGTGATCAAGGGTCGTCGTTTGTTGCGTGGCGAACCTTTGGAAGTAGACCAAGAATAAGGAGAGAGGTCCTATTTCGTATCTCCTCTAATGCATAATTTGTTTTCCCAGTCGAGATGAATTGCCAGCTTTGTCCTGATGATATTGAACACGTTCCTTCTGAGGGGGCTGGTAGGGACATGGGTAATTCCACCATGAGTCAGAATCCCTTGAGAAGGTGTTCCAAGACCTCTCATATTTCAGCGTATCGTACCGACCTGAAGAAAGTCAAGTCGGCACTCAGGATAATAATAGTACAGATTTCCCTCGCGATAGCGAACCCACCAAAAACTTATATCTTGTCGAACTTTATTTTTCTATTACCTTGAGCAACGCTCGTTGAGTAGAGTCGAGACTCGCGGACTTGAAATCCACCACAGCCGTTGATTTAATCAAGCTACGATTCGCGGCGAATAGGCAAAGGAAGTTTGCACTCCGCCCTGGAACTCATTGAAGAGTCTACAAGGTGCAAGATGATCGTCGTCGATGGCTCTTTCAGAGGACAGGAAGGTCCGCCGCCGACGTGAATGCTCTCATTGCTCGGTGAGAGTGAAACGTGTCCACTCGGGCGAATTTCAAGCGCTGCCTCTGATGTTCTTTTATCCATTTCTCCCTCATTTGCTCAGACCATTGGATGCATTTGGCAATGCCGTCATCACTGGTACAAACGTGTCGTCGGTTGGGATAAAACGCGACGTAGTTCAGAGTGCAACACCTTGCTCGCAATCTACAGCCACACATCATTGAAATTCTCTCCACTTCATAAGAAGTACCGATTACTTGGAAAAAACGCAAACGAGCTGAAAATCCAAAAACGAACGGCGAAGACGGACTGTCCAAGCTAGAGATGCAACAGTTCGTCGACTTCATCTCGATCGTGTCGACAGACATTCAATTCCAACAACAGATTACCTAATGGCCAAGACAAATGAGGGAGACGGTGAGATAAGAACCTGTCGCGTCCTTTGAAACAAATGAGAAGATCCAATTCACATCAACAGCCATGGTTTTCATTTTCCAATTTGCCTCTATCCAAACAAGTCTCCACCAAGATGCAATTCCTCTCCGTTGTTCGCTGGACCATCGCGGCTCTCTTTGTCCAAAACGCCAACGCCGTCTACTTTGGTACCGCCACCGACCGCCCATCCAACTACGGCTCCGTCGTCCCCGACAATTTCAACTTGTTGGTGTCTGAAAACGGCATGAAGTGGGACGCCCATGAGCAAGCCAAGGGGGTGTTTAACTTTCAAAACTCGCTCAACGAGATCGCTTATGCCAAGAAGAACAACATGAAGATGCGTGGCCACTGCTTGGTCTGGCACAACCAAATGCCATCCTTCTACTGCACGGCTCAAGGTCCTGGTGACACTGGATGCATCTCGACGTCTCTGTCTGCTTCTCAATTGTGGTCGGCTATTGAAACACGTATCTCAAAGACGTTTGCCGCATTGAATGACCCGACCATTATTGCTTGGGATGTCTTGAACGAAGCTGTCAAGGACAACGGCAGTGACTTGAAGCACGATGTCTTCTACAACGTCTTGGGTCCCAACTACATCACCCAAATCTTCACGTTGGCTCGCAAGTACGCCCCCAAGGGTGTCAAGTTGTTCTACAACGACTATGGCTGTGAGACGCCTGGTGCCAAAGCCAACAAGTGTTTCGAAGTCGTGTGTGGTCTCAAGTCCAAGGGATTGATCGACGGTATTGGTTTCCAAACCCACTTGAGCACCAGCACCAACCTGAACGGTCAAGCGGCGTTGTTCAAACGCTACTCTGACATTGGCGTGACGATCCACGTGACGGAGATGGACGTCGGTGGTTCAAACCAACAACAACAAGCGACTGTGTTTGCCACGGTGGCGACCAACTGCAAGGCGAACCCCAAGTGTGAGGCGTTTGTGGTGTGGGGTGTGTCTGACAAGGACTCGTGGCGTGCGAGCGAAACTCCGTTGTTGTTCGACAGCAACTCGAAGAAGAAGCCCGCGTTTGCTGCGTGTACGAATGTGATCAAGGGTCGTCGTTTGTTGCGCGGTGAACCTTTGGAAGAAGACCAAGAATAAGGAGAGGGCTCCTATTGCGTATCCTGTTAAATTCACATTTTGTTGTTCATATCATATTTCAGGAGCCCCTGCGTACTAGTCTGCAATATCTTAAAATATCTTAAATGTATTAAATGGTAAAGTCTAGGGTATGTGTTCCTCGGCACCGTGGTGCTAGAATTGGTGCAAATGCTAGTGCTCGTGGCTTTGCAAACAAGATGTTGCTTTGGAAGGGGTTTCTGCTTCACCCATGACTTGGAAAGCCTCTACCTCTGTCTATCGTTTTCTGTTTGCACTACCAGCTGGCAAGAATAAAATATGTCGGAAGCAGCAAAACGTTTTGCTTGAACAAAGAAGAACGTTTTGAAGAATTGAATTGCCGGAACTACAGTGCACCCATTCAAATCCCCCAAACGAACAGCAACATATTATTAGCAATGCACCGGCGGAAGTGTTGCGTAATGTTTCCAGTTGCAGTATCAAAAGTCGCTTAACGGCAAAGTCGATATTTTATACCACAGTCACGTGGATACACATGGTGTAACCTTGCGTTTAGAGCTGCGTTTAGAGCCCAAGAAGACAGACGGAGCCATAAAAGAACGAACTAACGGTAGCGGCCAGGCTGAAGTAGAGGCAGCACGTTCGTTTGCACCCAAAGTATACTAAAGTCTAGATATGATGGAGTCTTGAAACTTTCGTCCTTGCCTTGGACGGCAATCGTACCCACGATACAGCCCATGGACAAGTAAAGTCTAGCCGCATATGCTTACAAGCGAAAGGCGATCTTATAACCCTTGCATGTTTTGGTTCATTTTCCTTTTTGATTTTCCAGTCTCATTGACATCATGAAGATCGTCGCTGCTATCTTGGCCATGACTTTGGGTTTTGCCCAAGCCAACACTGAAGCCGCTGAATCAGCTAACGCTGTCGAAGCGTCTCCACCTGCCACCAACAACGGCGTGTCGTCGTACAACTGGTGCGGCAAGCGCAAGTGGATCGCCTTGACCTTCGATGACTGGTGGCCATCGCCTGCCATCGATGACATCTTGGCTGATTTAGCCGCCAACAACATGAAGGCTTCGTTCTTCTTGGCTCCTGGCATGAGCTCTCCCGACGCCAACATTTGCGCCAAGATCAAGAAGGTCCTTGCTGCTGGTCATTCCCTCAACTCTCGTATGCCAAACTTCCCGATACGTTGTCTAAAAGTTCTTCTCCTTCGTAGATTCGTACACGCATCCTCGCTTCCCTCAAATCTCGGCTGCTCAACGCGCCACGGAATTGAAGAACGTCGAAAACGTCGTGTACAACCAATGCGGTGTCGCTGCCGGTACGATGAAGCAATTCCGTCCCCCGAATGGAGACTTGAACAAGGCGATTGCGTTGGAAGTCAACAAGGCTGGCTACACAGTCATCTCGTAAGTCGATCACTTCGTTGAAAATGCTGAAGCTGTGTCTTTAGGTGGACTTATGACCCTATGGACTGGGACTCATCGAACAACCAACTCTCGAGTGTCTGGCCTAGGTCTCAGCAACTCTTCAGCAAATTGCCAGCGGGCAGCTCGGCTGTGATCCTTCACCACACTTGGGCTTACACTGCGTCTGGCACCAAGGGTTTGATCGCCAATTACAAGAACTTCTTCGCCCCCTTGGGCTATCAATTTGTCACGGTGGACCAATGCTTTGATGCCTGCCGCGCCGACGGAAACTGTAAATTGTCTGGCTTTGGCCCTGGGGTCTACGACAACTAAATCTTTTAATCCATTTGTCGATGTTTTGTCCCTTCATTAACTTAAATTATCAATTTAAATTACAAAATTCTCTTAGCAGTGCATATTGCTCTCTTTGATGATTCGAGGTGATTGCGATAACCTTCAAGTCTTCAAGCTTATGAATGAATGCTTAAACTACAGGACTCAGCTGCAAAACATAGTCTGTTGAATTTGTGATGAACAGAAAACTTTACAGTCCACAACGGAGAGAACTGGATGGCTTCAGAAATTGACACAAGTGATCGGCCGCTTCGGTCAGCCAACGTGATATTTCTCTAATTGGTTCAAACCAAATTCTTCCTAAATTTATATAATTGAAAATTGATATATTGTTGCCCTGTGGCAAATATGTCACCGTGGTAGAATATATTCCAATGATTTTATACCTTTTAAACATAATTTTGCACTAAAATATAATATTTTGACGAATCACACTGCAAAATATTTTTCAATACTTTATTCAAGTAAAAAGAGGTCACCACAATGTGAAAAAACGACGAACGACGACTGCTTTTAAAAATCCATAACTCAGTACAGGCAATGTTATATGCGTTCCAGGTTGGACAACCTAATAGATGATGCCTTCCGCTTTCGAAAAATCCCTTAAGAAGACCCATTTGCAATTATTTTCCTTCTGCACACTGGAGATTTTTGTGTTGAAAATGAGTAAGGCAGCCTCCTGCGTTACTATTAATAGTTTTGTCGAGAATTAATTGGTCAATGCTCAGCATTTTAGCCAATAGGAGCTATCTACGATTAGTTAACCAATCATCACTCTATTTACCCGACAAAGAAGACTTCAAGATCACAAATTATGAGACTTATCCAGGGATTTAACAAGTTAGATCATCACATTTAGTTGTCGTCGACACCAGGGCCAAAGCCAGACAATTTACAATTTCCATCGGCACGGCAGGCATCAAAGCATTGGTCCACCGTGACGAATTGATAGCCCAAGGGAGCAAAGTAGTTCTTGTAATTGGCGATCAAACCCTTGGTGCCAGACGCAGTGTAAGCCCAAGTGTGGTGAAGGATCACAGCCGAGCTGCCCGCTGGCAATTTGCTGAAGAGTTGCTGAGACCTAGGCCAGACACTCGAGAGTTGGTTGTTCGATGAGTCCCAGTCCATAGGGTCATAAGTCCACCTAAAGACACAGCTTCAGCATTTTCAACGAAGTGATCGACTTACGAGATGACTGTGTAGCCAGCCTTGTTGACTTCCAACGCAATCGCCTTGTTCAAGTCTCCATTCGGGGGACGGAATTGCTTCATCGTACCGGCAGCGACACCGCATTGGTTGTACACGACGTTTTCGACGTTCTTCAATTCCGTGGCGCGTTGAGCAGCCGAGATTTGAGGGAAGCGAGGATGCGTGTACGAATCTACGAAGGAGAAGAACTTTTAGACAACGTATCGGGAAGTTTGGCATACGAGAGTTGAGGGAATGACCAGCAGCAAGGACCTTCTTGATCTTGGCGCAAATGTTGGCGTCGGGAGAGCTCATGCCAGGAGCCAAGAAGAACGAAGCCTTCATGTTGTTGGCGGCTAAATCAGCCAAGATGTCATCGATGGCAGGCGATGGCCACCAGTCATCGAAGGTCAAGGCGATCCACTTGCGCTTGCCGCACCAGTTGTACGACGACACGCCGTTGTTGGTGATTGGAGGTGGTCCGCCGCTGGATGGAGCCGAAGTTGGTGCTACAGGAGGTGCCTGGGTAGGAGCCGTGGTAGGGGCAGCGGTTGGCGCCTTGGTAGGTGCAGTGGTAGGTGCCGCGGTTGGCGCCTTGGTAGGAGCAGTGGTAGGGGCTGATGAAGGTGCATCGACGGAAGGATGACATTGGGAGTACCATTCGTTGAACGTAAAGCAGGTAGAACCGGCAGCACAGACGGTGGATCCAGTGTAGCCGTTGCCACCACATTGGCCCCAGACCGCCAATTGGCCATGGACTGCGTTTAAGCTAGCCGCGAGAAGAGCAATCGTGCAAGCAATCTTCATTGTCAGTAGCTGGCTCAAAGTTACAAAGTGTCAAGCCATTTGCAACGATCAATCGACCAAATTCGCGCTTGTCATTATCGTCCAGACTTTGCATATTACCAGAAGGTCATGTCTATCATGTGATGCAACTGCGGAATAGTGAGGACTGAGTGTCCTGGATTAGACCATTGGATTGCCAACTGCGTTGTTGCCACTGAAGTCCATAGAAGCGTTGGCTTGGCCTCGCGAGACTACAGCTGTATCCAGCTCCAAAGTCGTCTGGGGATTCCATGCATCCTAATGGTGTAAAGACCAGCGTCTCCAGTCTCGACACTGTCTGAGAAGAACCCGTCCAACACAGACGGACGAGGATTAACTAACGCAGTCCCACTCGTTACTGTAAACGCACGCTCCACATCCCAAGAGTTATCCATCGACTTTGTCAACCTGATGGAGATTGGACTGAGTGGTGGAACTTTCAGCGAAGACAGAAGACAACAAGAAGATGATCAAAGACCAACGTACCACTACGAAATTAAGCAATACAGTATGCAGCATCCAGACTGAATAACGTGCCAGCCAGTACGTCCGCTCACCTGCTCGTGAATTCGCGGCAAGCTTTAGGCCAACAAAAACCATTTAAGATGCACTCAACGTCCAGTTTGAACAAGTCAAAGTCGATTTTGTCTTTAATTTTTTAGCCAATCCGTGATCATTATTCTGTTATTTTTAACCAATTAAATATCACTAATGTTAAATGGACAAAGCCTGAACTTGGAAAGAATTAGAGTACGCAGATTTTGTGGTGGATGTGGAGAACTTCTGGATTGAGGGCAACCATCCAACAAATACCATGGACGCATCGTCCATCCTTTCACAGAAGTGGATTATTCCCTGTGAGTTATCGAGTCGACAGAATTGCACGTTGTGGAATTCGAGAGAGAGGTGTCCACTGTTCCAAACGACGCGAACGACTGAGCTCAATCAATTTAGGACACGGGTCGGTGCGAATTTCAATCGAATACAGTAGTGAACGAGAAAGATGACAGATTCGTTCGAAAGAAACGTAAATCATGCAGGCCAGAAGGGAAATCTTTAGCATGCACCTATATTATTAGGAGATCATGAAATACCAGCCGGAAGAGTCTTTATTGATTGACACCATTACACTTGGTGCTCCCAAAAGGTGAGTGTTCATTACGACCGTTGAATCCAGGAAAGAGGTTTTCCATGTGGTGAAAAGAGGACATGGCAATAAAGATCCCATTCCCGAATTTGCCCCGTTCAAACTACTCATTGCACAATGAAGATCGCTGTTGTCATCGCTGCTGTTGCGACATCGCTCGCTTATGCCCAAGGCCAAGTGCCTGTCTGGGGCCAATGTGGTGGTGACGGATACACTGGATCGACCGTTTGTGCTGCCGGTTCTACCTGCTTCACGTTCAACGAATGGTACTCCCAATGTCATCCTTCCGTCGATGCACCTCCATCAGCTGCCCCAACTACTGCTCCTACCACGGCTCCTACCGCGGCGCCTACCACTGCTCCTACCACGGCTCCTACCGCGGCTCCTACCGCGGCGCCTACCACTGCTCCTACCAAGGCGCCAACCGCGGCCCCTACCACTTCTCCTACCCAAGCACCTACTGTAGCCCCTACATCGGCCCCTGCTCCTCCATCTACCAAGATTTACTTCGGTACCGCGACAGACCGCCCTGGCAACTACGGAACGATTGTCCCTGACAATTTCAACTTGTTGGTATCTGAAAACGGCATGAAGTGGGACGCTCATGAGCGCTCCCGCGGTGTATTCGACTTTTCGTCGTCGTTGTCGCAAATCGCCTACGCCAAGAAGAACAACATGAAGATGCGCGGTCATTGCTTGGTATGGCACAACCAAATGCCATCGTTCTACTGCTCTCAGCAAAGCGGTGGCACCGATGGCTGCATTGCTTCGCCGCTCACCGGTGACGAACTGTTGGCTGTGATTGAAACTCGTATGCAAAAGACGTTTGCCGCATTGAATGACCCGACCATTATTGCTTGGGATGTCTTGAACGAAGCTGTCGCCGACGACGGCAGTGGCTTGAAGCACGATGTGTACTACAATACCATCGGTCCCGACTACGTCACCAAGATCTTTACTTTGGCTCGCAAGTATGCCCCTGCTGGCGTCAAGTTGTTCTACAACGACTACGGTTGCGATTTCCCTGGTTTTAAGGCCAACCAATGCTTCAAGTTGGTGAGCGACTTGAAGGCCAAGGGATTGGTTGACGGTATGGGGGTCTTTCAAATGCACGTGAGCGAAAACCAAAACACTGCCGGCCAAGCGGATTTGTTCAAGCGTTTCTCTGACATTGGAGTGACGATTCACGTGACTGAAATGGATGTCGGTGGTTCGAACCAACAGGCTCAAGCCAATGTGTTCAAGACCGTCGCGACCAACTGCCAACAAAATCCCAACTGTGAAGCCTTTGTGGTGTGGGGTGTCTCTGACAAGGACTCGTGGCGCACGGGTGATAACGCCTTGTTGTTCGATAGCAACTTGCAAAAGAAGCCTCAATTCGCCGCCTGCCACGATGTCATCTCCCAGGGCCATATCTAAACGTTTACAGATCTTGTTTTGAGTTAAGTAATTGCCATAACGATTAAAGTTATGCTTCATTGAAAGGTGTTGACTACTCGTTTGTCTAACGTTATGACTGGCCAACAGAGTTGTGATACGTTACGTTAAATATCGTAATGTACGGTATTACGTTACGCTATTTCGAATCGTATTACGATACGATATAATTATAACGTACTTCATTACGTACGTTATTGGTTACCGTAATACCGTTTTACGTTATAAGGTATATTTACCAATTAATTTCAGCATTTTCATGGATTTCAGTGGTAACATGAGGCTAAAATAGGGAGATTTCATAAGTTGTCCATTCCCGTTCCCATCGCCATAACCTCCATAAATGAATTTGTGAACGGGAAACCTGTCAAAACTGTTTATTGTTCCCACAGATTTGATCTTTTGTACGGAGAGTCGTTCCAATCCCAGAGTGAGAGCTGTTGCCAATGACTCAAGCTGAAAAGCGCCGAAATTGGACCCCGATGAAGACCAAATCCTCCTTGTGCAAGTTGCGGCTGATCTTCCCTTTGCTGCCGAGAAAGGACAAATAACGAAGGCGTGGCAGTTGCTGGCTGAGACGTTGATGAGCACTGACAACTTCCATCGTGCTGTGGATGGACGCAAGGTGCAGAACCGCTTCCTTGCTCTGATCGACGAACACCGTCGATTTAATGCCGAGTCAGCAAAGCTCTCGGGTGTGGATGAGGAGGAAACGGAGCGTCATGCTCTCTAGATATCTTCATATTGTCTGATTCACACAAAATCTCCTAACTTGGCTGAAATCGATCCAACTTTCAATCAGTCCCCAAATCGAACCAGCCAATCAGCGTCCATATTTTGCTTATAACACACACAAAAGACACCAACACACACACATGAATTCAAGTACCTTCCGATTATATTTGAATTCACTATTATGCATTCGATTCCAAGCTGTCGAATCGAATCGACAGGAGATCATCCAGTCGCGACAGCGAACGATGGTCTTGAAATAGGAGCTACAGGCACAGCCCCAGCCGAGACCGTCCATGGTCCCACTGCGGACCGAATTCACGATCCCGCAGCACTGTCAACGTGCAACGACAAGGAGCGCCGTCTATTGACAGACATCAGCATGATGTGAATAAGCCGTTGAATGTTCACACGTTCAGTCATAGCGAACGAGTCAAGGCCGTTGGAGCCGTGAAGTGGCTCCCAACGAAAAACTTTGTTGGGAACAATTTCCACTATTGGCTCAAAGCCATTCGAAACCACTTGAAGGCAGCGCGACTCTGGGAGATCGTCACTGGAACGGAAATCCGACCATCGGCACCAGTCGAGAGTGCCCATTGGGATCACCTCAATCGGTTGGCCGTGACAGTGCTCATGGACTCGATTCGAGATGATCTTCTTCTTGGAGTTACCGGAGAAGAATCAGCAGCCGTCATCTGGGAGACCATATGCAACAAGTACCTCGAGGTCAAATGGGGAACGAGTGCCAGCCTCCTTGGGAAGCTGACTAACCTCAAGATGGCCAGCGGCTCTGACGTAAACGAGCACCTGACAGTATTCAGAGAATACTCTGAGAAGCTCAATGAGATGGGCGAAGGGTTGAAGACCAGTCAACTAACAGCGTTGCTGCTTGGGTCGTTGCCCGACAGCTGGAATACTTTCAAGACCAGCTTCTGGATTCTCAAGTCAGCTCCAAGCTACGACGAGCTTGAAGCCAACATCAGAACCGAGGCAGCTCGTCGTGGAAGTGAGCTGGCTGCCAAGCGAAAGGAAGACAAGAAGGCGTTGCAAGGAAATGCGGCTGAAGCGCACGCAGCGCAACTGGCGCAGCAACAGCTGGACTTGTTTCGTAGGCTGGATTCAATTGAAGCCAATCTGGCCTCTGGAAGAGGTCACCCAAGCAAGCGCCTCCAGGGAGCAAAAGCTCCCAATCCACACGTCAATGAGACGTGTGAATACTGCAAGCGAAAAGGCCACAAAGCCGACAAGTGCTTCATGAAGAGAAGACATCAAAATGATCTTGACCAAGCCAACAAGCGGGCACACATCGTCGAATCAAATCTTAGCGAGAGATTTGACGACGATGAAGCCATGGACATGAAAACCGAAGGAAGTGAAGACTGGAAGTGGTCTGGCTCAGCCTGGGCGAACGAAGCCTGGGCTAGCCGAGCGTCCACTCGTGGACTCAGCGAGCTGAAGTATGAGTGGGTGGTCGACTCTGGAGCCACCCATCACATGTGCTATGTCATGGAAATGTTCGATCAGATGGAGGCTTCCACCAAGTCCAAAGCCAACACGGTCGGTCTACCCAATGGGGGACATTTAGCTGTTGAAGGCGTCGGATCGGTCATTCTCACCGTCAAATGTGATCTGACCGATCAACGTGTGAAGATCAAGCTGAATGGTGTGCTGTACATGCCCAAGTTCAATCGAAATCTCATTTTCGTTTGCAAGTCGGCCAAAGCTGGACTCAAGTTCAACTTCGAAACGACTGAGGATCATCTGGTTGTCATGAGCAACTCCCAGTCGATCACTGTAATCGTCGATCCCCAGGAGCCGCTTTACATTCTCTAGCATATCCGAGCCGATGAGTCTCTTGAGAAGGCTGAAGCCAATGCCATGATGGCCCATCCAACGTTTGATCTCTGGCACAAACGACTTGGCCATCTCAACCCTGTTGCAATGAAGCGCCTACTCGACAAAGGCGTCGTTCGAGGTTTCAAAGTTGTCCAGTCCGACCTAGACGGTTGGATTTGTGACGCTTGTGAGCTCGGCAAGAAAACTCGACGAGTCAAACTGCCGTCGTCGGCTGCATTGGTCAATCGATGCAATGCAAAAGTACACTCGGACCTCACTGGTCCAATCGAGACTCCTGCACTGGATGGCTCTCGGTATGTGTGTCTTTTTGTTGACAGCCATTCTAGCTTCATCACTTGCTACTGTCTCACAAAGAAGAGTGAGTTCAATGAACTGCTCGTCCAGCATCGAGCGGTCATCCAGAATAAACATAACTTGCCGCTCAGCGAGCTCCATTCAGATAATGGAGGCGAGTTTGTGAACAAGCAATCGAAGGATTTCTGTGCCAAAGAAGGAATCCTTCACTCCACGTCGGTTCCGTACACTAGTCAACAAAATGGCAAAGTGGAGGTCCGCTTTCGAGACGTTTTTGCCAAGGCTCGATCCATGCTGATTGATGGCAACCTGCCAAAGCAACTGTGGGATCATGCTGTGCAGTGCGCAGTCTACTGCCTCAACCGGTGTCCCAGTGGCACACGCAAGACGACTGCGTTCGAACTGTGGCACGGGTACCAGCCGAATCTCAGTGCCATGCGTGTATTTGGCAGCTTGTGCTATGTGCACATTCCGAGCAAAGTCAATGTGAGCACAGATGCCGGAAGGGCAAAAACCAAGCGACAAAAACTGGACTACACGGCTGTCAGAGGCATATTCCTAGGCTATGCCGATGACCGACACGCCTACAAAGTGCTTGACTGCACTACAGGACAGCTGCTTGTATCCATCCACGTCACGTTTGACGAACTGGATTCTGTCGCGTCTCAAGAATTGAAGCGGAAGGAGCTGCTCAAGTTGGCACAGATAAACGATTTGACTTTCGACTTCTACAGCCGCCAAGCCTCCCAGGACGTCGACTTTCTTTTCAATGGAGAAACCACGAAGGACACTCTCGACGACGAAGAAATCAACGCTTCGGAGAGCTTCGTGCAGCAGTTCAGCATCCCAGAAAATGACCTGGGAGAAATCAATCTGGCTGCACCACATGGCAGTCACCTTGTATTCCACAACCTGGACTTCAGCCCGTCCAGCTCCAAGCTGCTCAAGCTATCTAGGCTGCAAGCTCAATCTGAAGAGCTCGTCAGAGCTGAAGTCGAAATGGCCAAAGCGGAAGCATACAGTGCTGCTATTCCCGCTTCCAGTATTCCTATTCCACGCAACTATGAAAAGGCTATGACCTCCAAAGAGTGGGAGCACTGGAAGGCTGCCATCGAAATGGAGTTGGCATCCATCAAGTCGAATGGCACGTGGAAGTACGTCAAGCCTCCTCAAGACAGAAAAACGCTCAAGACCACGTGGGTTTTCCGCGTCAAAGAGAAGTGCGATGGTTCGATCGAGCGATTCAAGGCTCGACTGGTCGTCAAAGGGTTCCTGCAAGTCAAGGGCCTCGACTACGATGAGGTGTTCGCGCCAGTCATGAGACTCGAAAGTCTGCGAACACTTCTTGCCATAGGCAATGCACTGGACTTGCCCATCGACCAAATGGATATTGATACTGCGTTCCTCAACGGAACATTGGAAGAAGAGATCTATCTCGACCTCCCCGAGGGTCTACAGATGAAGGACGTCATCAAAGATGCTAACTGGGAGGGTGCCTCTGAGCTGACAAGCAGTCCATCGCAAGTATCGTGCTTGCTCATCAAAGCCTTGTATGGGCTCAAGCAGGCTCCCAGGGAATGGCACAAGGTGCTGACAACCTTCCTGGGAGGCGTAGGCTTCGAGAAAACGAACGTCGAAAGCTGCATCTATGTTCGACGGCTCAAAAGTCAGCTAGCCATCGTGGCAATCTATGTGGATGACTTGGTTGTCGTGGCTGAAAATGACAATGTGATGGCTGAAGTGAAGACAGCCACCAAGAACCGCTTCGCGTCTAAAGATATGGGACCTATCAACTACATCCTCGGCATCCGTGTCGAACGCGACCGTGAAAAGCGCATCATGCACATATCACAGCCATTAAATGCCAAGAACATGTTGATGCGCTTTGACCTGGATCAAGCCAGACCAGCCACCATACCACTCGATAAGGTGTTGGATGGAAGCGACTGTCCATTGGATGGGCATGTCCAGACTGAAGCCGAGCGCCTTAACCATGCCAACTTTCGTCAAGGCATTGGCTCATTGATGTACCTGATGCTTGGGACGAGACCGGATCTCGCCTATGCCGTCCAAGCCCTCAGTCGCTACCTTAACAATCCCGGCAAGTCGCATATCGGCAAAATGAAGCAAGTTATGCGCTACGTCGCTGGCACGATCGACTATGGTCTAGTCTACCACGGCACAGACCTCAATCTACGAGGCTACACCGACTCCGACTATGCTGCCAACCCCGACACTCGCCGATCAGTCAGTGGGTACTGCACATATATAGGTGACTGTTTGGTGTCTTGGTCATCACAATGCCAGCGTATTGTGGCGCAATCAACCACTGAGGCCGAGTATATTGCTCTTGCTCAAGCCGCTAAGGAAGTGCTATTCATGCGCACTCTCAACTGTGAGCTTGGTAATCCCATAGCCACCGGCATTATCCTCCATGCTGACAACCAGCCGGCAATTGCGACTGCAACTAATCCAGTCCATCGCGTGGCTGTCTCTCTTAATCCTGTAAATACACCTTTTACATCACGTGTCTCGATAGTTCACACTGGCTCCACATCGGCGCTTCGTCGCCAGAAATCAGAAGTCGACTCCACTCTGGTCATCTGCAAGGACCTCTGATGTTCAGAGTGGCAACTCGAGGGACTCCCTTTTACTAAAGGTAATGTTCCGCAATGTTCACCAATTCAATACATGAACGAACGGCATCATGCATTACCAGCTGGTGAATTGGTAGAGACTTTATTGTGGATTCGCAAGAAATTTCCTGATTTGGCTATTGTAATCTCCAATCGCGCCAATACATTGAATGGATGAAAATTACTCTGGAGTAGTACAGTACTTTCTCTCCTTAACTTTCTTCAAAGTTTTACTCAGCCAATCAGAATTGTCCAAAATATTTATTAGCCAATGGCGTCGATTGGTGAATCGATCCGCCAGTGTGATTCTATTGAATATCAAACCAACAATACCATGGTAAATATGGTATTGATTGACACCATTACACTCGGCGCTCCCAAAAGGTGAGTGTTCATTACGACCGTAGAATCTAGGAAAGAGGTTTTCCATGTGGTGAAAAGAGGGCATGGCAGCACAAGATCCCATTCCTCAATTTACCCAGTTCAAACTACTCATTCCACAATGAAGATCGCTGTTGTCATCGCTGCTGTTGCGACGTCGCTCGCTTATGTCCAAGGCCAAGTGCCTGTCTGGGGCCAATGCGGCGGGAGCGTATACACTGGATCGACCGTTTGTGCTGATGGTTCTACCTGCTTCGAGTACAACGAATGGTACTCCCAATGCCAACCTTCGGTCGATGCACCTTCTTCAGCTGCCCCTACTACTGCTCCTACCAAGGCGCCAACTGCGGCCCCTACCACTGCTCCTACCACCGCTCCTACCAAGGCGCCTACCACTGCTCCTACCAAGGCGCCAACCGCGGCCCCTACCTCTGCTCCTACCCAGGCACCTACTGTAGCCCCTACATCGGCCCCTGCTCCTCCTTCTAGCGACAGCTCCAAGATTTACTTCGGTACTGCCACGGACCGTCCTGCCAACTACGGAACGATCGTCCCTGACAATTTCAACATGTTGGTGTCTGAAAACGGCATGAAGTGGGACGCTCATGAGCGCTCCCGCGGTGTATTCGACTTTTCGTCGTCGTTGTCGCAAATCGCCTACGCCAAGAAGAACAACATGAAGATGCGCGGTCACTGCTTGGTCTGGCACAACCAAATGTCATCCTTCTATTGCTCCAAGAATGTCGGCGGTACCATTGGTTGTGCCGATTCATCGCTAACCGGTGACCAATTGTTGGCTGTGATTGAAACCCGAATTCAAAAGACTTTTGCTGCATTGAACGACCCCACGATCATTGCTTGGGATGTTTTGAACGAAGCTGTCGCCGATGACGGCAGTGGCTTGAAGCACGATGTGTTCTACAACACCATCGGTCCCGACTACGTCGCCAAGATCTTCACTTTGGCCCGTAAGTACGCTCCTGCTGGCGTCAAGTTGTTCTACAACGACTACAACTGCGATTTTCCTGGTGGCAAGGCCAACCAATGCTTCAAGTTGGTAAGCGACTTGAAGGCCAAGGGATTGGTTGACGGTATGGGCTTTCAAATGCACTTGAGCCAAAACCAAAACACGGCTGGCCAAGCGGATTTGTTCAAGCGTTTCTCTGACATTGGTGTGACCATCCATGTCACGGAAATGGATGTCGGTGGCTCGAACCAACAAAGTCAAGCCAATGTGTACAAGACCGTCGCCACAAACTGCGCTGCCAATCCATTGTGCGAAGCCTTCGTTGTCTGGGGTGTCTCCGACAAGGACTCGTGGCGCTCGGGTGAAAACGCCTTGTTGTTCGACAGCAACTTGCAAAAGAAGTCTCAATTCGCTGCCTGCCACGATGTCATCGCCAAGGGCCATATCTAAACGTTTCCAGATCTTGTTTTGAGTTAAGTAATTGCCATAACGATTAAAGTAATGCTTCATCGAAAGGTGTTGACCCATAACTCGTTTGTAAATGACTGGCCAAGTTGAAAGTCATGGTTGGCTATTGTCCAAGTGGCCCGTATAGCGAGTCTTGAGAGAGATGTTATCGTCTTTTTCGTCTAGAGTGACAAAACCTTTAACGCGCTGTTCGCCATTTCATCTTCACTCAGGGGTTTTCTTTGATTTTTTGAAAAAATGTGGGCCCAACCGGTGATCGAAACCGGGACCTCCTGCACCCAAAGCAGGAATCATACCACTAGACCATTAGGCCACATACACTCTTATCATAGAAATTATATGTATGAATTATCAAAATATGTTGGGTAACATATTTTTTCTCCCTGAGTGCTGGTGGATAACGACCATGTGAGGGTATTTTCTGAGGTGGTTTGTCTGCAGAGTGCTTTGTGCTCCATCGAAAGTCTACTTATTTCTTCTCGTATTGTCTAAATTGTGGTGCAAATGGTCGTGCTCTTGGCTTTAGCCATATTGAGCAGAACTTCACAATTTGAGGGAATTGTTGGTTTCAATGATAAGACTCATATCACAGACACGCAACAGTACTTCAAGAAGATCTCACGAATTAGTCCTTGGCAGTGAGGCGTCGTTGATCGATGAAAAATTCTGCTATATGCTCGCTCGGCCGGTGGATTCGGACGTCGCTGGTCGCTAGAATGTTATCCTCATTAACTTTTTTTTCATAACATTAACACTAGGGCTATGTCGTGTCGATCGGTCATCTTGTGTTTATTCCTAAAAGGAAGGAAAAGAATATTAAGCCAATCAAATGGATATAAAGGGTCATTCATCACAACACCGGCAAATCAGAGAAGGTATGCAACAAATTGACAAAAAATTGGTTTATTCACAGTAGTGAGACTACTGTTATGGCAACGCAACAGACAATACCAACAACTTAATGACCCTTGGCGATGACATCGTGGCAGGCAACGAATTGAGGCTTCTTTTGCAAGTTACTGTCGAACAACAAGGCGTTTTCACCCGAGCGCCACGAGTCCCTGTCAGAAACCCCCCAGACAACGAAGGCTTCGCACTTGGGGTTTTGTTGGCAGTTGGTGGCCACAGTGCGGAAGACATTGGCTTGGGTTTGTTGGTTCGAGCCACCGACATCCATTTCAGTCACGTGAATCGTCACTCCAATGTCAGAGAAACGCTAGAACAAATCGGCTTGACCAGCCAAGTTTTGGTTTTGGCTCAAGTGCATTTGGACGCCCATACCGTCGACCAAGTTTTGGGCCTTCAAGGACTTGACCAATTCAAAACATTGGTTGGCCTTGGGACCTGGCGTATCACAGCCGTAGTCATTGTAGAACAACTTGACACCAGCAGGAGCATACTTGCGGGCCAACGCAAAGATCTTGGGAGCGTAAACACATCGTGCTTCAAGCCGTTGCCGCTGTCCGACACGGCTTCGTTCAAGACATCCCACGCAATGATGGTGGGGTCGTTCAAAGCAGCGAACGTCTTTTGGATGCGAGTTTCAATCGCAGCCAACAGTTCTTGTCCGTTGAGCGGGGAAGCAATGCAGCCATCGGTGCCACCGCTTTGCTGAGAGCAGTAGAACGATGGCATTTGGTTATGCCACGCCAAGCAATGACCGCGCATCTTCATGCCGTGTTGTTTGGCATAGGCAATTTGGCCCAAAGGGGCAGAGAAGTCGAACACACCGCGGGAGTGTTCGGTGGCATCCCACTTCATGCCGTTTTCAGATACCAACAAGTTGAAATTGTCGGGGACAATCGTTCCGTAGTTGCCAGGGCGGTCTGTCGCTGTACCGAAGTAAATCTTGGAGCCGCCACCCGATGGAGGAGCAGGGGCCGATGTAGGGGCCGCGGTTGGCGCCTTGGTAGGAGAAGTGGTAGGGGCCCCGGTTGGTGCCTTGGAAGGAGCAGTAGTAGGGTTAGACGAAGGCTTGGGTGCCATTGTTGGGTTGGACGAAGGAGCAGTGCCAGGAACGCATTGGGAATACCATTCGTTTGAGACCTTGCAGACGGAACCAGCAGCACAAGCGGTGGAACCAGAGTAACCGTTGCCCCCGCATTGACCCCAGACAGCCACTTGGCCTTGGACGTAAGCAAGCGATGCTGCGACGGTAGCGATGACAACAGTGATCTTCATGGGACTTGGTATTGGCGAAGGAAATTCGAGAATGAGGTTGTTCACAGCATGTCCCTCTGTGTTGGACCCATTGTCTTGGGCGACTGACTGGTTTTTGTACCTCTTCTACTCACAAGGTCTGGCTCTGGCGCACCACGTGCATGAGTAATCGTACGAATTGGCGAAAGTCCAACCATTCACCAGACAACCAGTTGGATACTAGTATAGAGATTGTGTCACTGCCGCAGTGTGGTGGGGAGTTTCTTCCGCGATGTAACAATTCACTAAGTACGTTTCGCGGGACCAAACAAAACGCGACTCTGATATCCTGGACACTTTCTCGTGTCAGACTTGAACGTTGTCAAAGTATCGTGGGAGCTATCGTGGGTGCGATAGGTTGATCGAATTCGCCCCATCACCAAGCACGTCTCAATATGTTTCTATGGAATGGCCACATGGACATTTTGTCGCTATGCCACAGTGGAGAAAATTTCAAGAATCCAGTACAAATCACAAGCCACCTCCTTGCTGAGAGCAACTCCACCAATCCAGTGCTGATCAAGTCTAATACAGTTTACCCCACAGATCCCTTGACTCATGTACGAGTGAGTACACGACATGGGGCATTGAATATATGCTCGCCAAGACAAAGTTGTGTCCATACGGGCTAGTAATCCAGCGATAATCTCCTCTGCCCCTCAAGTGCAAAACCTTCTGGGTTTGGGTGGAGGTGCTCTTATAACGCAAATCATCGTGAACGGCAAGCGCGTAAAGTCAGGCTTGTCGTTTCTGCAACGGAGGTACACTAATTACAGTATTTCAACAAGAGAGTTCCCTTGTTTCTTATACCTCCCAAATATTATATATTCGGTTTGGTTTATATAGTATTTTGTTTTCAGAGGTATTTTTATTTGTGCTAGATCTGTACCCAACAAAATTTGAGAGGAATATTTCCTCTCAAATTTTGTTCGGTACTCCGGAGTACTTTTTTGCTTGGATTTCTTGAGAAAAAGTATGCATGAGCACAAGCCAACTGTAAATTGTCCATGGATCCAAAGTGAATGGTGGTTGACCACGCTGCATACTGTAAAGTTCATGCGAAGACTGACTTGACGATCATGGTACAGCTGTACAGTATTGAGTTCTGAATGTGTCAACCTCTTGAGTGTTTCGGCTTTAGTAACAAGTAGCAAGTAAAATTTCTTCAAATTGTTAGGGCTCTCATCAAAGTTGTGTCTTGATTGGTATTATATATTTATCGACACAGAAGGGATTGGTTGTCTTGACTACAAAGCACAGTCTCGCTGCGTTTCGTGAAGAATACTCCACGTACTTTTGTCTACATTTTTGTCTTTGGACTGACGTTATCTGTCCTAGCCTTTGCAATCGTTGAAAAGTTTTCTTAGTAGGTATAGGGTGGACTTTGTCATCTTGCCTGGACTTTGCCGATTTCTTTGGCGGATCCTATGACGAAGCAGAAAACTCTTCGATGTGCGATCAAGGAATGCCTTGTCTCAATGCGAGTGCCTGCTCCGTCCACGCACACCGTGGGACTATGGACATTCACCGAGTTTCCATTTGCCAAAACCCAGATAGAACTTTGAAATGGAGAGTCAGGGCGTTGTACGTGGACATTACAACCGAACGCGAGACGCTCGTTTTCACTTTGCAAGTCAAAGCCATGAAGAGTGCAAGCGCAGTTTGCACTTTCGCAACTCTGCTTGCGAGTGTATACGGACAAACCTCAACGTACTTCGGTACGGCCACCGACCGACCATCGAGTTACGGCAACATTGTCCCCAACAATTTCAACCTGTTGGTGTCCGAAAACGGCATGAAGTGGGACGCCCATGAACGGTCTCGAGGCAACTTTGACTTCACGGCGTCGTTGTCTCAAATTGCCTACGCCAAGCAACACAACATGAAGATGCGTGGCCACTGCTTGGTCTGGCACAACCAAATGCCATCGTTCTACTGCTCCCAACAAGGCGGTGGCACCACCGGTTGCGCCGGCTCGTCCCTCAACGGACAACAATTGTTGCAAGTGATTGAAACCCGCATGCAAAAGACGTTTGCTGCTTTGAACGACCCCACCATCATTGCGTGGGATGTCTTGAACGAAGCCGTGTCGGACAGTGGCAACGGCTTGAAGCACGATGTTTTCTACAACGTCATCGGTCCCGACTACGTTCCCAAGATCTTTGCGTTGGCCCGCAAGTACGCTCCTGCTGGTGTCAAGTTGTTCTACAATGACTACGGTTGTGACATCCCAAGTCCCAAGGCCAACCAATGCTTTGAATTGGTCAAGTCCTTGAAGGCCCAAAACTTGGTCGATGGTATGGGCTTTCAAATGCACTTGAGCCAAAACCAAAACTTGGCTGGCCAAGCTGATCTCTTCAAGAAGTTCTCGGACATTGGCGTGACGATCCACGTCACTGAGATGGACGTGGGCGGCAACAACCAGCAACAGCAAGCCAGTGTGTTCAACACGGTGGCGAAGAACTGCAAGGCGAACCCCATGTGTGAGGCGTTTGTGGTGTGGGGTGTGTGACAAGGACTCTTGGCGTCAGGGTGAGAATGCGTTGTTGTTCGACAACAACCTGCAGAAGAAGCCCCAGTTTGCGGCTTGTGCGGATGTGATCAAGGCTGGTCCAGCTCCGACCACCAAGCCGTCGTCGGCTCCGACAACCGCTCCGACAACCGCTCCAATCACCCAGCCGACAACCAAGCCGACGTCGGCACCTCAACCCTCATCGCCAACCCCATCACCTTCTCAAACACCAAGCCCTCCATCGTCAGTCCCCACTACCAAACCACCTACCTCCAGTTCGGTTCCTCCCACCACTTCTAGTCCTCCTTCCACCGGTGGAAACAAGTCTGCTGGCTGTGGCAAATCTGCTGGGATCACCTCAGGCACTTATTCAATCAACGTGAACGGCAAAAACCGCCAATACATACTGCGTGTCCCTCAGAACTACAACCCCAACACTGGCTACAAGTTCATCTTTGCCCTCCACTGGCTCAGCGGCACCATGAACGATGCTGCGTCCATCGAAGGTGGCTTCTACGGCCTCCAAGCCCTAGTCAAGTAATCTGCCATTTTCGTCGCCCCTGATGGTCTCAATCGTGGTTGGGGCAACGGTGGCGGTGAAGATGTCAAGTTGATGGATGCCATCATGGACAAGATCGAAGCCAACCTCTGCGTTGACACGACCCAACGTTATACGACTGGCTTCAGCTACGGTGCTGGTATGAGCTATACTCTTGCCTGTGCTCGCGCTGACAAGTTCCGTGGCGTTGCTTTGTATGCCGGAGCTCAATTGAGTGGTTGCGACGGCGGCTCCAAGCCGGTTGCCTTCTGGTCAACCCACGGCATCTTCGACAACGTCCTTCCTATCTCCATGGGCCGTGCTCTTCGTGACCACTTCTTGCAAGTGAACGGCTGCCAAGCTAAGAACGCCCCTGAACCAACCAGCGGTCAAGATGCCCGCTGCCGATCTTACTAGCTACGTATGGGAAGACCTTAAAAAGTTAACGCGAAACGTATTATCATCATCATTATTATTCATTCTGGTCGAAACATTGACATGTTTGACCAAGCAAGTTCCATTATGAAGGAGATCCAAGGTGCTCTTCATGAGATATTGCCACAGGACCATGCTTGATTTAAGCCATGCAAATATATAATGTCTATCTGTTCCTTCAAGTGGACTTCGTCGCTAACTTGCATCTCGACGTGCCACTCTAGCTCTCACATGTTCACTCACGTGAAAATCACATCACTCACGTGTGTGAGCTGTGGAAATGGCCATATTTCCCCACCATACTTAGTACTATCCAGAGTCAATGCAGGAGTTTGACATCGTCAGCTTGGCGGCTCAAATAGCCGCTACGGCCAGGGATAATTACCACGACTACTTCACTGCTCTGAATTTACTCTATCGATCTTTTTACAGCCACTAAACCGCTCAATCATTGAAATGGGAACCGTAATTTGCCCTTAGGTCACACAACATAAAGCCTCTAAAACTTTATATTGCACGACCTGTGTCGCCCCAACACCAATGTCTGGAGAGCCAACATCCATGAAAGCCGCAGTTTCCTTCGTCGGAACGGAACTGACCATACGCCAAAAGAGACATTCCAACCGAATTCTTTGTGGTAACCACCCCCTGTGTCATGGAAACATTCGAATCTTCTTGTAGAAAGGGCAGATACCACTAATCGTGTGCATGTTTTGCAGGTGTGGTCTTGTCTATGAAAACCCCATCCAAGTAGTTTCCCGTTTGAGGTTCTTTGACGTCAACGTACGGACATGTGTTGGAATTGACCCGGTCCTGCATGACGTTGCTCCACGGCCAACAGGAGGATATACGAAGAAGACTTAGGGTGCGTTTGGTTGACCAGCCATTCATGGAAATAAAAACAAGTTTTGCGTTTGGTTGGGTGAAACGCGTTTTGAGAAAAACACTGTTTTCGATGGGCAAAACATGTTTTCTAAAATAAGGTTTTTGAATTAGGGCGAGGGTTGATTACAGAAATGTGTGATGCCGGAAAAGACAAACCAACAATGACCACAAGGGGCACTCGCTAACCTGGGCCCAGCACTCGAAGAACCGAATGTCTTGGACTCCACATCCTTGGCGGGATTCCACGGTTTAGTCATGCAAACCAGCCACCCCCATGCACTGTGCAAACTCTAAGATATTGGATACCACATGGAGTCAGACTCCACCAGATGGTCACCGGATAGATCCCCGGGCTTCGCGATGAAGCTGCTCCACCAAGCATTTCGAGCAAACAGCTTGTTGCCCCGACTTAAGCAGACATTTGAACAGCGTGAACCGCGCTGACCAACCAAACCAAGAACGTAGGATAGATTAACTTTGAATTCACTCTTCTTTTGCCTCGCTTACCAATCCTGTGAGTTTGCAGCGTGGCCAGAAGCGTACCCAAGTCCAAGACAGATTAGTGTGTTCCGCCGGCTGCCTCGTGAGAAGCCGACACCGATTGTTACCTTTCTCCATTGCCCTGCATCAATGTCAGCCGCAGCTGGACTTAGTACTTGAGCCACAGTACAACCTCATCCGAAGTCGCACGCATACGCGAGTGTCCCTATGTGCCTCCAAGGAAGAATCCGACTCCAACTTTCTGCCCAACTTTGCCCTCCATCAACTTTGCTTGCTGCTCCTGGTGTCTGCATTGACCTTGATCCCACCCAAGATCCAGACTATCGACAACCCCTTCTAATTTTCTTGCGGCTACGACCTTCATTCCCGTTCCCACAAATGCCTTCATCCATTCGATAAGTGACAATCGAGTTTTTAGCAGCGGTCTCGGACCAATGACTCATATTCCTCTTCGCAAAATAATCGAGAAGGAGCGTCCTCTAACCGTTTGTCTAGCACGCTAACGTAGCCACAACCCGATGTCATGGCTCCACGACGAATGGTTTGTACATAAAGTAGGACCAGTTTTCCTTTGAGTGGCCTATGGGTTTCGGCAGACAGCTAATTGTCTAGGTTCTTCGAAAGGAATCACTCAAACCTTAAACACATCTAAACAGTATGCGCCAGTGTGAAGGGATATGTTGGTCGTCGCTACGTGAAAGGTAAGACAGCGTTCATGGATGTACTTACGAGAGTTCAACACGCGTTCCTGTCATTGACGGCTTCAGAGAGATATGGTTATCCGCAAAGCCAACAATGAACTGTTCAAGCAACACGAGTACATCAGGTGCCAAGATGCCTTGGACGACAGTCTTACCATGGATGATGATGACGATTTGGAATATTCATTCAGTGGCAGCTCGGATGATTCAAACTAAAACTCTACAGCTTTGTATAACTTCATCAATATATCTTAATTTGCAGTACTGACGCTTGGATGAGACGCACAACAGGTTCTCAAAATTATATCCACAATATAGCTTATGTACCTGGTGCTAAAGCTAATAAACTAAGTGAAAGTCGATTGAAACAATGTGGATACTTCATTGTTGACAGCTCCTGCGGGACGTACAACTATGTGTTTAAGGATAGTTCAATACAGTTCATCGCTAGCTGCATCGGTGCCTATTTTGTTAAAAGTCATTCGATTAAAGAGCGTAAGATTATATGTCATGCAGTTGAACATGCGCCAGCTCGCCATATTTTAATAACGAACATGAGTCAAGCGCACGAGCTCTTTCGTGAGTGGCATGTGAGACTAGTGAACCCAGAAACTCTAACTCGTACAATGTAAATTGACGTGTGGAAAGATAAAAGGTCTACCTCATCTGCATGTCGATAGTTTGAAAGATCTAAAGATGTTTAGTAAGACCTGCGTTATAGCTAAGCATAACGCATGTCCTATAAGCGACGTGTTGGGATCCCTACACATGGACACATGTGGGCCACTTAAGCAAACAGGATTGTACGGCACAAGTAGCGACATTCGCTACTACTGCTCCGTTGTAGACGATGCGTCGTCTTACAGATGTTGCACAAGACTAAGGACACAATTCCTAATAGTATTAAAGACTTTGTGAATCTGGCTCAGAGACAGACAGACAAGGTCATTAGCCGAGTGCGAAGTGATGGAGGCATGAGTTCAACAACAGTCACTTCTTACATTCTGCAATGAACTGGGTATTAAATATGAACAGTCTACTACTCTGATCCAAAAAGAATGCCTCGATGTTTATACTTCAATAAAGTATACGTTAGTGTCACGGAATATCTTGCTTTTTGTATTGAACCTTCAAATTTCATAAACTGCCGATGAATTAAAATCAAACAAGTATTTAATTATTAACCTACTTGATCATGGGAATTGAGATGGTGAATGGCACTGGAGTAGATCGCGGGTGAACACTGAACATGAAAAGTTCATAGATCTCCAATCGACACATAAGTTGTGGGGACCAGCATTGTCTTGCTGGATCACCACACCAGTCCGCAAGCAAGCACGGGGAAATTTGGATATGATTGCTGGTAGCACGTTGTCGTAAATGGACTTCAAATCCACGGCAGAGTCGACATTTTGTGGGGTCGTCACCCTGGCCCCCTTGGACGATTCTTGCTGTTTCGGACAGCGGGAAGACGCTGAACGAACGGCCAAATGTCGAGCTTTCCATCGAAGACACGTCTTGTGTGGGAGTCGTAACGAGGACGGGCCACTGCCGCTAAAAACATCTCCTTGTGACAAACGACTTGGAGTTGGCGGTACGCAGGGCAAGCTCCTCGTCCTCGTAAACACAGTGCTTGTTCTTGACCTTGGCCAACCAAAACCACTTCTCGTCGATATGTACGATATTGTGCATATCGGCAAAGAAATGGGTTCCGATCGGCCCAGGTCGAGGATATCCCAGAGAAAAGCGCAGAGAAAAGCGGAGGCGTTCTATCTTGTTGGCCTCAGTCAATGTCGGCTTGATGATGCTTGATCTTGCCTTCAGTTTCTTCGTTTCCTTCATAAGTCTCACAATGGTCGTCGTGGGAATGTGACACTTTGCAGCGAGAGTGCGTAGTGTTTGACGGTCTTGATGTTGGACTTGCTTGATCGCAGCTTCGATCGCCTCAGCAGTTCGTTTACGTGGTCGACCAGAGTTTCCTAAAGTAAACTACCTCTTAGAACTGATATCCGTCGAAATCAATACTTAAAGTCGAAATATTATAATTGAAAGGTTATTACCTCTTTTTCGCCGCTATGTTGGTGACGAGATTGGCGCGAAGCAAAGACCCCTTTGCACGAGACCAAAAGCGAGATATTGTAGTCCGGTGGCAGTTGAAGTAGTTGGCCACCTCAGACATTGCTCCATACGGAAGTCGTCCACCCACCATGGCACTGAGCAGCGTTTCATGGGCTTTCATTCTCTCCTGGCCTGTGAGGTTTTTCTTCAACTGTTCTTGTACGGCGGACGAGTTGGAGGGCATTGAATGGACAAGAACACGCGCAGGTCGACAAGGACCAAGGAGAATATGGTTGTGAGATGTAGAAATCGTTAATGGTCCTCTGGCGAAACAAAAAGACTCTCTGAATTCGAGATTGCTCACTTTGGAGCCATAAATCTCCCAACACAAATCGAATTGGCCTGATCAAAACACAGCCAATCGAACCCAAGAGTTTGCGCTATTTCATCAACCAATCATTTGCTCGATTCGAGTAAAATTAGTAAAATTCCGCCAATCGAAACACAACCGTAGCAATTATTTCGGAACAGAGTAGTAATCGATATTCGCCCGAGGAGAATGGGTCTGCTGAGAGAGACCACCAGTCAAAGTTTGCTAAAGTTAGATGCATGCTTTTAGATGCTAATATGAATGCAAAGTGGTGGACCAAAGCGTTGATGTATTCTAAGTACACCCAAAACCTCACACCTTCCAAGCGTCTCAGCGACAAGACACCGTATAAATATATTCATGACGTCCTTCCTGATTTAAGTCGCATTCATGTGAGGGGACCCACATATACCGCAAGAGCTTCGACCGGACAGGAAGCTCAATGCATCAATGTCTATAAAGTGTCGATTCTTAGGAATAGCAGAGGACTACAAAGGATATCATCTATTGGATATTCACAATAAGGTAATGCATCGATTTTCAAGAAGGTTTTTTGCAATGGTTTATGCCCAATTTTTGGAACCTCATAACTTTCCTGTTCATGCAAACTTGGAAAGTCTAGGAACATGGTGAGAAAATATAATTCGGTTAGATTATTATGGCGTTGAGCAAAGTGTAAAATGAAGCACTGAACGATCTGTGCGAAATTTAAATACCTGAAATCTAAGTTCTGATAATTCAGCGACATCGATTGCACGACGGTGATGGATATAACGAAAATTGTGTGCTCAAAATTAATTTTGCATTTAATTGATTCGAACTCAGAAGAAATTTTTTTTAAATGAATGCAATAAAATTTGTCTAAAATTTAAAAAAAACACAACGTATTTTATTTCATTGTCACCACCAGAGGCATACAGCCTTTGTCCTGTTGGAGTAGAAAACAACTGACATAGGCAGATTGGGACAACAATTAACTGCTCTTTCCGAACCGCCAGCCACGACACGCCATATTGCCTTTAGTATACTTTGGCTTGTCGACAGGATGAATGACATGAGGATGTAAACGAGGACAAGTATTTCTACTCAGACGATGAAAAAAAATGTCACCAAACCTCGTCGATCGTCATGAAATAATTTTAATCATGAATATTATCATATCCAATCAACATCAGGTTCCAGAAAATATAGAAGATTGATTGGTAAAAAGTCGGATCGTCTGGGCAATCGATGCCGTCTTGACAATCGATGCATTGCCTTAACAAGTTTCTTATTGCACATGATGTCACTTTTGACCGCGGGTCCCTTGGAGGTGCTGTAAGCAAAGTTTTCCACCACCAGAAACCTCGCCTACAGCTTAGTGAAACCCAAGCAATTGGCTCTCTGCTAGGTTCGCACGCTGGTGATTTTCAGAGCAGCACTGCTCGTCGTGAGAGAAACGCTGCTCGTTGTGGGGGCACTCACGGCAATAATAATGACATCTCTCACACCTCAAGAAGTACTTCTGTAGACGTACAGGATGACAATCATTCAGACGTGGATGATCCTACTTCACCTCCCATATATAATCGTAAGTTAACAAACAATAGTGACATTCATAACATGCAGTCAAAGAAAACACGAGGTCCAAGAGTTAGTGGGAGTACTTCAACGAGAGTGAGTCAAAATGACTCTCCCCTCAACCCTTGACTCTCCACCCCAAACCCTCAAATCTCACCCGAGATCGCTTCGACAAAATCGTCGTCTCGCTTGTCATTTTGACGACTACGTCTGCAATAATGCGACCATTCCATCAGGTCTTCCAAGACTGACTCTCTGGAATTGAATGAATTACTTAACTTATTACATTCTGGACTTCAATGTATTGATCAACTGACAGAGTACTCTGTAAACGTTGGTGATATGTCGCAACTCAGCCAAATCCAATGTTGTTATACCTAGATCTCTAAAAGAGACGCTTACAGGTCCATGCACAGTAGCGTCAAGCCATTGATGAGGAATATCAGCAGTTAATCGATAATAGAACGTGGAGGTTGACTGAGCAACCTCCTGGTAAATTCGCCATTCCGTGCAACTGGGTATTTACTGTAAACTACACTCTTGTGGGCCAATAGAGCGCTTCAAGGCTTATCTAGTAGCACAAGGATGTCATCAAGAGTTTGGCGTCGATTGTGATGAAGTCTATGCCTCTGTTGCTCGCTTTGAGTCACTCAGACTTGTTCTAGCACTAGGTGGCATTCATAATTTTATTATAAAACAAATGGATGTGCATACTGCAATTATAAATGGCTACCATATTTGACATCTTATAGCGGTGTGTTTTTAAGGTGCACAAAATGGAATTTGAATGCACAGGAAAACTTTGAACAGAAATACCTCTAATATTCAATAAAATCAAATGCTGAGGTTTTATCAAATTCAATTGACCTTGGCCCGAAAATTTGCTTCACGAAATGCCGCGAACAGGGCAACTGCAAGTAAAAGCAACAACTCGAAGAGAAGAAATCCTTCATGCATTTGCCCTTGTCAGATCATTTCAGAATTTCTGTATTTTATGATTTGTTTAACTGTTAGTATCTATGTAATAATATTCAAGACTATCAGTGCAATTAATGCTGTAGCACCCTAAGAATTCAATACCTTTTACATAACAGTTTTTACAGTTTCTCAAAAATACTATATTTAGGAGGTTTTCGTGTGGAAAACACACCGTTATAACATGTCAAATATGGTATATTCCTGATAGCACAAAATTGTTCATGAAGCAAGCCCCAGGCTTTGTGCAAGTCAAAATCAAGCACCTCGTATATGAACTTGTTAAGAGTTTTTACGGGATCAAACAAGCTCCTAGGATTTGGTATCAGCTATTGAATAAATTTCTTGTTTCATTTGGTTTTGAACAATACAGTAAAGAATACTGCATCTATGTTCAAAAAGTGGGAGAGAGTATGGATCAATGGCTAATCGTAGTCGTTTATGTTGATGACCTGACAATCCTGTCAAGGAGCTCGACGTTAGTTGATAAGCTCCAATGTGAGCTGTGCAAAAGGGTCAAAATGAAAGATATAGGCAATTTGAATTACATCCTCAAGATTAGAATTGAGAGAAATCTAAGTCTAAAAATAATGACTATGTCACAAGAAAAGTATATCCTCGACTTACATGAGAAGTACAACATGGCTAACTGCAAACCAGCCCAAACTCCGCAGCTAGTGGGAGTAGAACTGCTTCCTGAAACATCTCTCTCACCTACTGAGATAGCGGATCAACCATATGACTACAGAGGATTAGTGGGCTCTCTACAATATTTAGTTAGAGACACACGACCAGACATAGCAAACGCTGTGTGATCTCTTAGTAAGTTCCTATCATGTAATAACAAACTGCATTGGGAACAGGGTTCGGAAAAACCCAAAATTCACGCTTGAGTGGGTGGGTTTTTGGTGTACTATGTGTTTTAGGATTTTTCCAATGGATAAATTTGGGTTTTTGCCTACTTAGGGGTTACAGAAGTTGATGGCTGGTGGTAGTTCATCATTTGTCTCTGTATTTCAAGAATGGAGTCGGAGGCACCAAGGCGTGGTGGACGCCAGAGAGATCCTGTGTGGGAGAACTGCATTGTCGACAATGTAGTCTCGTGCAAGCGGTGTGAAAAGATCATCCACACTTACGGCTATCGGCATGTAGAGCGCGTTCGTCATCACATGGAGAAGAACTGCCTCAAGCGACTACGGAGCCAACCCATCACGAACTGTTTCCCTGTGGCTCTGAGCCATACAAGCCTCGCGGAATTTGAACGGAGATTGGCCTCCTGGGTTTATAAAACTGGTGTTTCATTCAATGCTATCTCACATCCCGAGCTTGCTGCGGCGTTGGCGACTCTACACCCTGATTTGCGGGTGCCATCGGATCATTCGTTAAGAAACCGGCTTCTTGACGACGCGTATGCCAGTTCAATTGCAAATATCGAAAACAGTCTCAAGGGAACAATGTGCAGCCTCACGACGGATGCCTGGACCGATGTGAATGGTAAGGCAGTCGTGAACTATATGGCCGTTCGAGGCTCGATGACTTTCTTTCTTGAAAGCAGCTACACTGGCTCCATAAGTCACACGGCATCTTTTATGGCTGAGGATGTTGAAAGAGTGATCAACAAGTACAAATCTCTTACCTTTACAGCTCTGATTACAGACAATACGTCAGCGAACCGAAGTATGTGGAAGACTCTACGTCCAAAATACCCTCGAATGTTTTTTCACGGATGCGCGTCGCATGCTTTGCATTTGATTGCTCAAGACGTTGTACAAGCAATTGCGTGGTTACAGCAATTAGTCGATGGATGTAAGCGACTCGTCAAATTTATTCGAAAGCATCAAGTTCTACACGCTGAAGTTCGTTCTAGCCAACTCGACAAGAAGGTACCAGCTTTGGTTTTGCCGGCAGCCACACGTTGGGGAACAACACAGCGCTGTCTGACCTCGGTCTTGGAATCGGAAGAAATAATCTTTGGGCTTGTTATACGTCGTGGCTTTTTGGTGGACTCATCCAAAGAGAAGAAGTCCGAACGTCGCTTTCTGCATGACATGGTTGCCGAAAAGTCTTTTGTCCCAAGCCTTACCAAGGGTTCTGAGTTGTTGGAGCTATTTACAAAGTCCATTCATATTTGCGAACGAAGTGAAACATCTCCTTCGGATGTGTATTCAATGTTTTTGGTGTTTGATGATCAAGTTATGTCACTCGATGTATCGTCAAACGACAAGACTGCGCTGAAAAGAGCTGTCAAGAGGCTCTTTGATTTCATTGTCAGTGATGTACATGGTGTCGCTTATCTATTGGATCCTCGCTACAACGGGGTTGGTATGAATCCTGTCTCTCATGATGCTGCAAAAGACTACATTTACAACTGGCATGGTCAAGGTCTCGAAGCAGCCGTCGTTACTGAGATCGCATCCTACAATGAGTATGTTAGACGCATGGGCTCCATCGATCCCCGCAGTCTCCGTCTTCTTGCCGAAGGCACCATGTCCCCTCATCAATTTTGGGTTATCAATACACGGTTCCCTTTGCTACGAGACGTAGCCGTGACTGTATTCAGCTGTGCCGTTTCTAGTGCGGCCAGCGAGCACAACTTCTCGTCGTTCAAGTTCATTCATAGTCGCATTCGTAATCGTCTGGTTTGGGGGTTTTGGGGTTTTGGGGGAAGGGGAAAGGGCGACGAGACCGCGCGAACAAGAGAACGAACGGTTCCAAAGGGGTGAATTAAAAATTAACGCTACAACTACGGAGCGAATCGACCACGCGCTTTAGCGCGTCACGCCCGAAGGGCGTCCGGAGGGTCTGGGTGGCGGAGCCTCCCAGGGCTCGTATTTCATTGGTTGATCTTACGCGTTATCTAATTTCATTGGTCCTTTCGTTTGCCTTCTTCAGTGGAATGATTGTCGTTTACGCTGGAAGGAATAAGCGTAAACAATGTTTACAGCCATTCGACCCAGTAGTTTGGTTATCCGGATAGATCCGGATGAGGGGGGCTGGGGGCCCCGGGGGTTATCCGGATGGGGCCGGATAAGGGAGGCTGATGGCCCTGGGGGGATTCCCAGGGGGGCTATCCGGGTTTGTCCGGATAGGGGATTCGGGGTTTGGGGGTAAGCAGGGAGAGGCGACGGGACCACGCGAGCGAAGCGAGCTTTGTCACAAAGGGGTGAATTAAAAATTAACGCTACAACTACGGAGCGAAGCGACCACGCGCTTTAGCGCGTCACGCCCGAAGGGCGTCCGGAGGGTCTGGGAGGCGGAGCCTCCCAGGGCTCGTTTTAATTGGTTGTAGGCACTCGTAATCTAATTTCATTGGTCCTTTCGTTTGCCTTCTTCAGTGTGAGTTATGTCGCTGATTGTGCAAGCATGAAGTGACTGAGGGGATCAGTTAGTCAGTTCAGAAGCTTGCCAGCTTTATCCGGAGTTCCGGATAAGGGGGATTTCGGGGGCCCCTGGGGGGATTTCCATGGGGGAAGTTCCTTGGGGAGGAAGTTCCATGGAAGTTTGGGGTTTAGGGGTTTCGGGGTTGGGGGTTTCGGTGGTTGGTGGTTTCACCCCGACACCTGTACTAGTTGTCGAGTAGACTAGCAGGTGTCGGGGTGGTGTCTAGTTTGAGTCGAGATGGACTAAGTTTAGACTTTAAGGTTGGTGGTTTGAGATAGCATATTGCTATGCGATCTACCCCGATTTGTCGTAGACCTTCTTTATATGAATCAAAGTATAATAGTCTCTTCAATTCGTGAGAAGAAGGCCCGTTTGGATCATACGGAACTTTATAGTATATGACTTTCTCATGTGCTTTTGGTTTCGTGACTGCGTCAAGTGCCTGACGAAACAGTCGTAAGAGAAGTTCCTTTCGATAGCCTCTATACATAAGGCGAGTCAAAAGCTTGTTAATAAAGTCTTTAAAGTCACTATCGCGAGGGTTTTGTTTGCGATATTTCTTTACAAGTCCGTATAGGAGTCCTTTGAGTACACCAGGAGGATGTGCACTTGTTGCAGGGATGTATAAATACAGGTTAAGAGCCTTTTGATGGGTTCTATGTGTGTACTTTGATCCGTCTTTGATCACCCATAAATCCAGGAAGGGGATAGTGTTTGAATCCAGTGTATGGGTGAAACTTAGCTTCGATTCTCGTCGGAATAGTGCAAAGAGGTGATTTGCAAGAAACCGATTGGTCGAGAAATTACGAACGATGAAGAATCCATCGTCAATGTATCGGGTGTAGTACTTCAGTTGGGAAGTAAACATGGGAAGTAGTACTGTTTCCTCAAAATAAGCTAGATACAGCGAAGCGTACGTGGGTGCAACAGGTGTTCCCATGGCCGTACCGTTTATCTGAAGCCAGATTGTGTCGCCGAATGTAAAATAGTTGGACGTGAGAAGTAACTGCAGTCCATTTACAATGGCGTCACACCATGGATCGTCTCTTACAATGTACTGTATGATATGTATTGCTCGATCTGTAGGGATGTTTGTATACAGAGAGGTTACATCGTACGTGACAAGCATATCATCATCATCCGCATCCAACGTCGAAATGACATCGATAAAGGAGTCGGAATCTCTGAGATATGATTGTGTTTGCAAGAGGTATGGTTTCAGTTTGAAGTCCAACCACTTAGACAAGCCTTCAAATATAGTGTATGTGTTGGACACTATAGGCCTTAGTTGAAGGGTAGGCTTGTGGACTTTAGCCAAAGCATAGAAATTATTGATATCCTTAAATTCCAGTTCATGTTGGATGATTTTTGTGTCTTTCCAATCATGTCGATGACTGTAGTCGTCGCGAATCGTTTGGTAGAAGCGTCTGACGCGCGTGCGTAACAAACGAACGACTGCATTGAGTGGTGATAGGGATCTACTGTATGTTGTAGTGTCTCGTAAGTGTGTGAGACACCACTGGATGTATTGTTCTCTGGTCATAATAGCTGGACCAAGATTTTTATCCGTGGATAATACATGTAGATTGGACGTTCGAATTAGTCTAAGGAGAGCTTTGTGTTCACGGTTCAAGTTAGACTTGTTTCGTGAAGGTAGCACGATAGATCTAAGAGCTAATCGAGTTGTGTCTAAAGCCTCTTCCAGTATGCGGGACGCTGGAGGTGGCTGAAAAGAAGCGTTCCGAACGTAGACCGGAGATGGTTTCCATTCGCGTTTCCTCTTATTTTCATTAGACGAATTGGCAAGAGTTTCTGTCGCATGCATATTTTTCGGACCGGTGTCGGTCACTCGCGGGACAAGATGCATATTTTTTCTAGAGTTAGCATCTGACCTTTCGAAAAGATATTTTAGACGAATGGTTCGTTCAAAGTAATCCATATGTTCCCCCACATCAATGGGTGTGATGTGACGTGGGGTGGGACAGAATTTCAGGCCAAGGCCAAGTAAACGTTTTAAAGCAGCAGGGACCATCGTTTCCGATGGTGTCAGGTCATGGTAGGCAAGGTTGTAGGGTTCCAAGTCGACAGCACCGACATAGCGACACGCAAATATATTAACTGCATTACGTATCGTCGACGCTGAAGGGTCAATCGCATTGTTGACCAAGACTAGTTGTCTTTCTTGGCGTGTTTCTTCTGGCTCGGTTGAGCCGGCTGTTTTTTCTTGGGTGCGCCGCCTGCTGCGCCTTTCGGCGTTTCGTTGCGTTTCTTTGGCTTGCCGTTGCTTCCGCCTTGCGGCGGACCTCGGGCTTTTCCTCCACCTTCGATTCGGGGAGTTGGCGTCTTTCCATTCTTCCCAATCGGTTTGCCAGGCCGATTGGGCGGGTCGTTTAAAGAGCGTCGATCAACTTTGTCCTTTAACGCAGAACGTAACAAGTTTACTTCTTTACGTAAAGCGCTAACATTCTTGGAAATTTCGCGTTTGACTAGTTGTCCCACAAGGATGTCGTTGGGAGTGTCAACTTCCATGGCTTCGGCGGCGGCTCGGGCGGCGGCAACTTCGGCTTTCTTCATTTCGCGAGCTTGGCTTTCGAGGACGTGCTTGTAGCAAGCGTTGTTGAGCGCATCATTTAAAAAGGACACAGAAAGGGAAAGATCTTGTTGAAAATTTTGTTTTATTAAATTGATATCTAGCCCTCCAGCGGCCAGAACCCCAGGCCTCCCCGGGTTGGCGTTCGCGGCAGCGCTGTCGAGGGATGAGCTACAAGATTCAAAATACCTTTTGAGTTGGTCCACATAGGACGCACGCATTTGTGGCAGGGTGGCTTCAAGGGCGGCGAGCTCGGCTCGAGCGGATGCCTTGATTGTTGCGTGGAGGGCGGCTTCGTTGGCGGCGAGTTGGCTCGCAAACTGAGTCTTGAGTGCGGTGGCCTGGGCTGGGTTCACGGCTTCCAGCATGGCAGATGTTTTCAGGTCCATCTTGGTGGCGATGGATCTTGGCGCACGGGCGTCGAGGCGGGCGATGGCGTTTCGCTTGGCTTCGATTCGACGCAGGAGGGCAGAGAACTCTCGGACGCAGTTGGTCACGAGGTTGACGGCTTGGGGCGGCGGGCTGCGAGCCTGGGCGGTTGCTCCAGGCGAGTCCATCCTTAGGCGGGTCGGTCGGGACGGGTTTGGGGGTAAGCAGGGAGAGGCGACGGGACCACGCGAGCGAGGCGAGCTTTGTCACAAAGGGGTGAATTAAAAATTAACGCTACAACTACGGAGCGAAGCGACCACGCGCTTTAGCGCGTCACGCCCGAAGGGCGTCCGGAGGGTCTGGGAGGCTCCGCCTCCCAGGGCTCGTTTTAATTGGTTGTAGGCACTCGTAATCTAATTTCATTGGTCCTTTCGTTTGCCTTCTTCAGTGTGAGTTATGTCGCTGATTGTGCAAGCATGAAGTGACTGAGGGGATCAGTTAGTCAGTTCAGAAGCTTGCCAGCTTTATCCGGATTTCCGGATAAGGGGGATTTCGGGGGCCCCTGGGGGGATTTCCATGGGGGAAGTTCCTTGGGGAGGAAGTTCCATGGAAGTTTGGGGTTTAGGGGTTTCGGGGTTGGGGGTTTGGGGGTTTGGGGGTTTGGGGGTTTGGGGGTTTGGGGGTTTGGGGGTTTGGGGGTTTGGGGTTTGGGGGTTTGGGGGTTTGGGGGTTTGGGGGTTTGGGGGTTTGGGGGTTTGGGGGTTTGGGGGTTTGGGGGTTTGGGGAAGGGGAAAGGGCGACGAGACCGCGCGAACAAGAGAACGAACGGTTCCAAAGGGGTGAATTAAAAATTAACGCTACAACTACGGAGCGAAGCGACCACGCGCTTTAGCGCGTCACGCCCGAAGGGCGTCCGGAGGGTCTGGGAGGCGGAGCCTCCCAGGGCTCGTTTTAATTGGTTGTAGGCACTCGTTATCTAATTTCATTGGTCCTTTCGTTTGCCTTCTTCAGTGGAATGATTGTCGTTTACGCTGGAAGGAATAAGCGTAAACAATGTTTACAGCCATTCGATCCAGTAGTTTGGTTATCCGGAAATATCCGGATTGAGGGGTGATTTCGGGGGGTTATCCGGATAGAGCCGGATGAGGGGAAGGGGAAAGGGCGACGAGACCGCGCGAACAAGAGAACGAACGGTTCCAAAGGGGTGAATTAAAAATTAACGCTACAACTACGGAGCGAAGCGACCACGCGCTTTAGCGCGTCACGCCCGAAGGGCGTCCGGAGGGTCTGGGAGGCGGAGCCTCCCAGGGCTCGTTTTAATTGGTTGTAGGCACTCGTTATCTAATTTCATTGGTCCTTTCGTTTGCCTTCTTCAGTGGAATGATTGTCGTTTACGCTGGAAGGAATAAGCGTAAACAATGTTTACAGCCATTCGATCCAGTAGTTTGGTTATCCGGAAATATCCGGATTGAGGGGTGATTTCGGGGGGTTATCCGGATAGAGCCGGATGAGGGGGGCTGGGGGCCCCGGGGGGGTTATCCGGATGGGGCCGGATAAGGGAGGCTGGGGGCCCTGGGGGGATTCCCAGGGGGGCTATCCGGGTTTGTCCGGATAGGGGATTCGGGGGTTCGGGGGTTCCACCCCCACTCCTGTACTCAGCATCAAGTATGCTAGCAGGTGTGGGGGTGGAGTCCAGCCTGAGGGTGGAGGGACTGACTATGTTTTTTAAGGATTTAGGCTTGAGATAACAGATTGAAATTCGATCGACGTCGATACTTTTTAAGCCAGTTGTGTAGTTATCAAGCCGTAAAAGTCGCTTAAGTTCATAGTTTGACGGTCCGTTCGGGTCATAAGGGACTTTGTAGAAGATTACATTGTCTTTTTCTTTGTATACTTTACTTGCATCAAGTGCTTTTCGGAGCAGATTGAGAAGCAGTCGCTTGTTGTAGCCTCTATAGATTAATCGGGTGATTAATTTATTGAGAAAGTCCTTAAAGTCAGTTTCCCGTGGGTTTTGTTTACGGTACTTCTTGACTAATCCGAACAATAGTCCTTTGAGTACGCCAGGTGGGTGCGCACTAGAAGCGGGAATGTATAGATACAGATTTAATCTTTTCTGATGTGTTTTGTGCGTGTATACATTCTTATCCTTTATCACCCAGAGATCCAGAAAGGCCACAGCCTTTGAATCCAGTAAATGGGTGAAACTTAGCTTCGTTTCTCGTTTGAATGTCGCCAGAAATTGGTTGACAATAAAGGGATGAGATGAATGATTACGAATGATGAGGAAACCATCATCAATGTAACGTTTGTAGTACTTTAGCTGGGTATTGAATTGGGGAAGTAATAGAACTTCTTCAATATAAGCTAAGTATAGTGAAGCATAAGTAGGTGCCACGGGTGTACCCATAGCAGTGCCGCTTTTCTGTAACCATACAGTGTCACCAAAGGTGAAGTAATTTGAATCCAGTAGCATGTGCAAGCCAGAAATGATGGCGTCACACCATGGATCGTCTCTTACAATGTTATAGATTACACTTACAGCTCGGTTTGACTGGATGTTTGTATAGAGAGATGCGATGTCATAAGTAACGAGCATATCATCATCCTCTGCAGTAAGTGTAGCCAGGTCGTCTATCAAAGAGTCGGAATCTTTAAGATAGGAGCGTGTTTGTAAGAGGTATGGTTTCAGTTTAAAGTCTAGCCATTTCGACAGGCCTTCAAAAATTGTGTTTGAGTTGGACACAATGGGTCGTAGTTGAAGTGTCGGTTTGTGAACTTTAGCCAGAGCGTAGAATTTATTAAGACTTTTAAATTCTAGCTCGTGTGCGATGATTTTCGTGTCTTTGAAATCATGCCTATGGCCGTGTTCTTCTCTCATCGATGCCATGAGACGACGTATGCGTGTTCGTAACAGTCGTTGTAAGGCTGAGAGTGGCGAGAGAGATCTACTGTATGTATTTGTATCTTGAAGGTGTGTGAGACACCACCGAATGTATTGGTCCCGTGTCATGACAGCAGGTCCTAGATTCTTATCGGTAGACAGTACATGTAGATTGGATTGTGTTAGAGTGTGTAGTAGCATCCTATGTTCCCTGTTCAAGTTGAATTTTCTTTTGGCGGGAAGGCGTGCGACTGTAATGGCAACTCTAGTGGCGTCAAGAGCCGTTTCTAATGTGGCTGACGCTGGAGGTGGTTGGAAAGAAGTGTTTTTAACGTATACGGAGGAGGGTTTGAAATCTCGTTTCCGTTTGTGTGTTGAGACGGGTGTTTGCGGCCGTGAAAAATTGTGGGGGAAAGGCGCGCGAGAACTGGAGAGATGCATACATTCTCGAATTTTGTGATCTGACCTTTCGAACAAATACTTCAGTCGTAAGGTCCGTTCAAAAAACGGGTATGTTTGAAGTATTTGGTTGGGTTGGATGTGAGGGGGTGTCGGGCAAAAATTTAGGCCGAGGCCAAGCAAGCGTTTAAGTGTAGCAGGTACCACCGTGTCCGGTGGCGTCAGGTCATGATAGGCAAGATTCATAGGTTCCAAGTCAACAGCACCCACATAACGACATGCAAATATATTGATTGCGTTACGTTTAGCAGATGCTGAGGGGTCAATCGCATTGTCGACCAAAACTAGTTGTTTTTCTTGGGTGGCGGCTTTTTCTTGGGTGCTTGTGCCGGATGCTTCTTCGCACCTTCTGCGCCGTTGCCTTTCTGCTTGCCGGGATTGTTCTTTGGCTTGCTGTTTCTTCTTTCTTGAGGTTGTCCTTGGGCTTTTCCTCCACCGCTTCCGCGGGGAGTTGGCGTCTTTCCTGTCTTCCCAACCGAGTTGCCACGTCGGTTGGGCTTGTCGTTTAAAGCAGCCCGAAGGGTGTTGAGTTCCTTGCGAAGGGCACTCATGTTTTTAGTTATCTCTCTCTTAACTAATTGACCAACTAATATATCGTTTGGTGTATCTACTTCCATCTCTTCGGCTGCGGCTCGGGCGGCTTGGGCTTCGGCGCGCTTGGTTTCGCGTGCTTGGACTTGGAGTACGTGTTCGTACGAGGCCTTGTTGAGGGCTTGAGAAAGAAAAGACAGAGACAAGGAAAGATCATCATTAAAGGTTTGTATTATAAAATTGATATCAAGCCCTCCAGCGGCAGGGAGGCCGGGCCTCCCCGGGGTGCCGTTCGCGTCAGCAAGCTGGAGGGATGAGATACAACTAGAGAAATACCTTTTCAGTTGGTCTTCACATCGCGCGCGCAGGAGCGGAACTTGGGCTTCAAGCGCGTCGATTTCCGCTGCCGCTGCTTCCTTGATTGTGGCGTGGAGCGCGGCTTGACCAGCGGCCAGATGGCTGGCGAACTGGCTCTTCAACGCGGCCGCTTGGTTGGGCAGGTTGGCGTCGAGGGTGGCGGAGGTCTTCAAGTCCATCTTCGTCGTGATGGACTTGGGCGGTCGCTCGGCGAGGCGGGCGAGGGCCGTGCGCTTGGAGTCGATGCGACGCAGCAGAGCTGTGAACTCGCGCGTGCAGGCAGACACGATGGCAACGGCGTGGGGCGGCGGGCTTCGAGCCAAAGCAGATGCTTGAGGCGAGTCCATCCTTGGGCGGGTCAGTCGGAGGAGGTTTGGGGAAGGGGAAAGGGCGACGAGACCGCGCGAACAAGAGAACGAACGGTTCCAAAGGGGTGAATTAAAAATTAACGCTACAACTACGGAGCGAAGCGACCACGCGCTTTAGCGCGTCACGCCCGAAGGGCGTCCGGAGGGTCTGGGAGGCGGAGCCTCCCAGGGCTCGTTTTAATTGGTTGTAGGCACTCGTTATCTAATTTCATTGGTCCTTTCGTTTGCCTTCTTCAGTGGAATGATTGTCGTTTACGCTGGAAGGAATAAGCGTAAACAATGTTTACAGCCATTCGATCCAGTAGTTTGGTTATCCGGAAATATCCGGATTGAGGGGTGATTTCGGGGGGTTATCCGGATAGAGCCGGATGAGGGGGGCTGGGGGCCCCGGGGGGTTATCCGGATGGGGCCGGATAAGGGAGGCTGGGGGCCCTGGGGGGATTCCCAGGGGGCTATCCGGGTTTGTCCGGATAGGGGATTCGGGGGTTCGGGGTTCGGGGGTTCGGGGGTTCGGGGGTTCGGGGGTTCGGGGGTTCGGGGGTTCGGGGGTTCGGGGTTCGGGGGTTCGGGGGTTTGGGGGTTTGGGGGTTTGGGGGTTTGGGGGTTGGGGTTTGGGGGTTTGGGGGTTTGGGGGTTTGGGGGTTTGGGGTTTGGGGGTTTGGGGGTTTGGGGGTTTGGGGTTTGGGGGTTTGGGGGTTTGGGGGTTTGGGGGTTTGGGGTTTGGGGGTTTGGGGGTTTGGGGGTTTGGGGGTTTGGGGGTTTGGGGGTTTGGGGGTTTGGGGGTTTGGGGTTTGGGGGTTTGGGGTTTGGGGGTTTGGGGGTTTGGGGGTTTGGGGGTTTGGGGGTTTGGGGGGGTTTGGGGGTTTGGGGGTTTTTGGGG